>JAVXUP010000936.1:0-313119 GCA_033070095.1 Escallonia herrerae | reverse complement strand
TCAAGTGTCAAGGAGGTATACCTGATATTTCCTTTGTTGTTTCCTTAACTATATCTCGAATTCAGAGGAGACTTCAAGTAATTGGTAGTCTATAGATCAGCCCCAATTTGTTGGAACCTTGCTGTGTAGTTTGGTTCAGTTTCCTCTTCTTCTTGCTGAAACAAACCAATGCATGTTTCTGTTTCTGTTTAATGAAATTTCCTCATCTTCCATTCGGCAGAATGAGCTGGCAATTTTGGAATTCATTCATCTTTTAGTTGAAACAATGGACCGCCACTTTGGCAATGTGGTAAGTCATCCAATATATTTTGAACAGAAACCTATGGGCATTCATCTCTCTCTCTCTCTCTCTCTCTCTCTCTCTCTCTCTCTCTCTCTCTGTGACAGCCACACAGACACACGCGCTTCAGATACTAAATAACAGCCACCATGTCAACTTCCCTATGACACGGCAGTATAGTTTTTATTTGTATGTTCGGTTTTTGCAGTGCGAACTGGACATAATGTTCCATCTTGAGAAGGCACATTTCATGCTGGAGGAAATGGTCATGAATGGGTGCATTGTTGAGACAAGCAAGTCTAACATACTGGCTCCAATACAGTTGATGGACAAAGCATCGTAATTGGTTCTATTCGATTCTTTTACTTAGTTCTATTCGATTCTTTTACTTAGCCCGAGCTATGACTCTTCAGCGTCATAAACAGTGTAACATGTATCTTTGTACTTGTTTCACCAACATTTGTACAAGCAAAGCAGTCTATAGTTTTGATTTTAAGACAAAGATCTACCCGTGATGGAATAGTTCAGGAAGGGGTAGTCATGTTGATTGCTGAGTGAATGACACGTTTTCGGTCTGAACTTCTTGAATATATTTTTGAAGCTTTTGACCAATTACTCATACCCAACATGGCTGCACTCCTAGTTATTTGATTGTCATTGCCAGCCTTACTACATTTTATCCTATATTGGCAGGGGGGGTGGGGGTGGGTGGGTGCGTGTGGGTTTGGGGGGGGGGGGGGGGGGGGGTAGAGGAGGAATAGACATGTAGGTTTCCAAATGCATATTAGTAGAATCTCCCCACATTGGTATCATTGACAAGAAGATTACATCCTTTCGGTAGATAACTTATTGGGTTAATTACAACAATGTCCCTGAGGTTCGAGTGAAATTAACCATCACCTTACTTTCAACCTGAAATAATAAGGGATGAGCTTCACGTGCTCAGTAAGTAACCAATGATTCAATTAGGTAGACCATAGCATGCATAAAATAACTCACTTTATATTATAACCACATTAAAAAGTTTAAAATCATAAAGTTGGTAAACATCTGACAAAACAAATTAGAGCACATGAAACTAAAATTTGAAGTGTAAAATCATTAGCACAAAACACACGACAATCAGTTCAATCCCCACATTAGCTCAAACGATATGTTGGGGTCAGCGTAGAGACCCACTAATTAGGGCCTGAAATTCCTACCCCTTCTTGAGATAAATATTATTCGGCTAGGGTATACACCCCCCTAACTAGGGCCCACAATCCCTACCCCTTCCTGGGATAAATATTATTGTGGATGCAAGAGCGAACCACGAGCAACAGTATCGTGCATCAACCTACAAACCCCATTGACCAGGGCCCAAAATCCAACTTTCTCCTGTTGGATATAGGGCACAGCAAATCGAATAAACTAAAAACCCCCTTTGGGCTCATCGTAAACGAAATTACTCATCAATTGATTGTCAACCGTCCACACACCCTTTCAATAATTGTCAAGATGTTCAATATTCACAATAACGTCAAATACCAAACATTTCAAATCTGAGTTCCATTTCAATTTCTAAGCAAAATTATCATTTACATGCTGATCCAGTTTTTCACGAGAAATAAACCATTAAAAGTTTTGTTCGGCAAATCAACCCAAAACAACTATGTTCTAAACATAATTAAAACAGTCAATACTAAACTTCACTTTTTAACAGTAGATAAACATATATATATTTTATATAAAAACACTAGTGGAATCAAAGGGTCACTTACATGACGGTACGCATTCCTCACGTCAAAATCTCTAGAGCGACGATCATACTGCTACATCTGGCTCAAAGAGCCTTTAATGCCATTCCCTTGTATCCCTGTGCGTGCTTTAACCCGAAAGCGTCATCGATCAACACCATATCCCTTTTTGAAATCTCCTCAACAATTCAAATGCTGCAATTATAGTCCAGCCTTTACAAACCCGCAACTCACCTGTTTTGATAACACATAAAACATTGTCTTCCCCGAAATAATATCTTCCCCTCAATCACTGTAAACATTCTCTTGGTCTCATTCACACCCAACCAACCCCGTTTCGAGTGACTATCGATAAATGAATTTGGGTAAAATTAATTATATCAACGAAACCATATTTCTCCTTTTCTTAAGCATGAAGCCTAGAACCCACTAGTAACACCGTGCACCTATACACATTTTCGCCTTCCTTTCTCTTAATGACCCATCGCACACCTTTATCCTTTATGCGTATACACACTCGCACACTGTATACGCAAGACATACACATTTGCAATGCACTATTTTCACACATATAAATATGCACACCCCCACATCCCCAAAGCACACTATCACACACGTACAATACTCTCATATGTACAGTGTACACTACCATTATACAGAGTAAAAATTTACGCGTATAAAAACATACACACACGGCATCCCCTGCACATCCAACAACAACCACACATGTGTACATGCTCAAATTCACACACTGTACACCAAAAATAAACATCTAGTTCGTCTCATTCATTCACTGCCAATAGTGCCATTAAATATCAACAACTACACCGCCACCAATAAGACAAGTACACAACCAAAATCAATTTCACATAATTCAGCCCAACCTATTGTACAATAATTGGCTTGCCGGCCATGATCATCAAAGGTCAGACGGAGAAGGAAGTGTCACGGTTGGTTGGTGACGGAGGGAGAGTGCGAAGGACTGGACGATGGCGATCGTCGCTATTGGCGGCTGATCACAGGCCATTTTGCAAGGCAGGGTGCGGTGATTGGTCGGCGGTGGGAGAGAAAGAACCGGCAACTGGCCGGTGGTGGTTCGTGGCCACTGGACAGTCGTCCTTGGTCTGCGTCTATCGCCGGTGATGGGTATCGCGGCAGTGGCAGGGCACGATGATTTTGACAGCATAGCGGTGGTCCAGATCTGTCGTCGCAGGCACCATTTGCACCGTCGGTGCTCGTCGGAGACTGAATGGGTGGCCGGTGACCGCGATTGCACGGCGTCTAGGCGGTGGAAGCAGCACCTCAGCTACGGTAAGGTGGTGGTCCGTGGCTGGTGTGATCGATGCGTGGTGGCGATGGATGGATGTGACGGGCGGTGCATTTGGCGAAGGTGCCGACTGGAGTTGCTTGGCGGTGGCGGTTGGTTTGGAAGGCACCGCGGTATGACGGAGGGCTGGCGGAGCTTCGGTGGCAGGGGAACTGTGTCGCCGGCGGTCGTGGGTGTAGCCAAAAATGGGGAGGAGGTTGACCGGAGATCGCGATATCACGGCGGCTTGGCGATGTCAGTGACGCGATGGTTACGGCATGGCGATGGCGGTGGCGGTGGCGGAGGCGTTGGACGGTGCTTCCGTGAAGGGGCGTGGCCGGAGTTGCCGCCAGTGGCTGCGTGTGTGGCCTGAATCAGCACCATGTTGCAGTCCCATTAGGGCCGGCGCCCCTCTCTCCTTTCTTCCATCATTCTCTTCTCTCTCCCATTTTTATATTTAACCCAAATTTCTATTATTTATTATTTATTATTATTATTATTATTATTATTATTTTGGTTGACTCCTTTTACCCTTATTTTACTTATATATGATTATATAACTTCAATTATACACTAAACCCTAATTTAATAACAATTTCGTAAGGTAATCCCCCTCACTTCCGTTAATTGCCCATTATACTCAAATCATTATTTGCAACTTAGGGCCCATATAAAAATGTAGCCAGAGATCCCAAAAATATCAATGCTCACAATAAACTTCGCTAAAGCTCAAAAGAACATCACTCCTATAAATTGTCGCTAAAGTAATAATAATCACGTGAACCTAGGTTCAGGGCATCACAGAAGGGGTTGTTTCTTTTCCTTCTTTGGAAGATTTCATGGAATCAATAGGGGGTTTTTGTAACGCCACGACTGGTCTTACTCTTGGATCCTCAGTGATTTTAAGCAGAGTTGGAAGTTGGGTTTCAACCTGGGAAGAAACTATTAACAGAAATCATTTTTTTCAGAGAAGAAAGAAGAAAGAGAAAGTTCCTATAATTTTCATTCCTGCCTTCTCCATCTGTCATCATCTCCTTTATAAGGAGGTTACAACCAAATCCTAACAAACTCTCATTTCTAGGAAAAATGAAATAAAAATAAAAAGGAAATCTGGAAAGGATAAACCCAAATTCCAGTAATTGTAACGACCCAAACTAATCACTCTCAAATCTCTGTCTTAATTGTATTTAGCTTATTACTACTCCAGCAATTAATATTGCCATCTCAGCAAATCCTCCCGGTGATTAGTGCGTCCACGCGACTCACGCGTTAGTGTCATTATTATAGCTCAACTCTTCACGCGCTCCATTCTTCTGTGCAAATGCCTGCGTGTGATCCACTTGCTCAGCTGCTTTTATGTTACCATTACTTCCCTCCCTTGACAATGTTGTTGGCCTTTTGATTCTGATTTTGAGTGGGTGTCTGGATGATGAATCCATGACATTCCTTCTCCCTTCAAAACCCACCTCCCGATTTTCCCAAGAAAACCCTGAAAATTTATTCTTGACCACCTCCCGATCTTCCCAAGTAGCTTCATTAACCGGGAGATTAGACCATTCCACTAAGACTTGTGATACACAGTTTTGCCCTCTTTTGATCATTTTGTGCTCCAAAATTTGAGTAGGTTCCATCAATATTTGTCCTTCAAGGGTAGTAAGGAGTAAGGTAGGTGATTGGGTGTTTTATCTCCAATTGCAGTTTTGAGTAGTGACACATGGAACATTGGATGAATGAGTGACACTACAAGAAAAAGACCCCTTAGCGACGGAACCAAATCCGTCGCTAAAAGTGACTTTTATAGACGGAATATCCGTCTGTAAAAGTCCGTCGCTAAAGATTTTTACCGACGGAACTTTCTGTCAATAAAGATCTTTAGCAACGGACTTTTACCCACGGTCTATTATCGATGGAATGTCCTCGCTGAATGGGATTTTTGTATTTTTTTTCAACTTTATTGCGTTTTCAGAATTATTTTAAAAGGTTTTAGCGACGGACCTTTGGCGATGGCCAAAAATCCCTCGCTAAAAGGTTATAAAACGTAGAAAACCCTACCTATCTTCTTTTCACCCCCCGCACATCTTTCCCCTTCTTCTTCTCTCTCTCACCCTCTCTGTCTCTCTCACCCACAGTGCCCAGTTCTGCCTCCCGCTCAACAACAACCTTAAGACTGAATCGGAGGATTTCGTTTTTGGAACACCGAAGCCAAAAGGGTAGAAGATCAAAGGCTAGTGCCCACCTTCGTTGGTCAATACGGAAAAGAGCAATCAATCTAAACTCATCGTCTTGGACATCCAAATCTTTTTCACCATTTCTTCGATCTATCTTGAAAGTCTGTAAGGATTTCGTTTTTGCCGACGATAGTATTTTGTTTGTTTCATTGTCAAAGTAACTTATGATCGAAAAGATCTAGATTGTTAAATGTGGTTTCCCATATGTTAATTGGGGAATAATTATTGGATAAATTGATTGGAAGAAATGACGGAGGGAAGCCTAATATTAGTGGAATCAAATACGCCCATGATTTACATAACCAGTAGTTTGGAGTTCCAGTAATCTTACCTTGCACTATGCAGATTGATGATATTAATGTGTTGGTGCATTAATAGTAGTTTTATTTGTTCCAATCTCGCTTGTTCAGCCAGCATATCAAAAAGCCTTTATCTAAAGTGGGGAAAACTGAAAAATGAATTGAATTATCTCAGGTTTCCTTAAAACTCAAGAATATTGTTTCATTTTTAGTTACAAAATTTCGAGTCCCGAGTTTATTGAACTTGTCTCTATATTGTTGAAACTAGGGTTCATATGTGGTCATAATTGTTCAAATGGCAGGGAATTATTGTTTCAAAATTTTAATTTAGAGAATTTGTGCCCCCTGTTTATTGAATGTGTGATCTGTCTATTGCTGAGATTAGGGTTTGAGGATATTGTTCTAGTTTTCAGCTTATAGTATTCATCAGGGGCGGAACTGTTGCATGACCAGGGGGCCACCCCCCCCCCCCACCCCAAAAAAAAGAAACTTTTGAAAATTTTTTATATTTACACAAATGCTATTATCTCGTAATATTACTTAATTAGGGTTTCGTTTTGTTGTATTTTTTACTTTTTATGCCACCGGTCGTCATAGTCTTCTTCTTTCTCATTCTTTTGCTCCATCTTCGTTCTTCCAAATTCAATATTTCAAATCTCCAAATTACGAAAAAAAACACGAATTAATCAAGGTTCTCTTTTTTTAAGTTAAAATTTTTATAGTAAGTCTCGTACAGTTAATAGTCACATTAGTAATATATCTATAGAGTAAATGTTAAGCTTCTTCATGCAAGATTATTAATTCGTTCTTGACTAACCTTATCAAGTTAAATAAATTATTATGAGAAGCAAAATTAAATGATTACTAGTCAAATTGAACAATTCTTTTATGTTAGTCATCAATTTTTTTTATACCTTCTTGGCCCCCCTCGATTAGACTTTCTGGATCCGCCCTTGGTATTCATATCCCGCGTTATTAAATTTGTGTTGTGTCTATTGTCTAAATTCGTATTTGTGTGGGATCGTAACTGTATAAATGCCCGACAAGAATCAAAAGTACCGTATATTTGTTGGAGGTTTGTCATGGAAAGTCACTGAACGTCAGGTCAAAGACGCCTTTAGCCGTGACACCAAGAATGTCGATGCTCAGGTTTGAAAATCTCTTTAAACTTTTTATTTTTAGTTAACGCCTCTGCCTAGTCTTTTCTTAATCTCATACCTTCTTTTGGTTACTGAGAAAGTGGAAGAATACATTCAATTGTTTGATTCCGTTGTCTGATATCATCAAGTTATCTGGTACTCCATCCTTTTCATTTTCATTGGATTCTTCCCATTCACTTTTTGCAAAATCGTAGAATAGAAATTGTACATGTAGAAGGGCCGAGTTAGATTAATGTGTTGTATTGCACTCTAGTTTTGTTTCAATTTTAAGATATTGTTCTTCAGATTCTTCCTGTTTAGTGTTGGATTTGCAATTTTCTACGTTTTTGTTTATAATTACAGATGAGAAAAATCAGGTCAATTAAAGTTGTTTATTGCTAACAAATAGGCCTCCTGACATCATTATTGTACTTGTTGCCAATAGAAGCAAGCTTCTACAATTCTTCGACGGCTTTAAACTTGATAAAGGTGGTACATTATGTGTAGTACCTCTGCATTTGCTGATGATATTCTCTAGTTGACTTAGATTGAATCTGAATATGATTTGTTGCAGAGGGTGAATAATTTGATTCAAACATAGATGAAGTTATAGAGAAATAGCTGAACTGGAACAAAGCTAGAAGAGGAGAATGTCCACTGAAACTTATGTTCGATGTATTTGTTATGTATTTGTTATCTCAGTGGTTCTTGGTTTGTAATTTGACTTAAATCTTATTTGTATTGCTTAAAGTTAGGTAAAGGATGAATGCTAATTGAAAGGATTAATAGTTTATGGATTGGTTGATTAGAATTAATAGCATGAAACGGGTTTTGATTTTTAAGAACTAATAAAAAAAAAATAGCCTTTTTACACTTTAGATGGACTTTTAGCGATAAACTTTCGTCGCTTAAAGTCCTTCAACAGACTAGTAAACTTTTTAAAAACAGACTTTAACGATTGAATTAATGTCACTAAAGATTTTGGATGTACTTTTGGTGAAGGAAATTCTGTCCCTAAAAGTTTTTTTTTTAGAAACTCAAAAATTATGAAAAAATAGAAAATATCATTAGCGACGGAATTTTTCGTCGCTATAAGTAATTAATTCCGTAGGCAAAAATTCAATTTTTATCGACAGATCACCAAATTTCGTCGCTAATCTTTTAGCGTCGGGGTTTTCTATCATGGACTTTTAGCGACGGACAGTTCGTCGCTAAAAGTCTTTACCGATGGAATATATACTTTTTGCGACAGAAAATTCCGACGCTAAAAGTGAATTTTCTTGTAGTGTGAGTGGGGAGTCAGGTCTAGCTTATAGGCTACCTTTCCAACTTTAGCCAAAATTGTAAAGGGTCCATAATACTTAGGTGCCAACTTGAGACTCCTTCTTAAGGCTAGACTATTCTGCCTATAGGGTTGTAATTTCAGATATACCTGCTCTCCCACCAAAAAGTTCATGTCACTTATTTTCTTATCTGCATACACATTCATTATGTTTTATGATTCCCCAAATTCCTCTTGAGCAAGTTCAAGACTTTCGACCTATCAGCCAAATAGGAGTCCACAGAAGCAATGTTGGTAGTTTCACTGGGACCAAGCCCTAGTGGTTTGGGGGCATAACCGTATAAGGCTTGAAAAGGGGTCATTTGAAGAGAGGTATAGTAGTTGGTGTTATACCAATATTCTGCTAGGGTAAGCCACTTGCACCAAGTTTTGGGCTTATCACCACAAAAACTTATCAAATATGTCTCAAGACACTGATTCACTCTTTCTGTCTGTCCATCACTCTGGGAGTAATATGCTGAACTCATATGCAGCTTGACTCCCAATAGAGCAAATAACTTCTGCCAGAACTGACTAATAAACCCATTTCCCCTGTCACTGATGACATTATTAGGAGTCCCATGCAATTTGAAGATGAAGTCAAAGTACACCTGGGTAACATCCTGTGATATATAAGGGTGGCTTAGAGGTATAAAATGTGCAAATTTGCTCAACCTGTCTACTACTACCAAAATAACTTCCTTGTGTTGACTTAGGTAGGCCTTCCACAAAATCTAATGAAATGGTGCTCCATAATTGAGAAGGAATTGGTAGAGGTTGAAGAAGGCTAGGGTAAGCCACAGTCTCATGTTTATTCTGTTGGCAGACCTCACAACTTCTTACCCATTCTTTGATATCGCGCCTTAAAGAAGGCCAGTAAAATATGAATGAAATTCTCCTGTGGGTAGCTGAAATGCCTGAATGCCCTCCAATGCCAGAGGAATGAAGCGTTTGAAAATTTTGGGCTCTCAGTCCCCCTTCTTGTCCAGTGCAAATCCTACCTTTGTACCTCAAAATGTCTTGCTCATAGGCATATTCAGAAGTTGCATATGGATCCAAGGTGAGTAACTAAATTTGCTCAGTGATGAATTGATCCCCTTGATAACTCTCTTTAACTTCAGTCAACCAAACTGGGGTGATACAAGAGATAGCTTTGCACTCACCACTACTTTCCATAAGGTCTGGCAGCCTTGACAAGGCATCTGCTGCTCTATTCTCAGCCCTTTTCTTGTAGTGGATGGTGAAAGTAAACCCCAACAGCTTAGATAGGCACTTCCACTGTAGCAGGAGGTGACTCTTTGTCCCAATAGGTACTTCAAACTACAATGATCAGTCATGATGGAAAAAGGTTTGATACTAAGGTAAGTATGCCAATGCATGACTGCTTGTACTAGAGCCATCAACTCTTTCTCATAAGTAGATAATGACAAAGCCCTAGGTCCAAAAGCTTTTCTAAAGAAGGCTAAGGGCCTACCATTTTGCATTAACACTGCCCCCATTCCTTGGTCACTTGCATCAACTTCTACTGTGAATGGCATTGAAAAGTCTGGTAATGCCAACACTGAAGCACTGATCATAGCTGCCTTGAGCTTATAAAAAGCTGTTACAGCCTTTGGTTCCCAAATGAAATTACTCATCTGCAAGAGCTTAGTTGGGGGCTTGCTAATAATCCCATAGTTCTGGATAAACTTTCTATAGTACCCAGTTAAGCCCAAGAAGCCCCTTAATTGCTTAAGTGTCTTTGGTAAGGGCCAGGCAACCATGGCCTCTATTTTGTTGGGATCAGCAGATACACCTTCCCCAGAAATCAAATGCCCCAGATACTCCACCTTTGGTACTGCAAAGATGCACTTGGACTGCTTTACAAAGAGCTAATGTTGCCTTAGAATCTGCAGCACTGTGCTGATATGTTGTAGATACTCTTCAAAATTTTTGCTATACACTAAAATGTCATAAAAAAAACTAATACAAAACTTCTGAGATAAGGTTTGAAGACATCATTCATGACAGATTGAAATGTAGCTGGTGCATTTGTCAATCCAAATGGCATCACCTTGAATTCAAAGTGTCCAAAGTGGGTTGTAAATGCAGTCTTGTGGATGTCAGCTGGGTTTATTCTGACCTGGTGATACCCACTGCTTAGATCCAACTTGGTGAACACTTTTGCCCCATGAAGGTCATCGAAGAGGTCATCAACTACTAGAATGGGGTATTTCTTCTTGATTGTGAGCTTGTTTAGGCCCCTATAGTCTATGCACATCCTCCATGTGCCATCTTTCTTCTTCACTAATAACACTGGGGAGCCAAAAGGACACAAGCTAGGCTGGATGATGCCCGAGTCCATCATTTCATGGAAAATTTTCTCTACCTCACTTTTCTAAGTGTATGGCAATCTATAGGGTCTAATACTTATAGTCTGTGAATTTGGGATTAGAGGGATGTGGTGATCTTGGGGTCTCATAGGGGTAACCCCCTTGGTTCACCAAAAACATCAGCAAAGGTATGAAGTAATGCAATAACCTAGGGGTCTGGGTTGTTATCTAATGGTAGAGTGGTCAGAGTATATACTTGTCCACACAGATCTCATGTATTGTGTGCTAGATATTTGAACATTCCTTCAGCTGACAATAGCTTCACTTCAGTCTTTCCATGTCCTCCTTGGAAGGTGATGATTTTCCCTTGCCTTGAAATGGTCATGGTCATGGCCTTGAAGTCAAATTGTACCTGGCCTAATGTCTCGAGCCATTGTAGGCCAAGTACACAATCACAGCCTCCCAAAGGTAGTAACATCATGTTGGAATTAAAAGCTTGGTCCTGTAGAGTCCAGGAAAATATGGACAGATAGAGTCTCTCGTGACCCTGTTGCCATCAGCCACCATAATAGTCATTTGAGCAGTAGGTACTGCTACACAGCCTAGCTTGTTCACAGTGTTGGGGTCAATGAAGTTGTGGGTTGACCCTGTGTCAATAAGTATGGACAATACTTTATTGTGGTGTTTTCCCCACAACTGAAAGGTGTTGTGTGAAGGAGTGCCTGTTATGGCATTCACTGTGATTTTAACCCTGTCATCCTCAATTTGCATAGCAGGTTCTTCTTGAATAGGAATTTCTTCATCATAGATGGGTGGTGTGTCCTCCCCTTCTTCTTCATCAACCACTAGCATAGATACTTGTATGTGCTTACATGTATGAGCTGGTGTGAACACCTCATCACACCAGTAGCACAAGCCATTTTTCCTTCTTTCATCAAAGAATCCCCTGGTGAATCTTTGGGTAGGGGCCTGATTTGGTGTAGGCAGTAAACCTTTTTGTGGTGGCCCAGGTGTATTAGGGTTGTGGAAGGCAAGTGGTATGGCATGTGTAGGCTTAGTCTTCCAGCTGGGTATAGTAGTTTGTGGCTTTACTGAAATGTTATTATGAGGAGCTGATTGTGTCCTAGCAATTGTTCATGGGTGGTGCCACATATTATTCAAGCTGGCCTCCTGTTTTCTTGCAAGAAAAATAGCTCGTGAAAGGTCACTCATATCAAATTTTTCTACCTCCAATCTGATGTCATCCTTCAGCCCACTTATAAAACTCTATGTGAAATAGTCCTCCTCAAACTTACATCCTTCACTCACTAGGATAGACCTTAATGTCTCAAAATCATTATAATAATGTTCCACTGTGGTGACTTGCCTCAATTTATGGAACTCTAGAATCACACTCTCCCTAAATAGGCTAGAAAACCTAGCATGTAGGTCTCTGACAAAATTTAGGCCATGACACCGTCCCCTAGCTTTCATATAGGTCCCAAACCAAAGCTCTGTCTGGCCATCAAAATGAACCGAGGCAAAACTGACCTTATGCTGCTCCTCCACATAGTTAAATTCAAAGTACTTGTCTGCTTTTCTTACCCACCCATATGAATTTTCACCACAGAACCTAGGGAACTCTAGCTTAGGCAATTTTGGAAGGGGAGTACCTGTAGTCGTTTGGTGAAATTCTCTGTTTAGTTGCTCAGACACCTTGCTTAATTTGGATTGCCTAGTCCCTAAGCCAGAACCCTCTCCTTCCTTAAGAAGTAACTGGTTCATCATCAGCTGCAATTCAGTCAAGCTTTGCCTCACCACGGGTAACTCATCCTTTAATTGGTCTACTGACAACTTCAGATCTGAGATTTCTAAAACCGTCTCCTTCAAACCCACCAACTGTTCATCTATAGCTCCAAAGTGGTCCGCAAATTGAGCCTCCATAAGGCTCACATGCTTATCAAGCTGGTGTTGCTTGCCTTGCCTAGTGTTAGTATTTATGAACAAAGTTCAAAGTAAAAGGATAAGAAAAATCACTTAACTCAATTCGAAAAGGTTCAAATTTCAAAAAAAATTAAGGACTTAAATGAGCAATTGGTCCATCGCTAATTCGGATTTCAAAAGTAAACCCTTACCTTAATCAAGTTTTTGAGAAATATAAATCCTTAAGCTCACCTTAGAACTCATGAGCTTCCCAAGCCTTCTTCTCTCTCTCTCTTCCTCGTAAAGGAAAAAGGGAAACCGAGAACCCCAAAAAGGGTTGGAAAGGAAATAAGATAATTATTTAATGGGACAAAATTTTTAAGTTTTCATTTGAAGGAAAAAGAGTTTCCTTTGACCGAATCCAGCAGACGCAAATTGCTTCTGAATTTTTATTTTTATTTTTTTAATTCGACCGAAAACATATTTCATTCGAATGAAAACTCTTAAATTCGAATGAAAACTTCAGTAAGCTCTTCACAATTTTAAATACTTTTCGTTTGAACCAAAAATCTTTTTATTCGAAGTAAACCCATTTTCATTCGAAGCAAAAATATTTTCATTCGATCGAATATTTCAGAATTCCAAAACTTTAACATCAAATAGTTTTTATTCGAATGAAACCACTTTCATTCGACCGAAAATTTCAGAAACAATCCCAAACTATTTTCTTAATATTAACAAAATATCAAAAACTTATTTATTCAAAAATATTAATTTCACACAGAAAAAAGAAAATTTTCAGAGTAAAACAAAAGTATTTCGAGGTAGTATTAACATAATAGCGGTGCATAAGTTATACTCGGAATCTGGATTGGACAGCCCGAAGAAAAAGACATAATGATGACTCGATTAATTTTTGATAATTTGAACATATACATAAAACGAAGTGCTTTGCATAAAGAAAGATATCAGATGACTCGTTAGCATTTATGTTTATAAGAAGGTTGAACTTCATAGAGATCATCTCTTAAGAGGGAAAATTGTAACTCTTTACTAGATTATGTTAACAAAAACAAACAGAATTATAAAAATGAGCATATGAATAGTGATTTTCTTCCTTTACAGTATCTTTGGAGATAAGATTACTTTAACCTGGTGATTAGAACATTTATGCTTGACAATTAAGTTAAAAGGTATGAATCTACGACTATATATTAGTGCGAGATTGAAGCTCAAAATTTGTAACTAAATGTCAAAAGTATTGCACGTAAAAAAGCATTATAAGATTATACCATAATTAGTTTTATTGTAACATTCACATCCATTTCCAAAAAAGTGTTTTTAAGGTGTGATCTTATACTTTAATTTATATATTGCCGACAATTAACAAGAGTTGTAACTTATCAATAATTAATGTGTTTTAACCACAATTTTCAACACCTTGCTTTGGTGCTTTAAAATCTCTCTAATATTCCCGTGCATCTTCTTGTTCTGTCAAAGAAGTTAAGATTATTGAGTACAACTTTGTGCGTATATAACATACATTAACAACATAGGTTGCGAGAGACAAATAGATATATATTATATGTTTATTCAAAATTTCAATAGTATGACTTAATGCGTGTTTGTTTTACCTCTTAAAAATTAAAAAGAAGATAATTTTTTAAAATCTATCTCGCGCATTTGCACAGGTCCATAGCTAGATGATATATACAATACATGCCTCCCATCACATAGCTGAGAGCCATGGCCTTGTCACAACGTGCAAGTTGAGAGCCATGGCCAAGCACTCCTTTGCCCGGAACACACTGCATCACATAGCTGCAGGCCTCCCATCTTTCCTAGGGTCACTAACAGCAGTAAGCACCCCTCTGTATACTGGATCCTTGAGCACTTTCCCATTCTTCCTCCCCATGTCAATGGTGTTGTCCAGGGTATGAACAACGAGCTGGCAGATGGCTCCGCCCGCTTGAGCCTCCAGTTGATGACCCCTCTCCTCCAAGAAGTGTCTTCTCTCATCTGCAAGCTCGAAGTGTTCGCCGTCTATGACTGTCCAGTTTTCATACATAACCACATTCGGTATCAACTGCAAAAAGTTCATACAAAACATTAAATGGTTCCTCAATCAGCAAAGTAAAGAAGGTACATGCAGTTTTGCAATCAAGCTGACCCCGTGATAGACTCTAGGATTCTGAATAGCAGCTAAAGGTTCCATTCCCAAGATAAAATGGTTAAGGAAAACCTGGACCACTGCTGGAATAATATTCATCCCACCACTGCCACCAATGACCCCAGCCAACTGATTGTCCTGTAAACGATACATATAGGAAATGAGTGTCACTTAAATGGAGCATACCAATTCTAATAGCTAAAATTTTATACTAAAGAGTACATAACCGAAGAAGCTTTACTTCCCCATTCTTCTTGCCCATCGACGCAAACCAAGATATAAACCTTTCCCGAGGAAAATACAGGTGAGGCTAAAAGATTGTTGCTAATGTACCTTTAGCTACAAACTACTCATGTGACCATTCCTGTACCTTGAGAATGATGATTGGTGTCATGGAGGATAAGGGTCTCTTGTTTGCCTTGATGAAATTACTTGGAGCAGGAGGGAGATGATCAGGAGATATTTCTGTAGGCGTCGAGAAGTCTCCCATTTCATTGTTGATCACGATACCCGTGGAAGGAGAGAGCACCTTAGCTCCAAAACCATAATTTACGGTAGTGGTCATTGATACAGCATTTCGATCTGCATCTACAATGCAGAAATGGCTGGTTCCGTGATCTCTAAGTTGACTCCACCTGGTAACAACAGAATGTATTCACAGTAAGAAGCGCTTTCACCAAATTCAAAAGAAAGCAAAACAAACTAGTCTCCGCTGACATAGATGAGAATGGAACAGAAAACTGTGAACGAAACCATGAGATAAGCGGCCTTACCTGTGCATATAGTATTCAGGAGGAAAGGTGGTGTTGTCAAAGATCTTTTTCTGAATTTTCTTGGCAAAAGAGGGAGAGAGCATGTCTGATATAGTTTTGCTGATATTTACAAAGCCGGGATCACCCAGGTTCATTCGGACAGCAAACATGTGCTTCAGCGCCTCAATTAGGCGATGCAAACCCAGTGGTCCCTTTGCAGCGTTAGAGCTTCCATAGCTATCGAAGATGTTCAGGATCTGTGTTTCACCAATGTGTATACCTTCAATTAATGAAAGATCTATGGCATCTACTGCACAATGCAATTTATGCGGATCTGTATCCTTCGAGTTGTTAGGGTAACTAGAGAGGCGAAGTAAAAAAAAAAGGTATCTTTTTGCCCCTAAAGTGGTAGATCAAACTTGAGCGAGAAATATTTGAAAGAAACATTTGGCAAAAAACGAGATTTTTAGCAAAAGAAATTAGCAACTCCATAACTTTCAGACCCATTTGTGGCTGACTGCTAAAGCTATGTGCTTGATATAATAAGTTCAAATGCTACGAAATTTCTATCAAGTAGCAATGAAAAGCAGAAACACCCACCAGAGAAAGGCCTAGTGTTCCACTAGATGGAGGCGGCATTCCCAAGATGGTGTAGCCCATGGCATTCACAGCAACTGCATCCGTAATGTCGACTCTGTAATCTCTCAAATCTTTCATTGTCAAGATTCCACCGACGTCTCTCACATCCTTAACCAACTTTTCTCCAACCACACCATTATAAAACGCTTGTGGCCCTTGTTCTGCTATAGCCTCTAAGCTGCGACCAAGCTCCACATTGTAGCATGTATCACCAGTTCGTAACAGTTTCCCTTTTGGTGCATAGACTTGTCGTAACCCGGGGTCATCCAGGATATATTTGGCACATCCAGCAATGGCTTTATCAAGATAAGGGGCAACCACAAACCCATCTTTGGCTAGTCTTATAGCAGGCTGAAATAGTGTCTTCCATGGCAATCGACCGTGTTTCACCCAAGCTTCATGAAGGCCAGCTACCTCACCTGGAACACCCATCGAGAGCGGTCCAACAAGCTTGGCGTCAGGATTCTTCTCATACATGTTCTATTCGATGGAAGGCACCAAAGACTCGAACAAGTCAATACTCATGCTTGTACAAAGTTACAACCCAAAGGGTTCAACATACACTAGGGGTTGAAATAGTAGTAATTTTATTGTAATTTAATAGCTCAAAATGTAAGTGTAATTATAACAGTTAAATTATGGACGAACGACGAAGATGAAAACAGGAGTTCTGATCCTTCAAAATCTCAGTTCAATCATATCTCCAGAAACACAAAAATCCTACTATATGAACCCCTTTGACATATTTGCCCTATTTTCAACAAGAAGCTTTGGGTAGTTGGAACTTGGAAGCATTAGATCATTTGAATCCAGGATCCGACCCAAATACACTAACTTGTGGCAATATCTGTACTACAAGAATTGAATTACGAACCTGTGTTGCAGCCAGGGGGGCAGTTTCCCTCATGTCGAAAGCCTGAGTTTGTGAAGTTGCAGAAGACCGAACGATCATGAATCCCCCGCCGCCAATCCCACTGGCCATTGGATTGACAATGCCGAGGCACAAGGCCGTCGCAACGGCTGCATCAACAGCGTGCCCTCCCTGCCGAAGAACTGATGCACCAATTTCAGAGCAGCGGCCATCATCAGCCGCAACAACTGCTCGCTCCGACTCAACAATGTCGGCATCCTCAAACTGTGAGCTCTCAGTATACTTCCTCTGAACCGTCACCGCCTGAGATCTCAAGTTGCCTTGTAGTGTAAGGCCGAAACCTTGAAAAGCAAACGAAAATTCCACGAATCAATATCAATGTCGATATTAAATAAATAAATGTATAATTAATTTTTATTTAACTTTTCTAGATGCATTATGTTGAATTCGATTTTTCTCACAGTCTTGTGTTATTATTGGATCGTAATAATAACCAACTAAGGAGATTGAATGCATTATACTAAAATAACATTTGACTAATTTCACCAAATCAATTCAATAGTAACATTGCAATAAATCATAATATAATAGAATAACAATATGATTGTGAGTATATAACAGACGAGTTTAGCTCCGGTTTTACACCAAATGTCATATTTTACTTAAATTAAACATTTTCAACAGAAATGTATCTGCAAATTGTCTTATTCAATTTTTTTGAGTACATTGTATTATAACATATTAATTGAACTCTATGTAATGCTTTTATTTTACTTTTCTAGATACATTGTATTATAACCTATTATAAATACAGTCGCAGTCACACTAAATGAGTACCCTTTGTTATCATTATATCATAATAATGACCAATTAGGAGATTGAATGCATTGTTATGCAAAAAATGTTGTAGTTTCATTCACAAAATTATGTAGTGATTTATTTTAGTGATGCTACCATTAAAATATTATGTACATCTTAATAGAGGATACAAAAGTATAGATTTACCTTTTCTTCTTTTTTTCACGTCGATAGTGGACGAGTAAAGCTTAACTAATAATCATTCCCCAAATTTCAAGGACCACAACAAAATAGTCGACTTATCTCATTCGTTTCGAAGGTAGTTAAACACTACAAAGAAAGTTGCTGCATCATTTTGGAAACCATATAAGATAAAGTTTTCTTGATCAATACAATCTCTACATCGTCGTTGCTCTTATAGACACAGGTAAAGGTGGAGAGCCTCCATTCATCGTCAGTGCGTTGCTTCATTTGTTCCAAGTTAGTGTATGTCATAAGAGTAAAGTATAATATGAGGAAGATTTTTATGATTAAATTTGTCGTAACTAATTTAACTGTTACGGGTAGTCATTATCATAATTATATGGTAACATCATTGTCATTGTTAGCATGATTTCATGAGTTATTAATATCGATATGTTGGCAACACATAAATATATTCTTCCTAATGTAATAAAAAACAAACATTTCTTAATATCTAAATTGTGTAAATTGTGCATTTAGATAACTTATCTATCTATCTATCTATCTATCTATCCATCCGAAACTTCCTGAGCACAGCTCAGGTACTGTGCTAGTAGTAGGAAATGTGCTTGGGATGCAGGAGTACGTAGAAATAAAGACAGACAAAGCATCAATATATAGTGTGTGCCTCCCTATTATACCGTTAGCGTGTACGCGTAATCTATATTACCCCCTCGCCCAATCGGCTCTCTTTGGTATATATGTTGCTAAATAAGAAACCATTTCCTAACATCAAATTACAAAATCATAAGAGATTTAGTATTGTCTCTCAATGGAAATAGAGTTTATGCAAAAGGGTCAAAGCAGCTCTATCGTCAATCTTTAGTGCAGGTGTGAGTCTCTTCACAAGACCAGGCATAAACTCTCTGTTATTACATCTAGATTTCACTACAATCAACCAAAGTAACCTTAACTCCAGTTATACGGCAAAATGAGCCTATTTCAGACCTTAAATTCAGAAACAAGTAAACAACCAATTCTCAAAATTCACTGCCACAAAACTTGGAAGGCTTGATCCAACAATATAACTCTAAAACCATTCTGAACTACAGAGAGTAACATGATCAAATTTGATCAAGGAAACCCAACACAGAAAACTCAAGCTCAAGTTGATTCAGAGCTCAACATAGTCAACTGCCTTCCAGATATATACATCAGAATTCGAGTCTATGCGAAACACAAAACAAACACACACACACAATCTTGAATTCTGGGTAGCAGTGAGACAAACTTACATGCGATTGCTGAGAGGGCAAGGAGGAGCCACAGAGCCCTGCTCCATCTCTTCCTGCTGGAATCCCCATCACTGCCCAACAGTGGAGCTTGTGTGGCCTGCAACCCCATCCCCACCCACGCACGCAAGGCCAGAAGTTTGTTGAGCAGTTAGGTGGGCTTTTGTACGTGAGCCTGACCTGAATTTTGGTCCCAATGGCCTTGCAATAATGGAGGAGTATTTAAAAGGAATCTTGTTGATGGTGCTATGTTTACGAGGAGGGATCTGTCTCCAAGCTATAGGACGACACCATGATTCTCTTACAAGTCTGCTTGATATATTATACTAGTAGTAAGGTTTTGTGGATTGGGGGTCTTATTTTTATGCCCATGAAAATGTCAATGAATTTGTTTGAGAATTTTCAAGTGAATTATAAAATCTATGGTCAAATCCGTGTTGATTGTCAATATCTGTTTTGGAACGATTGTATAATTTGTCTTTAATTTACACTGTTTTCATAAAAATAAATGATTTTGACTGCAACTCCGATAGTAAGAATAGTCTACAGCGTCTATTAGTTGTCATTAATTCTTGCTGAATATTGCTAACAGCACTTATTAACGCCTCTAATTGAAAATCACTAAGCTTATCTAGCAATCATCTTTTGCCACTACGTAAGGAGGGACCCTATAGAAAGTGAACATTGACGGGAGTTTTGATGCAAAGACCGGAAGGGGGGAGTAGGAATTGAAATGTCAAAAGGGCCGAGCAACCCGCCCGCGGGCCAGCCTTGCCCAGCCCTAAACGTGAATAGTGCTGGCCCTAACCTGTAGGGCCTTGGGCCTGGGCTAGGACAGGCTTAATATTTTCTAAAAAGACCCGGGTCAGGCCCGGCCGACCCTTGGCCCATTTCTGGCCCTCTTTTCGGCCCTATTTTGTCCCGGCCCAGCCTTTGGCCCTAAATCTGGCCCTAAACCATTTTGAGTCATTTTTTTTCCTTTCCCCTTCTTTCTCGCACATCATCTCTCTACACTTCATATTTTACTCTTTTATTTTAACTTTTTGGACATGCACAATTCTTTATATTTACTCATGTGAAAAGATTGTCTTTTTGCGAACAAAATTATTCTTTATTGCTAATCAATATTCTTAAATATAATAAACATAAAGCTCTAAGGCACTTCATTAGTCATGAGAGAGATATTGAATGGTTTAGGACCTATCAAATTGTATTTATTTTGTAAATTAGTATTTTTGCAACACAAAAAAAAAAAAAAAGGGGGGGGGGGGGGGCCTGGGGGCCCTAGGGCTTGGGCCTGGACAGGGCCTCCATTTCCAAGATTTGGGCCCGGCCCGGTTTACAAGGCCCGAAGCCCTAAATGACCAGGCCCTTTTTCTGGCCTGCTAGGCCCGGGCTAGGCCGGCCCAAGCCCGGCCCTTTGACACCTGTAGGAATTATCATCAGAAACAAAGATGGAGAGGTCATGGGGTCCAGTGCACGCCCAATTTAAATGCAAGTTCGACAAGACTAGTGGAAGATACAGCTGTAGTTGAAAGGATGCGATTGGCAAGGGAAATAGGCTTCTTATCAATTATGCTTGAAGGGGATAGTTTGGAAGTGATGCAAGTTTTGCATGGTAAGAATCCAAACTTATCAGAATTTGGATTAATCCTACAAGATTTGGAAATTGAAAAGCACGGGTTACAAAAGTGCAGTTTCCATCATGTCAGACGGGACGCAAACAAAGCCGCCCACAAGTTGGCATTGATAGGAAAAGAATTGCATGAGCTTAGGGTATGGTTAGAGGAATTCCCTTCTAGCTTATTTGATGTTGTAGCTATGGATAAACTTTTGAGTTAATCAATGTTCCAAATTCAAAAAAAAAAAAAAAGGATTTTTCCTGTAACTCAGGTTGCAGTAAAAAAAAAAAAATCAGTTGTAAATATACTTTTGACTTCGAGGTTGCCCTGGATCTCTGAAAAAAACAAAAACTGGGTATGCTTACTTTACATTCAAACTTCAGTATAATTGCATACAGACTTGGCAACTTCATTGGACTTTGATCAACCAATGATCTGCTAAGGGAAAGCAAAAGCCCATTTGTAAAAGACTACCAAGCTAGACAGCATTATCGTCACTACATACGAAAACCCCTTAAGAAAATATCACCCGTGAACTTTGAAATTTGTAGCTTTTACCGGATTAACGTAGATAGGCTTGAAAACTTAGCCTACTTCACCTAACAATGCACGAGAAAGTCATGCACGGAATGCAGACGTGACGCGCTTGTTACTGCAGTGCCAGGTACATTTTAGTTGTCTCCACGCATAAGCTTAAATAGCGTTGGGTAATACTTTTAATTTTGATTTTTTATTTTAAAAAAAAATCAAAATCAATTAAAAAAAATTTACAAAAACAAATGAATTTTTTATTGTCTAGTTTTTATTTTGAATTTTTTTTCTTCTTTTGAGTGTTTGATTACTTAATTCTTATTTTAAATTTTCTCTTTAATGGTAATTTACAGTGACGGTGGTGAGGCATGACAGTAATCGACGATGGTGGTGGCCGCTCACCGACGGTGGCTGTCGACCGCCAGAGGAGGCTGCTAGCCGCCGACAGCCAGCGGTGAGAGGTGACAGCCCACAATGGGAGGATAGCGGTGGTGGTGGTCTCAAAATAAAAATCAAAACTGAAAACCGAAAAATTCCTTTTTTTAGAGTTTTCAAAAATACTCATGTTTTAAAAAATGATTTTTAAAACTGAAGAAAAAAGAAAGAAAAATGGGTACCAAATGCGTTTAAATTCTCCAGTTAACAAAACTTGAGAAAAAAATTGAAAAAACATGTTATGCCAAATGGAGCCTTAATTATCGAGAAGCCATACAACCCCACTATTTCTATGTTCCGATTTCACTTTTCCACATAGATATTGCATTGGAATGTTTGTATCGGCTTTCACTACATAGATATGAGGCCACTCTTTGAAAATCGTCGTTCACGAGATGCAGGTGCATATGACTTGCATATTAGCCGAGCATGTGATTTCAAAAATGAAAAAATATGAACACGTGGTGGCTTATAGCACGAGTTGTAGACCTAGTCAAGCAAGTTTGATAGGTGGCGTGGTGCTTGTATTAGCATGTGTACGACTGCCATTATTAGAGTAAACAAAGAAAGTAGCTCTTTCAGGGCCCTCCACCTTGAAGTGGAAATATGATTCAGAAAGTGTCCCTAAATTTGTGTAGAGCCAAGAAGGATCAGCACTACCCTGAACACGTGCTTGGGAGCATAAAGTTTCAGGGCATAGATTCTTATTTTAGGACAAGTTGGCCAGCCAAGCGTGCAGAAAATCTGTAAATAGCAGTGCTGGCTTTGGCACTAAAAGGACTGCCCGAGCATCACAGGTTCCCTTGTTTATTTGAACTCCCATGTCAAGCTACAAAGCGCGGAAACCACATGCAGTTCAGGTTCCCTTGTTTATCTTGCCGATGAAGCATGACATTTATCTCAGAGAGAGAGAGTACAAAAGCTTACAATTTCGAAGAAAGAAATTCAAGCAACCAATTTCTGAAAAAGGCTCCCCTCTGTAAACAATCCAAACAAAGAAAACGATACCAGTTGCGTGTTCAATGCCTGCTGCAACACCTGTTGGACTTTTCGGCTAAGATCAAGTGTAGTACATTAAGCTAACTTGAATTGAGCAACATAGAGCTCTAAGATGGCCTGCTCAAGTCAGTGGGGGAAAACTTCTAATCCTGCACACAATAATTTTTGCAAATCCACAAGCTTCTTTAGCTGATTTTATAAAGATTGTGAAACAAACTGGGTGTACGCATTTAAGCAAGAACGCAGGCTAACAGTCTTTAAGACCTTTTTAGATTAGAAACCTTTCTGCACATCCTAACCTCCTAGACTTTCACTCCTATTTCTGTCTGTCTCTATCGCTTTCTGTCTGTCTCTATCGCTCTATGTACCATCACTTACCTGTTATCCCTACAGATATATGAAGGATGAAGATGACCCAAAAAATGAGGATCAAACAACTGAATGTATGTTTCAGGACTGCCAGAACACTTCCGGGTCATTACTATACAATGTGCGGTCCTGAATTTCTAGGTTAGCCACATGATAATTTATGAGTTGCGCTTGGATAAATTTACACAGCAGCAATCCAGATGGAAGCATCCACCATCCATTTTCATCCCTGCAACGCATAATCACATACGCATGTCCACTTGACTAATAAAGCAAGCAGAACCGCAGATTCACGGAATTTAACTTATATTCTATAAGCTCCTTACATGCCCATATTCCAGGTCTGAGAGTTTTGATGTTTTTTACTTGACGAGGACTGGTTCTTGTAATGAATGTACCCACATATGAAAGCAACAACCTGATACAAAATAGTGAAAAATTGAATAAAAGAAAAGGAAGCAAGAGGAGGTAGTTACAAAACCGATCTCTAGGAAGAGAGCCGCTGATAATTAAGTAGAGAAAAGCCAAAGTAGAAACTAAGCTAAAGCCGTTGAAGTTTGTTTTTTGGTCCGCTGAGCATTTGAACTAATGGACGATGGGACTTGGACATGACAATATGGCAAGTCTTAAAAAGGGCAAGTCCTTGAAAGGCAAGGTAATTACAAAAATGTCAAATATGACTAATCTTTAAAGAATAAGGCCTGGACTAGCACCAGCCTACGTATTTATGCTAAAACACGTCACTACCAGATCTAACAATCAGAAAGAAAAACCACAAAAAACCGTAGGGCAGCATTTGAAGTGAAAAGCTGTCCAAACTAAAATCTTTCTGAAGCAAGTGTTTCCTATTCTATTCCATTGTAATGGAAAGATGTCTGCTTCAGAAGAACCATCCGTCATTTGGCAAGTGCTTAAAAAGTGCGAGCCACGTTCTCAAAATTGCAAATCTTCTTTTTATCTTAGAGAGACTTCCAACAGTACCGTGCACATGAGCAGAAGGTCGTGCCTCATATATATGGCACCTTAGAAGTGCCTTTTCTTTTTTACGTTAGGTGTCCACCAAGTCATACTAACTATGCATATTGTCTGCACCAAACACCACATATGCCGACTGCAGCAACTGCAGTGGGCAGGTTGTGAGGGGAGGGGGTGCTACAGCACATATGAAGGATAAGAATTTCAAAATTCCTTCCATCAGTGCGTGTTTACATTCAACTTCAGTGGAATTCTCAAATTTCTGTATATTCAAAGGCTGTGAGAAAAACTTAAAACGTTTGTCAAAGATGTGATATTCCACATAGCGTAAACACGCGCAAGACCTGCCGAGCGCCTAGGTCCATGACTAAATGAAGCACTGATTCCAGCCGGGAATGGAAGAAGTATGCCGAGAGGAAGAAGAAACAAAACCAGAAAGAAATCCAGCAGCGAAATAGAATACAGCTGAAGCAATGTAAGCAACACTATGCTAAAATCTCCTAAAAGAAGTATAGAGATGACCAAACCAACAAGATCTTGTGATGATTGCCATCAAACAAAACAAAATATGTTAAGGAGACAATTTCAAAGTCTTCATAGATAGTCAGCTAAGTATTAGAAGTACCTGATGGCCGATTGGTTTAGTATTACGAATTATAAATGAGAAAAGACACGAGATAAAAAATTTCTCCTTAAGTGTTTGTAAGCTCGTCATATTTAGAATTTCTCCGTTTATCCTTTTATGCACCAATAGAGGTTCGCTGAGTCTTGAATACGGCACTTTCCTACGATGAGTACCGACAGAACTGCACATTGCATAAGAAAAATAAGGCATTATGTCCCTGTCGAACTATGGGCAGAAAAATCAAAAAATGATCTAACGAATGTTTACCGCGGCTGTTTCCCAGGTGACGAACATCCATCTAGCCCTTCAAATCTAGCTGGCACGCCTTCATCTTTAACGGCAATTACTACTAGGCCAAACTGGCAATAGCCACAAGCTGTTGGCTGAAAGAAAGCCAGATCAACTTGTAAACCATGGGCACCTAAAGTTGGATTTCCATGTGTCTCAATCCAGCTGATTACAGGACGAAAAGTTGTCTTTAGATGTCCACGGCGAACTAAACGGAGCTGTGTATTTAGACCAGCCACTAGTCGATACCAGATGGTAGGTGAGACAGACTGCAATTAAAAAAAAAACAATCGGAACAGCTCATAAATGAAATACCTGAGTAAGAAGGCGACGGGATTGCAATTATTCATATCGCTAACAAAGTAAGCGAACCTGGCTAATGAGGCTAGTTAGAATATTATCGCTGTGAAGACAGAAAGGAGCCATGTAACTTCCATCTCCCCCGAATACTAAAGACAACGGTAACCTTTGATGAAGGCGAGGAGGAAGGTCATCTCTCTTCTCATCTCCACCAAGGAAAAAATCTACATATGCAAGCATTAGATCAGAAGTTGCAGCCACCTGCACCAAAACGCATAACAGCTGTATTTACCATATATGACACTGATTACCATACATATCAGATAAAGCAACAGCATCATTCAAGTCAATGAAGAAGGGCGGAAGGCAACAGTAGCACTGATCAACCAATATTTTTGCCAACTTCGATTCAAAGATGTTATTAGCACAGGGCAGGGTGAAACATGATTCCAGAATTGTCTACTGATTCTTAGAGATGTCAAACGGGCCGGGCTTGGGCCGCCCGGCCCGGGTCCAGCGGGCTTTAAGCAAAATCGGGCCGGGGCCGGGCCAGGGCCGCAGCCATCCGGGACGGGCCGGCTGAGGAGAAATCCTAGGCCCGGTCCAGGCCCTAGGCCCAATTTCTAGGGCCGGGCTTGGGCCGGCCCGGGCCCTTTTTATTTTAATTTTTTTTAAAATTTTCTTGTTATTCAATTTTAAATTTCATCTTTAGGCATGTCCAATTTTCAAATTTTGACAAATCTAATTTTTATCATTTTATTTCATTATATGTAATATTCATATATATATATATATATATATATATATATATATATATGTATGTATGTATAGATATATTTATTTGTCTCTCATTTTATTTTTTGCTATATGTTAAATCTTTTCTTACTCTTCTTGGTGATCTTTATTAATAAAATCTGAACACATAACTAGCCGTTATATTGCTGTTGGGGGGGGTAAAAGTGGAATTTTGGGGGAATATATCCGTTGGAGGAAAAGGGGGAGAGAAATGGGGAAAAAACAAAAAAATTCAAACAGGTGGGGCCGGAACCGGGCCCAGAACCGGGCCGGGCCCAGGCTTTTTCCCAGAATTTTTCGGCCTGGTCCAAGCCCAGGCCCTAAGCCCAATTCCTCCGGGCCAGCCCTGTTCATGAACGGGCCGGGCCGCGGGCCGCCCGGCCCGTTTGACTCTACTTACGACATTATTGTTCATTCATACCGATTATTTATGTAGCTTGATTACTGGAGTGCTAGAGGTTTGATATCTTGACCGGATTATTTACTGCAACAAATGCCTTTGAAAACCTAATCAACACCACCTCTAAAATTATTTCTTGGTGTCAGTCTTAGAGGAGCAAGAGCACCACTGAATCCTTAAGCTTTTTGCTTTAAAGAAAAGATACTCTTTCGGGACCCAGGAGAGCTCCAGTCTACTTTATGGTCGTGAAAGCTCAATTCTAGCCCTAGGAGGGACCGGGCCAGAAAAAATAAAACATTAATTAATTGTCAAATAGTGGTGGCCCAACCTAAAACCTACCATAGGGCCATTCCGACCCCAAACACAAAGAAGACTGTAATATAGCCATAGGTATAGCTTCTACATCTAGGAATTTTTAAGCTGTTGACACCCATTAAGAACCATTAAACTAGGTAAGCTTTTATATCCTACCACTCTGGCCTAGCTAAAAAGATGGGCAGAGATAATGTCCACTAATGAAGAGAACTATGGACTTTGTGCCCAACATTCTGCAACTAAGAGAATTCACATCACTTAAGTAATTCAGGAATCGAGCTCCGTTTTTGGACTTTCGAAATACTTGGGAAAGATTCTAGGAAGAAAGGAACCTTGAGCCCCTCGTAAAGAGCACGCGAGCGGCATGAGCGTAAGCAAGCATGATCATATTCTGATCGAACATATTCACGTAACAGTTGTATTTTCTTTTTCCGGCGCCACTGCAGCCATGGGCAAGAAACAGAAAGGATACTGTAGACTGATCCTTCCCACCACTGATAAGCAGCTAAACCATTGATCTCATCCACAAATCTGTTGAACGCATCCTCATATCTGGCGCAGACAAATTAATTAGAAGCAAAAGATCCAAACCATGTTATAGAGAGAGTTGTTTGCCAATCTGCTGCCTTTTCATTTCAAAAATCAAGTGAACTCTAGCAATACTTTGCATGGTAAAAAATATTTGAAATTGGCAAACACAACTCCTGTACATACCGGAAAGAGATAGCTTACACAATTTCTGTTACTTGTTGTTCATACCCTATTCTGGTCACACCCCAGGACCCGTTAAGGGACCCACTTTGCACAACACATCACCCAGTCAGCGGTCAACTTTTCAACGCTCAAGAGCCGGTCAAAGCAATGCATGCCCAAGTCACGTGAACCGCTCGTGAAACGACCTCGGCGTTCCTTCGACCTTGGGGGTCGGCCACCCTTGGGGGTCGGCCACCTGCCTTGACGATCGACGACCGACGACCGTCGTTCGCAACCTCGCTCCGCCGTGGTCGCGACGACCGTCACTCTCGGCCGTGTTCCTTCGTCGCGATGACCATCGCCCGCGGCCACGCTCCGCCATAATCACGACGATCGTCGCTCGCGACCGCGCTCTGCCATAGTCACGACGACCGTCGCTCTCGGCCGTGCTCCGTCATCGCGATGACCGTCGCTCGTAGTCACGACGACCGTCGCTTGTGGCCGCTCTGTCGTTATGACGACCGTCGCTCACGGTCGCGCACCATCCACGCAACGACCCTTGTTGCTCGGACATCACTCTGCGACCCTCGTCGCCCGCACTCAACCGCGCCCATGCGCCATAATCATGTTATATACTTACGGGATGGGCTCACAACCTCAAAGCCATCGATGTCTTCATTCCAGGGGGACTTCGCTCCGTGCTCTGGTACGAGGACCCTTCACAGCGGGATAGGCGACTCCTCCGGGACACTATCTCCGCCAGGGTGCCTGCGTGACTGGCCTAAGTGCTCTGGCACTGGGGGCTCGCGTCGGCACCCCTAAGGACTATGACCCCCGGGTCACTCCGAGATGGGAGCAGGTCTTCGGAAGGGCATCTTGCCTAGTCCACCTGGCAGCTGGGCGTCGGGTCTTCCCCACCGCTGCCAGGCCTGTGGGATTCAGTAAGGGCTTGGACTGGAGGCTGGGGCAACGGGCTACTCTGACCATGCTACCACGGCATGATCAGTCTCCTCAGACAGGCAGAGAGACGTCGCAAGGGCAGGGCAGCACGAACTTAGGGACCGGCAGTCCCAACAGAGGATCAGTGCTTTGGCCCCCTGGCGACGTGTCGTTCCCAGGGGTGACACATGTCAACTTATGACATATGCACGTTTTTGCCTATAAATAGTGGACTTTGGAGCTTTTTCAAGATCTTTTCTCTCATTTTGGACTCTTCACTTTCTCTCTCTAAAACGACATTCTCTCTGGAATTCTAGTGAGAGAAACACACTTGGCTCACGTCCACAAACCCTTGACGCTGCACCCTTGTCACGGACTGTAGACTGTTGGTCCTGTTCATCGTCACCCTGCCTGCGCAGCGCTGCCAGCCCTCACGACCTGTCTGGGGAGCCTTGCCCTCGGCCCTTACGTCGTCCTTGCTGTATCCCGCGTTGCCTACCTGGAAGCTGACTCAGACCGCATCCTTTGTGGCACCTCCACGTAGCATCGAACCATTTTCCGTATCATCATTTTGGCGACTCCGCTGGGGAGGTGAACATCGTGTTGCAGTCTGCATATCTTCCAGACTCAGGCACCATGCATGTGCAGCGGAGAGCTATGAGGACTACCAATAGTGCAGTTCATTCCTTGCCTGACACACTCACGCAACCATGCCTCAGCAACGTATGGCTACTAGAACTACCGGTCACATCCTCTACCCAGCCATCCAAGAGGCCGTCATTTCCAGACTCGGAGAATATTCAAGCTAACATTGTTCTACCGGCACCACCCTTGGTGTTATGTCTCACTTCATTGTGGGCTTCACCCATTGCCTACCCCAAGTTCCCTACCCCTTCTGCATGCCTCTCATTGCAGCGACTTGATACGTGGTGCGCGGGGTGGCTCGAGCCACGCTACTAAGTCTCAACTCCGTCAGCAGACATCCCCCTCGGGCAGTGCGACCTCGCGGGCATGCATGCAACACGTCTTGCCAACCCTCCCGTGCCTCGGTAACTCAGTCGGTCGTCGATGTCGACCCACCGCTGAACTCCACACTCCGTCTTCAACACTTAGAAAAATTTCTTCATTTTTCGCGGTCGGGTCATCACCCCCGCGACTTCACTCGGCGCCCTCCCCTCTTTTCGACACTTAGAAAAATTTCTTCATTTTTCGCGGTCGGGTCATCACCCCCGCAACTTCACTCGGCGCCCTCCCCTCTTTTCGACACTTAGAAAAATTTCTTCATTTTTCGCGGTCGAGTCATCACCCCCGCGACTTCACTCGTCGCCCTTGTCACTCTTCAACACTTAGAAACATTTCTCCATTTTCGCGGTCGGGTCATCACCCTCATTCTACACTTAGAAAAATTTTCACAAAATTTTTTTCACCCTCCGGTGCTCTATCCAACACTTAGAAAATTTTTCACAAAACTTTTCATCAATCCCCAACCTCCCTCTTTCTCTCCCTTTCCCCTCAAAATTATTCTTCCTCAAAATTTTGCATCCCCTCTCTTGCTCCTTTTATAGGCTCCAAAAAAAAAAATCGAATCGAAAATCAATTTCAAATTCAAAGTAAAACAATCAAAACATCCAGGTGGGCAGAACCCGAACCGCGAGGGCCCCGACCCGCGCCTGCTTCGGCCCGTTTTCCCTCCATTTTTATTCAGCTTCAACGGGTCAACCCGCCCGCCCGTTGACCCGACCTGACCCAACCCTAATTTCCATTCTCTTTCTCTCTTCTCCTAGCGCCGCACATGCCTCACGCCGCCGACGGCAGTTCGGCCTCCCTGCCGCGCCTAGCCACCGCCGCGGCCCCTCCCCGTCATCTCCTTCCCTCGCCGAGCTCCCTCCTCACGATCCCACACACCGCCGACCTCGTCGCAGCAGCCCACGCCGCCGACGATGGCTTCTTCTTCTTCCTCATCTTCTTCTTCTTCTTCTTCTTCTTCTTCTTCTTCATCTCCTTCTTCTTCTCCTTCTGCTCTTTCTTCCGCTTCAGCCCCCCACCCCGCCGACCACCTTGCTCCACCGACCCCCCCACCCCGCCGACCCCCCCTCGGCCTCTCTCTCTCTCCCTCTTCCCCGAACCCGCAAGCCCCACGGCGCCAAGGCCGCGGCAACTTCTCTTTCCCTTCGTCTTTTTTTCTCTGCTTCGGCCCCTCCCCGCAACCCACCTGGCCGACCCTACTACCCCGCCGACAACCTTGCTCCACCGACCCCCCACCCCGCCGACCCCCTCCCCCCCCGGCCTCTCTCCCTCTCCCTTTTCCCCGCACCCGCAAGCCCCACGGCCCGCCATGGCAGGCCCTTACTGCCGCGACCCCACCACCCCACCGACCCCCCTGCTACCCCGACCCCCCACCCCGCTGACCCCCCTGCTACCCCAACCCCCCCACCCCGTTGACCCCCCTGCTACCCCAAGACCCCCCCTCAGCCCCACCCTACCTCTCTCCTCTCCCCCGCCCCACGGCCGGCCATGGCAGCCTACCGCCGCCGCGCCATCCTCTCCATCTTCTTTCTTTTTTCCTATTTTCCCGCACATCCCCAAAGCCAAGGCCAAAAAAAAATTTCTTTTTTTCCAACCTCGACCGCTGTGCATCGCTCGCGCACATGCGCCTGTCGCCCGGACTTCACCTCCGCGACGCCCGTCGCCCGAACATCGTCTCCGCGACCCTTGTCGCCCAGACTTCATCTCTGCGGCGCCCGTCACCCGGACTTCCTCTTTGTGTCGCCCGGGCGCCGCCTTCCGCAACACTCGTTGCCCAGAGCCCGGGCGTCGACTCTGCGACCCCCGGTTGCCCATCGCCCGGGCACCGTCTTCGCAACACTCGTTGCTCGTCGCCCGAGGCGCCTTCTCCGCGACGCTGTCGCCCGGGGGGTGTCTCCGCGACCCTCGTCGCTTGTCGTCCGGGCGCTGTCTCCATGCCCCTCGCTGCCCGGGGGCTGTCTCCGCGACCCTCGTCGCCCGCCTTCATCACTCAAAGATGATGTCAACAACTTTTCGGCCAAACGACATCAACATCTTACTATGTGTTTATGCGTGCGGCGCCCGCTCGGGTTGCCCCTCCGCGCACGCCACACGCAGGGGGCTATGTTCCCAACTTATTCTGGTTGCAATCAAGGGCCCACTAGCGGACCCACTTTGTGCGACCCCCCTCCCCTTTTTTGTTTTAGTTTCACTGCTTTTTTTGGTTTGAAAAATACATTTTCACCATTTTCACAACGCTAACAAAAGCACCCACCATTTTCACAAGGCAACACCGCATTCAGCCTCCACAGCCACAGCGCCACACCTTCGGCCCGCTGCCCATCGCCCGGGCGCCATCTTCGCAACACTCGTTGCCCATCGCCCGGGCGCCGACTCTGTGACCCCCAGTTGCACGTCGCTCGGGCGCCGTCTTCGCAACACTCGTCGCTCGTCGCCCGGGCGCCGTCTCCGCGACGCCCGTCGCCCGGGGGCCGCCTCCCGCAACCCTCGTTGCCCGTCACCCGGGGGGCTGTCTCCGTGACCCTCGTCCCTCGTCGCCTGGGTGCCATCTCTACGACCCTCGTCACCAACGCCGTGCGCACCTCCTGCAACCCTCGTTGCCAGTAGTCCGGGGGCTGTCTCCGCGATCCCAGTTGCCCGTCGCCCAGGCGCCATCTCTACGACCCTCATCGCTCGTCACCCGGGCGCCTTCCGCGACGCCCGTCGCCAGCACCATGCCCACCTTCCGCAACACTCGTTGCCCATCTCTTGGGCGCCATCTCTGCGACCCTCATCGCTCGTCACCCGGGCGTCTTCCGCGACGCCCGTCGCCAGCACCATGCCCACCTTCCGCAACACTCGTTGCCCATCGCCTGGGGGCTATCTCCGCGACCCTCATCGCTAGTCACCCGGGCGCCATCTCCGCGACCCACGTCGCCAGCTCCGTGCATACCTTCCATGCGGACCCCCGCCACCAGCGCCATGCACACCTTTCGCAACTCTTGTAGCCCGCGTCACTTGCGTCCTCGCGCCGGCTCTACAACTCTCATCGCCCTCACACATTTGTCGCCCGCGTGCCATCTCTGCGACCTTCGTCGCCCGCGTCCGCGCGACAGCTCTGCGACTCTCGTCGCAGGCCCTCCAACTCCGCAACTCTCGTCGCCCGCGTGCCGTCTCCTCGAACCACGTCACCCGTGCCAACTCATCGCGCTCTCTACAACGCGCGCTCAATGCCAATGGTCACTTGATGCTCGTCACCGACCGTGCACAATTGCCATGACGACATCACTAAGTATTGTTCCGCGACAGTCGTCGCCACGCTCTGGCGCCATGCTTATGATGCGTGCGCCAGGCACCAGGTATTGCTCCGCGACAGTCGTCGCCGCGCCCTGGCGCCATGCTTATGATGCGTGCCCCAGGCACCAGGTATAGCTCCGCGACGTTCGTCGCCGCGCCCTGGCGCCATGCTTATGAAGCGTGCCCCAGGCACCAGGTATAGCTCCGCGACGTTCGTCGCCACGCCCGTGCGCCATTTTCATGATACGTGCCCCCGGCACCAAGTATAGCTCCGCGACGTTCGTCGCCGCGCCCGTGTGCCATTCTCATCATGCGTGCCCCCGGTACTAACTTTAGCTTCGCGACCTTCGTCGCCGTGCCCGTGCGCCATTCTCATCATACGTGCCCACGGCACCAAGTATATGCTGCGCGACCTTCGTCGCCGCACCCATGCGCCATTCTTATCACATGTGCCCCGGCACAAAGTATTGCTTCGCGACGTTCGTCGCCGCACCACTTTCATGACATGTGCTCCGGCACCAAGTATTGTCACCGCGACAATCGTCGCCATGTCCATGCACCACGACCATGTTACAAGCCTCCGGGCATAACACCCGTTCACCACACCATGCGCCCCCGCCATGGGCATGGAAGATCTTCGACCCACTCTCCAGAGTGTGCGGCATTCTGGAGGCTCCGCTCGTAGTGCTCCGGCACGAGGACCCCTCCCTGCGGGACGGGCTGTATGCCGTCGCCGGCTCAATCAAACTGCGGCATGGGCTGAGCGCCATCACGGGCTAGAGCCATCGCCGGCTCAATCAAACTACGGGACGGGCTTCGTGCCATCGCCGGCTCAATCAAACTGCGGCATGGGCTGAGCGCCATCACGGGCTAGCGCCATCGCCGGCTCAATCAAACTACGGGACAGGCTTCGTGCCGTCGCCGGCTCAATCAAACTGCGGCATGGGCTGAGCGCCATCACCGGCTCAATCAAACTACGGGACGGGCTTCGTGCCGTCGCCGGCTCAATCAAACTGCGGGACGGGCAGTATGCCGTCGCCGGCTCAATCAAACTGCGGCATGGGCTGAGCGCCATCACGGGCTAGCGCCATCGCCGGCTCAATCAAACTGCGGCATGGGCTGAGCGCCATCGCGGGCTTAGCGCCATCACCGGCTCAATCAAACTACGGGACGGCCTTCGTGCCGTCGCCGGCTCAATCAAACTGCGGGACAGGCTGTATGCCGTCGCCGGCTCAATCAAACTGCGGAATGGGCTGAGCGCCATCACGGGCTAACGCCATCGCCGGCTCAATCAAACTGCTACACTGGCTTAGCGTCATCACCGGCTCCATCACCAGGGACCCTGGCCCCCGCAGCAGGATAGGCTGTAACCACATCGTTCATGCGTGCGACGCCCGCTTGGGTTGCCCCTCCGCGCGCACCACACGTAGGGGGCTTATGTTCATACCCTATTCTGGTCACACCCCAGGACCCGTTAAGGGACCCACTTTGCACGACACATCACCCAGTCAGCGGTCAACTTTTCAACGCTCAAGAGCCGGTCAAAGCAATGCATGCCCAAGTCACGTGAACTGCTCGTGAAGCGACCTCGGCGTTCCTTCGACCTTGGGGGTCGGCCACCTTTGGGGGTCGGCCATCCCAAGGGGTCAGCCACCCTTGGGGGTCGGCCACCTGCCTTAACGATCGACGACCGACGACCGTCGTTCGCAACCTCGCTCCGCCGTGGTCACGACGACCGTCACTCTCGGCCGTGTTCCTTCGTCGCGATGACCATCGCCCGCGGCCACGCTCCGCCATAATCACGACGATCGTCGCTCGCGACCGCGCTCTGCCATAGTCACGACGATCGTCGCTCTCGACCGTGCTCCGTCGTCGCGATGACCGTCGCTCGTAGTCACGACGATCGTCGCTTGTGGCCGCTCTGTCGCCATGACGACCGTCGCTCACGGTCGCGTGCCATCCACGCAACGACCCTTGTTGCTCGGACATCACTCTGCAACCCTCGTCGCCCGCACTCAACCGCGCCCATGCGCCATAATCATGTTATATACTTACGGGATGGGCTCACAACCTCAAAGCCATCGTTGTCTTCATTCCAGGGGGACTTCGCTCCGTGCTCTGGTACGAGGACCCTTCACAGCGGGATAGGCGACTCCTCCGGGACACTATCTCCGCCAGGGTGCCTGCGTGACTGGCCTACGTGCTCTGGCACTGGGGGCTCGCGTCGGCACCCCTAAGGACTATGACCCCCGGGTCACTCCGAGATGGGAGCAGGTCTTCGGAAGGGCATCTTGCCTAGTCCACCTGGCAGCTGGCCGTCGGGTCTTCCCCACCGCTGCCAGGCCTGTGGGATTCAGTAAGGGCTTGGACTGGAGGCTGGGGCAACGGGCTACTCTGACCATGCTACCGCGGCATGATCAGTCTCCTCAGACAGGCAGAGAGACGTCGCAAGGGCAGGGCAGCACGAACTTAGGGACCGGCAGTCCCAACAGAGGATCAGTGCTTTGGCCCCCTGGCGACGTGTCGTTCCCAGGGGTGACACATGTCAACTTATGACACATGCACGTTTTTGCCTATAAATAGTGGACTTTGGAGCTTTTTCAAGATCTTTTCTCTCATTTTGGACTCTTCACTTTCTCTCTCTAAAACGACATTCTCTCTGAAATTCTAGTGAGAGAAACACACTTGCTCACGTCCACAAACCCTTGACGCTGCACCCTTGTCACGAACTGTAGACTGTCGGTCCTGTTCATCGTCACCCTGCCTGCACAGCGCTGCCAGCCCTCACGACCTGTCTGGGGAGCCTTGCCCTCGGCCCTTACGTCGTCCTTGCTGTATCCCGCGTTGCCTACCTGGAAGCTGACTCAGACCGCATCCTTTGTGGCACCTCCACGTAGCATCGAACCATTTTCCGTATCATCACTTGTTCTGGAGGAGGGTAAGGGAGATGCCAAGGCTCACTAAAAGTGTTAGAACCCATGAAGTACATTCTATACACGTGAGTCTGGGATTCCTCGGTTCTACTTGTTTCCAAAACCTGAAACAAAGCAAACTATTTCCGGAATACTACAGAAGCACACGATTACAAGCTAATATTGATTGGCTGTCAAAGTATGGAGGCTAATCAGAAGGTGACCTCGTTCAATGACTCCAAGAAAGGAAACGAGCGATCTTGATGCAAGCCACGCCGAATTGGCACTAGAGCTGGCATTTCATCGGTACTGACAAACTTCATCCGAGCTACACTAAGCACAAGAGCTAAAAGAACGAGGAGACTTAAAAGAACAAAAACAAATAACCAAGGCCCCCCAAATGTGTATATCAACTCTTCAAGCGGTGTATAACAGCGTGGCATGTGGTATCTCTCAGAAACACAATTGTAAGGACAAGGAGTATCAGCAACACCACCTGTATAAAAAGAACCATGATACAATAAAGCATGGAAGTAGATACCATTCTCAAATGTATAAAAGAGATGTACATGATTGCGCGTTCCTGATTTGTTAGGAAACTAAGATAAAAAGTTCACCTCGAACAGCAATATATGTGGCACGGCGAGGAAGCTCGTGAGATGGGCAATTACGACAAAGGGCCCTATCAGATCCACTCACATTCTTGAAAGTGCCAACCGGGCATTCCTGCATTACCGAAGGAAATATAAAAACAAAGTGATTTACCAGTTGGATCAAAATAGAACTTGATGGCATATGTCTTGTATGTATGGCCAAAGCTAAAAGCAATACGGGCAGTTGTCCGTGGCAGAGTAAGCGTAGAGAGGAGGAGGGTGGAGGAGCAGGGGGGGCGGGAGACCTGGCAGGGGTTACCTTCCTTTTCTGGGAAGCAGTTTCCACGGAAGAATACAGGGGGGCCCAACCCAAAGTTTTCAGGGTGTCCATAAAGGATTAAGATCCCCTGCTGTAACTCATGGTTACAGCAGGGGTGCTGTGCACCCAAATGAGAGAGGGGGAAGAGAGAGAGGTGTCCCTGCTGCGATCCCATGTAAACCATGATTACTCTCCCTCTTCCCTCTCTCTCTTCCCCCTCTCTCATTTGGGTGCACAACACTCCTGCTGTAACCATAGGTTACAACAGGGGATCTTGATCGGTCCATAAAGGGGTAGGGTTCTTTTTTCTGTAAGTGGGGCATAGCTGTGAATCCAGCTATTGTCTTGTGATTAGGTTAAGCCGCCATTAACATATACAAGTGAGGGAGAATTGAGAAACTGACTTGTTTTTTATTAATTGGTCATAATAATTGTCAAGTTATTACTTGCTCTAAAAATTTAAGTTCTTAGAGAATGGGTCCCAACAATGTGATCACACACTCGGCTTCACATGCAAACCCACGCTTGCACATGGAGAGACAATTCAATGAGGAATAAATCAAGGTTCAACACTGCCAAGTGACTATTCTGAAGGGGGACCAAATATGCAACCAGGAAGAATCAAACTGAAGACCTTGACATGCCAAAACTCTAATACTATGTTAAGTTACCAGCTGCTCTAAAAACTTAAGTTATTATAGGATGGACATAACAATGTTATCATACTTACAAACTATATCTCTTGTGCCGACTCTGTAACTGATCCAAGAGAAACCCAAATATAATGGCATACCCATCAACAAAATGACCGGCACCTCCAAATTTGAGGGTGCCTTAGTGGAACGGCACACTGCAGATCAAAACTGTCGTGGATGGAGAGGTAGGCGAAGGCATGATATCAGCAGCTTAACAAAGGGTTAAGCCTGGATAGAATTACGCTTAGCCAGTGGCGACGCCAGAAATGTTTTTTAAGCTGGGTGAAAAACGGTGGTCATGAAATTGTCCCATATATTTGGCTTCGGTTTTTCTTTACGTGATTGAATGTAAGAAATCACATAAAAGGAAGAGTGCACCTGCACACGTCATTCCACAAAACTACTTTGTTCTCATCTTTCTAATAAGTGTATTAAAAGCAATTACGTCAAAAGCAAATCGAATACTCTGGCTTGTCATACTCAGACCACCCAAAAAAATCGGGCGAGCATATGATGAAAGGGGGTGCATCCAAATTCAAGATATTTAAAGTCAAAGTCGTGAGAAAGCCAAGAAAATATAGTCAATGATATGCCAACATTCCCATTTTTAAGCAATTAAGAAGCACCACCACCAAGTGCACAAACAACATCAGTTGAAAATTGCACTGAATCAAAGGGGACAAATACAAGCAAAGAAAAATGAATGCAATACTTTGTCACACAAGAGCTCAAATACCATGTTGAGTTATCGCTTGCTTAAAAGCTTGAGATGTTAGAGATTGGGGTCACACAAGTATATCATGCCTACCAAGGAACAAGCAGAAAAAGGAGGAAACGTCAAAATCATTGTTTATACAATGATTTATGGCCAAGTGACAAAGATTAAACAGTATAAGAGCAACTTGCATAAACTTTCAAGTCAAGTGCAGCACTATCACATTGTTAGTGAATGACCCACCCAATTAAGCAGACTTCGCAAAAGAGATTTTGAATCATGCATTGGCTTGTAACACTAAATCCTATACAAGAACTATTATAGAAGAGATTGCATCAACAGTTCACGATATTAAGCATAATTAGTTAGATACGAACCCAATATTGATATTTCCTTTTACACTTGCTACAGCCTGGTACTCATCCCCAATGGTCACGTCTGCCCAATGGAAGTGAACCCTTCCATCACCTCCCCCGCCACCGTTAAGACTACCATGTCCTCCAACAGTTGAGATAGTAGAAGAATCACCAAGAGCTAATGTATGAATAAACAAAAGAATAGTTCCACCAGATCCACCCCCAGGACCTATGTCTGAAGCAAGCATACCATCTTGCTTTCTAATTGTTTGTCCAGAGCTTTCTCCATCAGCCCTGACGGAACCATCAATAGACAAAGTTGACAATGAGTGCTCCAATGAACCCATCACTGTTACAGAAAACCAAACATAAGGGAATAACTATTCACCCAACGAAAAAAATGCAGAAAACCAAAATGTAAAGTGCGCAGGGAGGCCCAGGGCACCGAGAAGACAGCTTAACCTACATCTGTATCTCACAACAAAAACAAACAAGAAAAAAGGTTCTTCAAAGAAAAGAGCTCTTTGATGAATGGAATGCATGAGCAAAGGCAAGCCCCAATGCACAAAGCTCCCACCTTTGCAGCCACTATCCAAAAGAAGCGGTTTTCAATCAAACAAGAGAAATTTAGGATTGATTGTGGACTGATTGGTCTACTGGCTCATCGTGAACCGGTGCTTTATCTTTGTACTTACTTTCTCTTTTATTTTTTAATTCTACATTGTTGGGTATAGAAAATACCATTTTTGTTCCATTTACTATTAAAGGTGGTTGGAGAAGTACCATTTTACCCCTATGCTATAAGGTAGACAGAAGTTCTTAGCCGCATGCCTCTTCGAAAAGGTCCTTACAGGAGTCGGGAACAATGATAACGTTGTATAAGTACAATATTTTAGGTCAACGAAACTTTCTCTCAAAATAAACAGAGGTTTTGAGAATCAAACCTCTTGGAAGGTCCTAAAGAGAGACAAGAACACAGGTGACGTGGGTAAACACCGGCGACATGGGTAATCGATTTAGGCAATATCTAAGATAAGGTGATTGAAAACTTTTCTGAATATAATGATGGGTACCGAACGTGGAGTGTTTCCAAGAGCAAATATATATCAGAACTATAATCCTTAAAACTTGAGATATCTTAAAGGCAATGTGCTATTGATTTAACAGCTAATCTGAACTACTAGAAATTGAAATTAAAAATCTTGTAGACTTCAAATGAGTACAACGATCATGATATCTGCCATGAAGTTGTGTTTAAACAAAATGGTATAAGAACATAGGAGTGAGTGTGTTTTATACAAGTAGACTATTAATATGCACTGTCCTTTCCAGCAAATTTGTACTATAAGACTTACTTCCTACAGGCCACTTCACAATCTTATTTTTTAACAAATATTTACATTAACGATAGAGGCGATAATCATTTTGGATACCAAAAATATAAATAAAAAATGTCACTGATCATCGGAGGAGGGTAAGGAGAAAACGGTGACGTGCGTGGTGTAGTGATGGTGTTGTCATGTCACTGTGCCCTGTGTTAAATGTAGACTTTTTATATTTGGAGTCAGGACTTTATTTATTTTTATTTTTTTGTGTTTATTTATGTAAGTTTGGCATTTAAAGTAACCAAAAGGAGATTTCTTTTAACTATCCCAATTAATTTTAGGTACTTTAATATGTAATATGATCAAAAAGACATCTTTCTTAAGCATGTTCTTAAAATTTTATTATATTGATACTAATGTTATTGTGAGCTAAATATGACATATAAATAAAAAAAAATATATTAGAATAGTAGATGAGCACAATTCACCGGTGTCACCCACTGACTCAGCTTTGATTTGCATCCATCTTTAACTAAAGTCGCCTACGTATCAACTCTATGATACACCACATCTAAATTAATATCAACAGTTTCAAGATTGCCCACCAAAATGTTTTCGCAATTTAATATTGATATAGAATCTTGAACTTTAACACCTTACAGCTCTCAGGACACACAAGTTTGAATAAAATACAAAAACGAAACAAGTTAAACTTCAAAACTTGTAAACATATTAGCTCTCAGGGGCCATTTTTGTTATTTACCCAAAAATGCCCTGACTTTATAGTTAGGACCCACTTATCCTTCGGTTCTTATATTCGATGTTTGGGACCCACTTAATTCTATTTTTATGTTTGGTCGGCACGGGATTGGGCCAAATTGTGTGGGCCTACTAAATTTTATCCTTTGTGTATTATGGGCTTAGCGGCCACAAATCAAAGATTCTTTAAGTACGACTGTGTCCTTACGTGAGGGAGATCCCACTTCTCCTATTTGATTTCTTCTTTTTCATTTAAATTTATTAATCAGATCAATTGAGTTAATAATAAAAATTTATATATATCAGATTCAAGAAAAAAATTACATCCAAATTGAAGATGAATGATGTTTGAAGTATACAATGAATTCTTAGTCTCTTTCAGTGGCTACTAACGAACGAATATATCATTATTAATTAAAATTAAATAATAATATAACATCAGAATCGAAGGCATACGATATTCAAACCGCTAATGCCTCTTTCAACGTCCTGCTAATAACCAATCTGTCATCATTAACTGCACAAACTGTCATTGTCGGGGTGCATTCGCTGCATTGTACGAAGTTAGAATGAAGTTTGGTGTATAATACTAGGTTGGAGTCATTGCAAATGATACGTTCCTTTAACCTATAACGTTCATCGTTAATGAATTGCAATAAGGAATGAAAGCTTTCTTATTTTCAGCATGAATGGATATTGATGAGTGTTGATATGGGTATTCGGACTCTGAATCTAGCTAGGAGTACTCGAACTACCTATTAGTTGTCACATATATAGTAGTGTCAAGATAAATACTCTCTCCGTTTCAAAAAATTGATCATATTTTTTTTAAGCTATACTAAAAAAATTAATCACTTTTAAAATTAGGAAAAATTTCATAATTGTTTTTCTATGTTTAGCTTTCGTATACTCTTTTTATTCTATTTATCTCTCCATATTTAATCATCAACCAAGTCAAATACAATCGATTAATAAGGGACGGATGAAGTACAAATTAGTCAAGTTTTAAAATACTATTTTTTTCTCTTTTTTGGCTGTTTTTTAAATTCCTTGAAAAAGATGTTGCATTTTTTTCATTTTTCTTTCAAGTGATTTGTGAAAAAGTAAATTCTTAGGCCGTGAAAAAGTAAATTCTTGGGGCGTTCTTTGATGTAAATAGCTTTAATCACAGCTTTCTAGAAATGTTTCGATAAGATCAAAAAGAGCTACATACAATGTATTAACACACAGTAAGTTTAAACGTTCTCAATTGTTGCTTTTTAAGTGAATTAATGTATCGAACTATACCGTTCTTACGCGTTCCATCCAATGAGGAAAGATTGTGAGCTCTACCGACATAAGATACGGCGCAGAATGTCCCTATTCCCTTCCAAGGAATTGAATGTGATTTACCACTGTCTTTAAAAAAAATCCCACCATGATGGCAAATTCTTCAAGATAGCAAAGCCAAAATTCCTCTAAGATAACAAAGTGAACCAAAATTCTGAGATATTCCCCAAAAACACGTTTTAGAAAACATGTTTCTCATATCTAAAAATTGAAGAATACACTCATATTTGCAACACCCACAGACCATGACTGAAACTAAACAACCCTTGGCACTGTTGGGCACTAACTGTTATAAAATTAAAACATTAATTAATTTTAACCAACCCTTGCCCTATCTTAACCATAAAATATTGTTTTGTTTCTAGCCCAAGCCAAAGTCAAACCAAGAAAATCATAAAAATTTTCTCCAACCATTCCCACTATTTAAAGTTATTTTTTTTTATTAAACTATTTAAAGTTAATTAATTTGATAAATTAAGTCTTATAAAAACTTTGTATCCTTTTTTATTATTTCAATGCAGGACAACCAATTCACCCTCGTCGTTAGCTCTACTCTGACACGATGAAACCCTATATAGCGCAGATGATTGATTGCATGTCCCTTTTTTGGTCACGATTCCCATGCTAAAATTGTGGCGTCACATGCCACAGTGAAATCTTTCTCAAAAGAAAACAGAACCCAAATGCTTGCTAAGACAAACTCAATACACTGCCATAAATCATTGAAAGGATGCAATACAAGAATCATTTCCAGAACAAATTGATTCACACTTGGAAATGATGTTGCACTCTCTCTCTCCTTCTGTTCTCTCTCTCGCAAAGAATGCTGTGCTTCATATTCAACACGCCATTAATGAGGAACTTGCTTGAAATCCCAAATGGCTTCAGTTTCTGGGAGGTTCACCATCTTAGCTTTGATGGGAAATACTGCAAAAATACGATTCCAGTTTAGGCAACTCATGAATCAAAGAAGCAGAAGCTTCCCAGCTAGTAAAGGAATTGCCCGGATGAATCCTTTTCAGTACTCACCTTGTCAATGAGCGACAGATAGTATGGCTTCACCTTGTCCACATCAATCCGAACTTTGCTCTTGCTGTACAGGTCATATTTGCTGCACCACAAATTTTCAAGACACAGAGATCAAAACTTTTGTTCATGCCTTCAGCTTGTCATAGTAGGTTAATCAGGAACTGTTTAAGCTTACTTAAAAATTTGAAGCCATTCCAGATTCTCAGCATCTTCCTTGTTCATCAGATGCTTGTAGGCTCCAGACCTATGCAAGGCTGCAAGAGGAAAAGAAAAAGGACTTTCATTAAAACCAAACTTTATGCTAAAAGTTTCAGCTTAAAATATGACAGTTTACTACTAAGTAATTGAAGGAAAGTCGCATTGATGCTTACGGTAGAACGAGTGGTAGCGAATGATGAACAAAGCAGCCTGGGGTAAAGTAGTTTTATTTTCCTTGGCCACCTGCAAAATTAGACTTCTCATCACTACATTGGCTTTCCTGCTTCTTTTAGGACAAGATGCTGTGAAAACACTAATATCAGAATCTTGGTTGGAAGATGTCTTGCTTTAATCTTTGCTACACAGTTGATAGATTTTGTGGAAGTAGAAGAGAAGGCACACCAAGTACATATAGTCATCATGGCCCCATGAGATCATCACATTGTCTAGTCCACAGCCTTCAGCATAAACTCCATTCTTGGTGCTGTATGCAGGATTTTTTATATCTGCATTGTCCTTGAAATACTGCAGCAGTTGGCAATAATCTAACCGATTTAGTCAACCTAAGCCCAAAATTAATCACTTAGAGATTGAACTTAAGGGAATAACATATTACCTTGTGGTGAACGATGGATTCATCGAAAGCGCAGCCCAGAGGGAATGTGTCACCTGTATTATTAAGATCATGAGATTAGCATTGGAAAATAAATCTTGATTACTTGCAATTTGTAGTCACAATGCTTACCAACAACAGCCCATTGAGGCAGTCCTCCAAAGCTAGGATGAAGCAGGACCTTTCCAAGATCTGCAATACATGAGAAAAAAGGTTACACTAAATGCATGGCTGAACAGTAAGCATGTATGCCTGAATATTACTACTTCTGTATGCTTCGAATATGTGGAATGCCACGGGCAACAACCAGGACACATTTACTTGTTTTATGCTCGAAGTCATCAATTTGCAGAGAGACGAAACAGATGGAAACTAATTACGTTGATTTTAACAGCAAAATTGCACTCCATAGCAGGAGCAAAGGCCTCAAATAGTAAATTTTCTATTTCAAAGTGAAGAAGGGATATAGATCAATATACCATGAATAAGTGCAGTCAAGTGCAACCAATCTTCATCAGGATAGTCTTTTCTGATAGCCTCAGCAGTCTGCAATAAGTGCTCAATCTGGGGTTCATCCAAGTCAGGATCACTGTCATCCACGACATCGTTTAGAAGCTCACAGCATTCCCAGATGCTCATCTCAACTTTGTCCAATTTCCCATATCCTTCCCTCATCCTCTTCACCTATTTTGCCATGCATAAACAACACTGGTCATAAATCAAGACCAAGCCTCAAACTTTGTAATTCCACACAACCGAAAACCAGACTCTTTCGCTTACAAAATCGTATGACTGGTTAATGTGGTTCAGCCGATAGAATTCTTCTACCGTCTTCTGTCTTTCGCTCTCAACATGATAGTCCCTATTCAAAGCGAAGAATTAAGCCATGGGTGACCCAAATTTCGACGTGCAACGAAGCGGTGAACTAGAAAAAAGGAACGAGATGGAGGGGAAGCAGACCTAAAGTCGTGGCCAAACGCATTCGTTTCTGGTGCATCAAATCCTCCATCAAGTACAAGTTCATTGGTCTCATCTGGGATCTTCTTGTCTAGCATTTGTAGCCCTAGTAACAAACAACAACAAGATACCAAGGTTAAACATGAAAGCACATCTCTTACAAGATACCAAGGTTAAACTTGAACATATATCATTCAAACTGTAGGCTTCCATAGCTATTCTCGTCTCCCCCTCAACTCAAACTCAAGTACTCCAACCAACCCAGGAAAGAAAACAACTAATCGCGACAAAACTAGCAACAGCGAGACAGACTCGAGTACTCTAACGAATCCGGAAAAGAAAACAACCAATCGTGACAATGACAAAACTAGTAACTTTTGACGATATTACATTCAACAACGAGAACGACTAATCGTGACAAAACAAGTAATGTTCGACAACATACCTGGCTGAGGTTGCTCGATGAGAATGGTCATCTTGGTTGGCACCCAAAGGGGTAACAAACGAGATCCCAGACAAAAAGGGAGGAAGCAGAAGGATCTCGTGAGAGGAGATTAAAGTATGGATGAAAATAGGGTTTGTTATGAGTCGAAGTGTGTTCCAAAAAAAGGGTATTTATAGTCCCAAAAAAAAGTCCTTACCTGAAATTTTGTAAGGTTTGGAGTCCTTAAGAAAATTTCCGGTTTTCCCCAACAACTTTTATCCCCCACAGAATCGCTCCAGATAAACTTTCCGCTAACATCTGACCCACGCAGTCGGTAAATCGTGGTTCACACGCGCTAGCGGCGGTGGTTGAAACAACCGTGTTTTGTGTACCACACGCGCGAATCAAGCGAGTGAAAATAATTGCGGAGAGAGTACGCTGAGTGTACGTCGTTTCGGAGTATACGCTTCCTGTGGGGGCCCACTGACGAGGTGCCTAGTCACGGCCAACTGTGTGTTTGACTTTTCCTCTGATGCTTTCGAGGCCAAATCAACGGCCCAGCTGTGATCTCGGAGGTCCGCGTTATCATATGTTTTGCTCAAAGCATGAAACGGACGTCCCAGCTTACGCCACGTCATCTGATGGATAAGCCATCGATAAGGCCAGCGGAGTTCTATTAAACTACTGCCGCCAATTAGATAAAAGTGTATTTTCGTGAAAATTTGAATTTGACATATCGGAGACAGAATTAAAGTAGAAAAGTGATGTTTGAGTTTTCCGATTTATACGTTTTTGTTGAAAAATGAACTTTAAAGTCATTAGAATTACTATTGCAGACGAGTTCAAATACCTTTTTTGGAGCTCATTTATTAATTATATATGTTAAAAATGAACTTTAAAGTCATTAGAATTGCTATGGCAGACAAGTTCAAATACCTTTTTTTTGGAGCTCATTTATCAATTATGTTCAATATCTTTGACATTTACGATTTGTATCCACTTGACTCATAAAAATTAACAAATGTTTTATATAGACCATTTTGAGAAAATAAATGGTACGTGAAGATATACAAGACCTTGTGTAGTAGGCCCTGTCGAGCTATGATAATGTTCGTAGTGGATATGTTTACGGAGAATTGTTTCACGTCCGTCTTTATATTGACCCTAAATATAAATGATATGTAGATGGTAAAAGTGAAAGTAGATATCAATTTCTTTTTTAGACGATCGACGAAAGGATGTTTAACGAGTGCCTACAAGCCGCTTAAGCGTAACTTTGACATTTGAGAATTGGAAAGCATTGTTGTTCGGGTCAGTTCATTTCGTATAACCAAATTAAGAAATTACGAAAGTTAGTATTAACAATAGATGCATTACTTATAATCTTGAGTTACGACAAAGCTTTTGGCATCTTAAGATACTAAAATTAATTAAAAGATTTTATGCGTTCCTCGTAAAAAATAACAGTGGACAATCCAATCAAAAAGAGAAAGAGAAAGAAGAGAAAAAGTCGTATATATATGGACCTACTCAACCAATGAAAGTGCCAAATGTTGCTATTACATTCATTTACTTTAATTTTTTACATCCAACTTGGAATATCCTTGTAATATATGACCAATCAAAGTTCAGTTGCGCATGCACTCATGCTTGTCAAAATCAATGCTTTTTTCTTTTAGGTTTATTGAGGTTATTTAGGGTTGGCTTGCAAAATGGTGGTAGTCTAAGCGAATGGTAAATTAGGAATTTTATTTTTTTTTATGTTAGAAGTATTAGGTGGTCAATTAAAATTGGTTCCCATCATTTTTTACCGTTGGATGTGGTATTACATATCATCCCCATACCCGAAATCCTTCGCCCCTGCTTCCGTCACGTCAGTTTGTCATTATCAGAACCGGATCAAACATTAAAGAGGAACTGATTTATCCGTTCGCTGGTTCACTCACTGAATCAACCGGTTCAATTGGTCACATGTTTAACTAAATTAAAAATGTGCATATATATATATATATATATATATGTGTAAAAAATATTAACTTAGAAATATGAAGGTTTGATATAGTAACTTTTGTTGTATCATACGTTGTGTTGACTAACAGCAGGCACCCTGCAAGCTTTCCTCATGACAGGAGCTCAAATCTCGCCCTTATGCACATTAATTTCTCAATTCATTTAAGCAGGCTTACGGGTCTAACCGAACCAACCACCCGGTTCAAAGATGGGCCCGAACTGACCGTTTTGATACTGTTTTACTCCGAGTTGACTGCAGATCCGATCCAACAACCAAAAAAAAAATACCATGCTTATAGTGACCGACCGGTTCACTGTTGAACTAGTCGGATCGGTTAGTTCAATTTCGATAACTATACTACAATCCCCAGTTCATTGTAACCAGTAATCACCGTAGTCGTCTTTTGATGGGTAGACTATTAGTCGACCCCATCAATATTTGCTCTTAAACTTATAGCTTCACATCTTTTTGGAGAATATAAAGATATCACATAACAACATTCACCATCAGAAAACAAAAACTAAATATATTAAACGAAAACCTGATTTGATTATATAAACAAGAAAAAAAATAATCTTTAATACTTTGATATATACATAATTTGCATCCAGATTTTGGAAATATGAGCTCTATTTATCTATAGCAGCATCATACAATAAGCGTTTGGAATTTTTAATGATGAAAGTGTAGCTAAATGTTAAAATATAGTTCTCCCAAAATTTAAGAGATCATCTATTGAAAATTGATAAATGAACTTCAAACATATTACTTAAAATGTATTTAAGCCTATTTGGGGTTGATTTTCAAAAACAAACTTTAGATAACATCATGATCACTTTTCAAAATCAGCTTTAAGCTCTTTTTAGCAAAATAAACTTTTAAGTTATAAATGGTGTTCGGAGAAAGTGTGTTAAAACAAGTTTCGATGTAACAACGACCAAGAATATTGCTCCAATAAAACAAGTTTCGATGTGTTAAAACAAGTTTCGATGGTACTCTCAGTTTAAGTGTAGTACTACCTTGTTGTTGCGGAGTTATGGGGACGTGCTAAGATGTAAAAGAATGAACGAAAAAGTTCAGGGGTGAAAGAACTTTCTTTCGACGGGTAAAAGGAAAAACGAAAAGGAAGGTAACACAGGATGGATGAATTCGTCCTCAACTTTTTTGCACAAGAATGGACCAAAGTACAGGGGCATACTCTGTAAGACTGTTCTAATCCTCTCAAATGTCAACGTTCAATGCATTTAAAGTGATATACAATGCATTGAAATCGTCTTCTTCTTCTTCTCTTTCTTCAACTCGACCGATCAAACTAAGAAAAGGCATCCTTCCTTATGGACAAAAAAAATGAAGTGTTGGTAGAGATGTCAAATGGGCCGGGTGGCCCGCAGGCTGGCCCGGCTCGGCCCGTTTTTGGCCCGGGCTGGCCCGGCCCGTTTTTGGGCCCGGGCTGGCCCTAACCCTTAGGGCTTGGGTCAGGGCCTGAGCCAGGCCGAATTCTTTGAGAAATGGGCCCGGCCCGGCCCTAAAACGGCCCTTTTTTGGCCCGGGTTTGGCCTGGCCCGGCCCCGTTAGCCCCCCCTAATTTTTTTTCTTTTCTATTTTTTTTGAAGTCTATTTTATTACATTATTATTTTTTTTATATTTTGGATCTTTTTAGTTAAATTAATAGTTTTTGAGGTGTTATTGAATTCATATGATCAGTATTTTCTTTAACATACGCAGAGAAGTATGGGTGTGTGGTGACTGTGACGTGTTTTTGATGATTTCTGAGTGTGCTTTCATTTAATGTATTTTACAGAATTTGCTTTGTGTTCTACATCACAAGCTAAGGGAATAATTATAAAAACAATTATCATGTATTCTAAACATAAATAAAAATTATGTATTCTTTTTGTTTCAAACCAAAAGAGGTGAATTGAATTCTAAATTTAATTTCATGAAGTGAGTGACATGTTAAAGAGCCTTGAAGAATAATCTCATGTTTCTTTAAATGACCAAAGAATTTGAATGTAACAAGAAAAGATGTTATTTTATCTTCATCGATTTCGTTATTGTTTTTGTTTGATCTACTCTATTTTTCTTTGACATTTACAGGTTTTACACCATATTACGAAAGAGATTGAATTTTGCATTTAAAATCAGTATGTATGGGCTAGAACAACTAGTTTTTGTACTTAATCTGTGGTTAATGGTCAATCAACATCAATTTGCCTTTTCGAAAGGGGGTTAATTCGTGAAAAAGTGATTGTATACTCAGTGGTCCGTTTACAAAAACTTTACCCTTTGTTGAAGAAGAAATCTTTATAATAAAAAGTTGGGAAGAAAGGGAAAAAAAAATTTGGATTGGGCCCGGGCCTGGCCCAAGCCCGGCCCTAAATATTGGGCCTAGGGCCTAGGCTTGGACTGGGCCCATATATCCCAGGTTTTAGGCCCGGCTTGGCCCGTTTTTCATTTGTGAGGCCCTGCCCTGGCCCGATTTCATTGGAGGCCCGCTGGGCTTGGGCCGAGCCGGCCCAAGCCCGGCCCATTGAAAACTCTAAGGCCACGTTTGACGCAACTTTTTTTTTTCAGTTTTGAAAACTAGAAAAAAAAAGTGCGTTTGGTAACCATTTTTTTTTTCATTCTCCAATTTAAAAAACCAGTTTTTAAACTGCAAAGTAAAAAAAAAAACTCCAGAAATTGGTTTTTTTTTTTCACTTTTGGTTTTTTTTTTGGAGACCACCACCAACACCCTCCGGCCGCCGGCCTCTGGCAGCCACCAGCCATCGCCGGCCACCACCACTGTCGACCACCGCTACACCCCACCACCACCGCAAACCACCCCAAAAAAAAAGTCAAAATAAAAAGGGTTACCAAACACCAAAAAAAAAACTCAAAAAAAAAAAGGTTATCAAACACTCACTTGTTTTTGTAAAAAAAAAAAAAATTAAGCTGCTCTTTGAAAACTGCTCTTTAAAAACTGAAAACCAAAAAAAAAAATTTGTCAAACGAACCCTAAGTGTTGGTACATTCTCATCCGTGTATAGTCTCCATCAAACTAGATCTTAAGTTTGGACAAAAATAGGTAGTATCTTTCGGAAAAAGGGATAGATTTAACCTTTTTTTTTCTCGAATGCAATAGTTTTAAATTAAAGGATATTCCTATTTGCGCTCTCATAAAAGTTAATGACACAATATACACTATTACTTTAAGCAACTCAATACAAGGTATAATAGTTAAAACCAACAAAAAATCTCAATCAAGCAATTATGAGATTGTCAAAATCGTTTGAACTTTATTTTTGTTGCTTATACTCTTAGAAACGTCACTTAGGCTTCACACTAACAACAATATTGAAACTCAAATGACTAAAATAGACCTCAGGTATCAATTCCTTTAATGCATTGCAACCGATAGTCTCAATAAGCACCCATCAAATTTTATTCTATAATAACTTAGGACCCGTAACCACACATCCTTTTTGAGCTTATATAGAAACTACATAAGAACATCTACCTTCCAAAAAAAATAAATTAATCTAGAATATGCATATTAAGAAATCAATAGCTACATTCCTATTTAGGAAACATAAGCTCCCCATATATTATACTCCGTATAATAACAATATCATCAAGTTTTTTTCAATGAGTCAAAATGAACAATAAATTAGTGTTTGAATAGACGGTGCTAAAGTTTTAAAAAAGGATATTTTAGTATTTAAGTTAGTCAAACCTAAATACGAAAAATAATTATCACTTTGTTGGATTATGAGTTAATCAGTTCTTTAGCTAATGAAAATTATATCAATCAGCTTTATAAGGTTGCTAAATACCTACCATCCTAATATTTGAATTAAATCCGGCTTGACCATCTAAGAATGAATGTCATACCGGCTCTTGAGCGATCAGCTACAATTTCAGAAAGTGTAATAATTTTAGTTGCCAAACATAGATCTATTTTTATATAATTAAATTATGCAATCAAAGTGTTGATCAAATTATGTAAGACTGAGAAGAGTAATAATAATAATTTTAGCGACCAAACATAGATTTATGTTTACTTGATGGCGTGTATGTGGGAGGGCCTATGCCAGACGTAACCGGCAGAGCAGCTAATCTGCAACGTGCCGCCTCAATTAGTGTGTGTCGCAATATCCCGGCTACCGGCCGTTTTTTACCGACACGTCATCCTTGGAAGATTCTGAATTCTTAATAAATCCGAAACCCATGACGTAACCAACAAAAAGGCTGACGTGTATTTTTGTAATTTTCTACTTAGTTGATAACTGCAATTGTTCACCATTCTCCTTATATCGGGTCTTGTTTTTATTACATCTATGCCCTCCAAGGTTTGATTGAACTACGGTGCTGCCACAATCTTTGCCAAACGCTGCCGTTGTCACGAGTATAAATGTCGTGCCAAGCTGTTAGACTCTGGCATGTCGCTTTTACATCAAAGGACAGCTGAATTTTTAGCCCATTCTTATTTTATTTTATTTTTTCTAATTTGAGGATAAAGAAGTACCTAAGTTTGCAATAACTTTTTTTTTGACTCTTTAAAATGGTCGGCATCCAATTTCCAACTGTTGTTTACATTTATACACTCGCGGTGTTCATATCACTCATATGTTTCGTTTCTTATAATCTCGGTGACTAATCTTCGGCTAAACTTTTTGAGATTCATTCTTCTTAAACGTTTTCTTTCTTTATTAAGTCGATTTTGAAGAAGGAAATGGCTTCGCGGGGAGAGTAGTATAAGACAGTTTTCGAGGGCAAATGATGTCTGTCGGCAAAATATATGATTTGTCGACATGATGATTTGACTACCGAAGATTCTCTAAACTCTCAATCAACAACTGAGCAACTCTTCGTTGGGGGGGGATAATTTTGATAGTTTTAAAGCTCGGTTAGAAAAGGCTTACATATAGAAGGCCATAATCGTTACAACCAACAACGGCTCGATGTGATAAAAAGGCAATTTGATTGTCTTCAAACTTGTAGTAATTCTATGTAGGAAAATTTTTTACTCCTGACTTGGTAGCGGGAGAAACCTGCTACCCCCATACGTGGCAGCGTCTCATTGATCCATCTGTCTCGCAAGCATGCCTGTTGCACGTGACAATTTGCCTGCACTTAACGGCCTTCTACCATCAAACTTCCTCCACGAATTTCGGCTCATTGGAGCTAATTAATGGGAGAGACTTCTATTCAGGTCTCTCTCTTCCAAAGTTTTTCCCATCTTCTTCCTCCCCAAACATTCCCAAATCTACTGGTGTGGAATGATCTTCAGCCGTGAAGTTTTTCCCTTGTTCATCATCTTTACTTATTTGCCTTACGACACTGAGGTAGCGCCGGAGGTAATGAACCCGTCGCATGCTTTGGCGGTTCCCATCTTCTTCCTCCCCAAACACTCCCAAATCTGCTGGTGTGGAATGATCTTTAGCTGTGGCGTTTTCCTTTGATCTTCAGAAAATCCTCAACCATTACACTGTTCTTGGTGAAAAATTCATTACAGCAAGTTGGGCATTTAAATCTGACTATTGTAAGCTTGCTAAACAGGCATGAAAATGAGTTGCCTGGAGTAGATATATTTGTGTGCACATCTGACCCAACAATAGAATCGCCAAAGATGGTGATCAACTCTGTTTTATCAGTCAAGTCTTATTATTATCCTCCGAAAAAGCTCAGCGTGTATCTTTCCGACGATGCTGCTTCTGACCTTACCCTATATGCTCTCCTAGAGATGCCGCGCTTCTCTAAGCATTGGCTACCATATTGCAAGAAACCAAAGCAGCCTTATTTTTGCACGGCAATATTGATGCCAAAGGTTCAAGGGTCTTAACGGGTTTGCTTCTACCAAATGCCAATATGGCACAATTGATTCTACATTCCACCAAATATCATGGACCATTCCTTGAATTGATATAGAGATTCCACGCTCATTATTTCAAAGGCACAGTCGCATGCTTTTTCCGAAAAGTTTATGGCGAGTTCATCCTTACCTGAGGTAATGCCGGAGGTAATGAACGCGACGGCACGGTGAAGCTGGAAAAGAAGTGAAGATGATGAACAAGGGAAAAACTCCACGACTGAAGATCATTCCACACCAGCAGATTTAGGAGTATTTGCGGAGGAAGAAGATGGGAAAACTTTGGAGAGAGAGAGACCTGCTAGAAGTCTCTCCCATAAATTAGCTCCAATCAGCCGAAATTCGTAGAGGAAGTTTGATGGCAGAAGGCCGTTAAGTGTAGGCAAATTGTCACGTGCAATAGGCATGCCTGCGAGACAGATGAAGCAATGAGACGCTGCCACGTATGGGGGTAGCAGGTTTCTCCCGCTACCAAGTCAGGAGCAAAAAATTTTCCTACATAAAATTACTACAAGTTTGAAGACAATCAAATTGCCTTTTTATCACATCGAGCCGTTGTTGGTTGTAAAGATTATCAAAACTCTCAATCAATTGGGTAGCAACTCTCTGTCGGGGAAAATAACTCTAATAATTTACAGCTCTGCTCAGATAGACCTTACAATTAGAAGGTCACAGTCATTACTGTTAGCCCTATGGTTGGATAACCTAGGCTTACATCTTGTTTTGATGATAACTACACATTGATTATATTCTAATGTGTGCTTTGAGTGTATTTTTAGTAGGTATATACATGCACACTCATGAAGACACATTTGAGAAGTTGGATAGATGGATTGAAGCCAAAGAAGCTTAAAGTTATAGTGGACATACTATAGAAGCTTCATCAAGTCCTATGTCAAAGAGTAAGAAAGAATGCAAAGGCTAAGTTACTACGATTATGATTGGTCTTTACTATTATGTAACTAGTCTTGGTTTGATGGTTGGATTGATGACTATGACCTAAAAAGACCTTAGGACACCTTGTGCATTGCATGTGAGTTCATAACCTTTCACACAAGTGTGGTTCTTAAAAATGAGTGAACTTTGGAGCTCACTCAGATTTTCTCAAAAAATATTTTGGTGCCAATCTTTTCATATCTTGATAAAACTTTTCATTAGCTTTCCAACGCAAAAAATGGCACCTCAATCCGATTTTTCTAGAGAAAGTTATGCCCAAAATAAGAAAGGGGGTTCCGTGAGGCAGCTGATAGGCAGTAGGGTAATACAGTCGACTGCATTGGAATGCAGTCGACTGCATTGGTCAAAATTTCAGGACAAAACTCCAACGGCTATTTTCGAGGACAAAACTCCAACGGCTATTTTAGAGGGAATACAGTCGACTGCATTGGGAATACAGTCGACTGCAATGGCAGTTTTGCTCACTTTTTGCCTATAACGGCTATATTTCATTTGCTCTCTATATAAATGATTTGGGGCTTCATCATACACCATGAAAACCACATTCTAAGCCTCCATTCATTAGAGAAACATCAAGGCTCATAGATTAAACTTTTCTCTCTTCATCTTCATGATTTTACATCATTAAAGAGAGCATCTTTGTGAGCAATTTTTTGATTGAGAGTGAGCATTCTTCAAGTCATCAATTCTCTCATCTCTCTATTGTACTAGAGCTTCATTTGTACTCATTTCCTTTCAAGAGGATTTCTTTGTACACAATTGATCTTTGTAAAAGGATTGTGATCAAGGCTTGGGTTTGTCAAGTCTTGGGTGAGCTTTGTGGATTCAAGGCTTGTGCTTGGTGTGGGGATATCACCAAGTGTTGTAAGGGTTTTGATCTTGACCCGGAAGAAGATTGTTGCTAGTGGATTCTAGTGCTCTTGTAAGGGACTTCCTTGAAGAGGTGGATGTAGGCTTGAGGGTAGTTCAAGCCGAACCATTTAAATCTCCTTGTCAAGTATCTCTAACTCAATCTCTTTACTTATTGCTTTTTAATTGTTTGAGATTGTTTAGTTAGCATTTTCATTGAAGTATTACTTGATTTGATTAAGATTTATGATTGTGCTTAGTTTAAATTCTCCATTAATTTTCAAAAACCCTATTCACCCCCCCCCCCTTCTAGGATTGTTTTATTGGTTTCAATTACAATAGTGACAAAGGCTGGATATGAGAAAAAGGTCATTTAACTATCTTTGGACTTGTCGTAGTTTTATATATGGCTCACTTACGTGTTCTTGATCCACGTGTAAAAACTGGTTAGTTGTCGGTGATCCCAAGATTGTTCAACTTTATGGCATTTACATGACGACTGAAACTTAAGTACGTTCAAAGAATCTACTCTATACACGCTCACCTTTTGAATGGATTGCTTTCGAGTTGAATTGAGATGAATCAAGCTAGAGTAAGGCTTGAGCAGTTTGTTTAGGAACGTTGCAGACGTGCTTATTGCAGGCTCAAGTTCTCGACCCAACAACATAAGCCAAACTCAGCTTAAAAAATATAGCTCTCAGTTAAGTTTGCTCGAGTCATGCACCGTTAACCAAATGGTAAATGAGAGGTAATGACTTGTTTAACTTATCAATCGAGCATTTGGTAGACTCCAGTTTGACTCATTTATTTCGAAAGCCTACTCAAGCCGCACTTTTAAACAAGCTGTACAGATAACGTGCATATATTCCCTGTACTTACAAAAAAAACTGCTATATTACTGATGAAGCTAAATGCATATCATTTTCTACTTAATTCAGAGTCCTATTGTCACCAATTAACTAAAAATATCGGCACTCTTGTCTAGTCAATTTTAACTTTTGTCAAAGTTTCGAGAGGACTGTATTATATCCTGGCCAAACTGTGACTCAGTTTTGCAAAAATCATACCTTGATGTTAAGCCTAAAGCGCATAATTTTAGGGGCTGTTTGATAAAACTGAAATTTAAGTGCTGAAGACTTAAAGTGCTGAATTTGTACAACTGAAAAATTTAAGCTGTTGAATATTAAATACTGGAAAATTTTGGTACTGTCTGAAATTTAAGTACTGAATCAGTAATATTCTGTTTGATAAAACAGAATAACTGAAGTCTGAAAACTGTTTAATTTGACAATAATACCATTTTACTCTGTTTTTTGAAACTTTAACAAGCTTGTTAAATAATTGGATAATTGGGTGTATTACAATATCAATGAAGGATACTTCAAATCCAAAAACAAATAGAAAAAAAGGCCCTAATTACATTCACAAGCACCATGAGAAGAAAGAAATTACAAACCTGCTATTAAGGTTGGAGTGCTATGAGAAGAGATTGCTTCAGGGGAGAAGAAGAAGAAGAAGAAGAGGTTGCAGAACGATCGATCGGGAAGAATATGGGGAAGAAAAGGAGGCAGATAAGGAAGATGGAGGGCAGATTAGTTAGTTAGGGGAAAACTGTTCAACGAGAAATCATTGAGCGCTTTAAGTGATAAGTGATAAGTTAGTCATGAGTAACTTAAAATATTAGTCTTTATCTTATCTATCACTTATTATTTTAAGTACTTAAAAAATACGTTATCAAACGCACTTAATTTTAAACCATTAAAAACTTTCAGTTTTAAGTACTGAAATGAGTTATCAAACACACCCTTAGGCTTAATGTCAAACGAATCAATGAGAAGTCACTTCCAACATTTTGATGTGATGAGACCTGAAAAACAACTCTTCAGTCCTTTTTGGTCAATGCAAAGTGTCCTCATTTGGAATAGAGTATAAATTGGCAAAGGTTGTAAATCAGTACCAGTTACAGACCCTAAATTTAGTAGTCCAAGGCTCAAGGATTTAGCACCACTCACACTTTCTGCCTATAAAAGGGGAGACCCTCCATCTTGCTGAGATACCATCCAGATAAGCCTCTAAAATCTCACTCCTTAATTTTCTCTCTGAGTCCCTCCCTTTGTGCCACCATGACTCTCATTGTTCTTGGTACGCGGGCTGATCCCCCCCCCCCCCCCCCCCCCATATGTGACAATGTGCTTGCATGGCTATGCTTTTATTACCAATGATCCCAGACAACTGTATCGGTGTGTTAGGGATAGTTGATTACGCGGGCTGATGCGACAATAGTCAAGGCAAAATTTCTGAATGTCTCGTGCACAACTGACTCGGCCTATGACATTTTTTTTCTCATTTCACAAAAATGGTGTGTCCGCGACACTCCTGTCTACGGATTCGCCTGCTTTTTAAAAATTTTACGATGTCGTACTAATGTTTTTGCGAGCAACATTAAATGTACTTAGATTATTGAAATTGTTTGGCAATATGGCTAACCTTATTGTTTGTATACATCTCTTACCTTTGCATCACATGTGATCAGAATCATCCCTCAACGCTGACAGCAACACTATTGATCGCAGCGAGAGCGAAAACGATGCTCGAGGGTTTGTCGTGCCAGAGAACAATGCCTTTGGTCTTTCCTTTAGGTTCCTTAATCTTCACCTTACTTTGCATGTACCTAGTTTGTTATTGGATTGTCCATTCCTCTCTATACCTCATCGTTTTGTCACAAATGTCTTCAGGGATTACGAGAAAGAGAGCGTAAGAAGAGCTTTGGTGGAGGATTTTTACAGAAAGAATCACATCTACCAAACCTATGAATTTGTAAGTTTCCAAGCTTCAATATCTACTTGGGGAAATGCTATTCCAAATGTTGTTCATTTCTCTGATGTATTTGTCACAATTAAGAACTGTGGATAGAGTTGTAGAGGTACATATGGCGATAGTGTTGTCATTAAAGAAAAAGACAATTAGGAGTAAATTGAAAGAGAGATTAGCAACTAAAACACAAGAATGCAGATAAGATTGAATTGGAAAGTGTTGGCATTAGGGTTTTAAACTCATTGTGGAGAAGCAACTTTGACTCAATTTTTAAATTGGTTCCAAATCATATTTTGGTTAAGAACAAATTGATTCATATTCCTCTATTGGAATAGATGATCGTGGTATATTCACATGTATAAAACGAATGAGAGATGAATGAGAAAATTAAAGTTAAAGTTGGTGGTTCACCTTGAAGGGAAAAGAGTATCCCACATTGAAGAGATAAAGCCAAGTTATCTCCTTATAAGGCTTAGCCTTGAGCTAAGGGTTGGGCCCCTTGGGGGTACCATTGTTTTGTAAGGAGGGAGGACCTAGGTTGACCTAAGGTCCACCACACGCGCGCCGCCCGTCCCGGTCCGTGGCTTGGGCCCATTAGACTTTAATCTTTTTAGGACAAATATATTAAATAAATAAAGTTTATTTATTTATTTTCTTTTCCGAAAAGTTGTGACCTTTCCAGCTTAACAGTTTTTCTGTGAAGAGTTGCACCCCCCAGTGAATACTCTGTGTATAAAAACGAGTCAGTTTTTCAGAAGTTGTAATTTCAGTATTTTCATACTTCCTTATTTTCTGCACAAGTATACACGAAGTTATACTTTTCCTAACAGAAAGATGGTAGTTTTGATGGTAATCCCATCATTAAACAGGCTCAGAAGAAGAAAGAGGAATATGGGAAACTTGACAAGGCTGTGATGTGGGAGTGCTGCAAACTTTTGAACGAATACGTCGACGAGAGCGACCCCGATCTCGACGAGCCTCAGATCGAACATCTCCTCCAAACGGCCGAAGCAATTCGCAGTGATTACCAGAATGAAGATTGGCTTCATCTCACCGCACTCATTCACGGTAGGCGTAAACAATTTACAGTTCTAACTATAAAATAATATACATCATGCAGTATTTATTACTCTAACTCTTTCACGCATGCATGCATGATTTTGCATGAACTACAGATCTCGGTAAAGTTCTGCTACATCTTGCATTTGGTGAGGAGGCCCAGTGGTCTGTTGTTGGTACATCTGAATTGTTTCTTCATCTGCTATACTAATCGGATGGCTAAGATTTTTTGGTCCCAAAACCTCGAAGGCTAAGATTGTTCTTTACTAGGTGACACATTTCCACTAGGATGTGCCTTCAGTGAGTCCATTGTTCACCCCCAGGTACACATCCTCCCTAATTTACTGAAAAGTCCCTGCTTGACTGCAAAAAGAGGAAACACCCCATTTTTCCATTTTGCAGTTCTTCAAGGAAAATCCAGACACTGAGGGTAGGTTTGACACTCTTTTTTTGCCTCTTTTTTTTTCAGTTTTAAAAATTAAAAAAAAAAGAACGTTTGGTAACCATTTTTTTTTTCAATTTAAAAAATCAGTTTTTAAACTGAAGAGTAAAAAAAAAACTCCAAAAACTGGTTTTTTTTTTCACTTTTAGTTTTTTTTTTAGACCACCACCACCACCCTCCCACCGCCGGCAGCCACCTCAGCCGACCACCGCCGGAGACTGTCGGCCGCCGGCTACCATCGGCAGCCACCTCCGGCCGCCGGCCACCACCGCCGGTGACTGCAGGCAGCCACCTCCGGCCGTCGACCAGCACCACCACCACCGTCGACCACTGCTACGCCCCACCACCGCCACCGCAAACCACAAAAAAAAAGTCAAAATAAAAAGGGTTACCAAACACAAAAAAAAAAATCTCAAAAAAAAAGGGGGTTATCAAACACCCACTTATTTTTATAAAAAAAAATTAAATTACTCTTTAAAAATTAAAAACCAAAAAAAAATAAATTTGTCAAACGAACCGAGAACCCCAACTTCAACACCAAACTGGGCATTTACACTGAGAACTGTGGGCTTGACAAGGTCACCATGTCATGGGGCCATGATGAGTACATGTACCTGGTATGCCATGTCATCAATTTCCACATCGGCTCTACTTCTGTTTTCTTTTATTTATTTATTTATTTATTTTATCCTCGTAAATCTCTTTGAAAGGTGGCCAAGGAGAATAACACCACTCCCCCACCAGCTGGTCTCTTCATTATCAGATTCCATTCATTCTATGGTGAGTCCTCTCTAGTCTCTTTTGGGGTTTTTTGCAGCTCTTGGTTATCATATTTTAATAGAAACACGGTAAGATGGACGACTCGATAACAATCAACTAGAAAAGCCTACGGACCAAAAAATTATGAAAAAAAAATCTTATCTTAGCCATCTAAAAAGTACTGTGGATGGCCAGCAGGGAAGCATTGCATACCTAAATAGCATAGATTCTTTTTTTTTTTTTGGTGAATACTGATATAACTCAAATATAACTTCCAGTAATTAGGGAATATCCGGCAATCTCAATCAAACTGGGAGATCAATGATTATCTTATTTGAGATTGTGACGTGATCTTCGAGGATCCTAACGCGATCCTAACACATCTGGCCCGCGACCCAGTCCTATTAGGAGTCTTCTTCTACAGCTATATAAAGGGGTCTACCCCTCCAGGCATGGGATAACTACACAATTCATACTTTTTCAGAGTTACTATCTTGTAGCTATGCTCTGACTTAAGCATCAGAGAGTTCTCAGCCGGAAACCCCACCTGGCGGTCACTCGTTTTCTGTCTTGCAGGTCATTGTTCAGATTCGAGTTCTGCAATGTACGCGGACCTGAATAGCATAGATTCTTTTTTTTTTTTGGTGAATACCATAACAAGTGATTATGTGTTGCCATTTATTTATTATAATGTGGACAGCACTGCATAGAGCTGGGGATTATACTTACCTGATGAATGAGGACAAAGAAATGCTGAAGTGGCTCCATGTGTTCAAGTATGCTCATGGTTTAGCTCAAATTTATGATCTTTGTCGCCCAAAAAATAAATTAAAAAAAATTAGTTGCAACCAGGTTGTAGGAAGAGCCTACAGTCCTCTATGGTTAATGACTTTAAAGTAGTGACGCAAAAAAAAGTGTTGCAGAGAATAATTGTTAAAGATGTAACCAAAAATGTCGTTAGCAATTAGCGACGATTGACATTCATGTTATGGGGATTGCAGGCTCTTTCTAATGCCAGGTTGCAGCCAAAATCTTTTACTTAAAAAGAAAATTGATTTTCCTTTTCTTGTTCACTTATTTGTCTGGGTGGCACAGCAAATATGATCTCTACAGCAAGACCAAGGTTAGGATCAACCTGGAAGAGGTGAAGCCTTACTATCTCTCCCTCGTCAAGAAGGTCTGTCACCAGAAGCTCCCAGTTTGTGCTCTTTCTGTTCTGTTTTAGACATATTTACATTTTCAAGACACATATAAACAAGAATGTCATGTTTTAACTTATTTATTTACCATTTTCAGTACTTCCCAGAGAAGCTCAGATGGTAATGGATGAACTGAAAGAGATCAAGTCAATAAAGCTGGGCTTGGAATAATGAAATGCATGGAAGCAGCAAAGCCAAGAATAAAGAGGTGTATCCACCTCTGTTGCCTTTTAGAGTTGTCAAAAGGGCCGGGTGGCCCACGGGCTGGCCCGACCCGGCCCCGTGGATGAATAGTAGTGGTCCGCGATATTAGGGCCTGGGTTTGGACCAGGCCAGAAAATCCAAAAAAAAAGTTCGGGCCCAGCCCGAAAAGGCCCGGGTTTGGCCCAGAAAAGCCTCTAGGGTGAAAATTCGTTGTCATTTACCACAACAAATATAAAGCACAGCCAAAATGCCTGTGAATAAGATTTGCTGCAGAGTGCAGACTGAATTCCACAGAAGATGGGAACCTTTTACTTTTTTGGAAATTTCGAGGTAGCTTGTCCTGGGTCAGGCTTTAGATCAAACAACAATCCCATCAAAACAAAGGTTTAGCCTTTTTGAGTATTAAACCAGTGGACCAAAGACACAGAAATTTGTCATGAAACTTCAGTTCAAACCAATGTTACACATGCCCAACTTCCACGTAGTTTCAGATACGCTCACCTGATTTTCATCACAATTTCTCACCCACAAAATTTAAGAATTTTAGTAAGCAGAATTTGATTTTGTTAAACGACGTACATAACACTATCTCGACTCCTCTAGTCAAACCTAATGAATCAATACATGCCCAGGTATGGCTAACAGTTCATAGACAGAATCAAAGTTCTTCCGACATATACTAAGAAAATAAAACTCCAAATCTTTCAAAGAAGTTGAAATTTGACCAACCCTTTAATGCCTTGGATGCCAGGTCTGAAAATTAACACCAATGAAGCTGGAAAACGACAGGGATTCCAATAATTTTTTTCAACTAGACAAAGAACAACAAAATTAGAGAAAATGTATGTCCAATTACAATCACGTATTGGTTACAAATTGCAAAACTATTTGACCTCCTAGAAAATAGAAACTAAAGCACCAAACGTTCGTCAACTAATAATAAGATGAATAAAAAAAGCACTGAAATTGACTTTCTTGTTATGAGATGACTGAGAAATTTGGGTACTGATAAACAAATGTACGTAAACACCTAATCCTATTAAACGAATAGCATAAACGAAGTTACATTCACAGAATCAGATAATTATTCGTAAATGCTGGCTTACCTTTGATTTCTTAAGGGTGAGGAAAGAAAAGGGTTAAAATTGTCTTTTCAAAATGTCAGAATTTCTTATTGCTTTGTTACCTTAATCCGAACAATACAAATTCGTCACTATTATTTTTTGCACCCATTGGTAATACTTTTTTCAAAATGATTTTATGGATGAAAATGAAGCATGCAATTCATTTCGTGCTCAAAACTTCATCGTCTTTTATTTAATTGGTTCTCTAACGACAAAAGTGACATCTTGTAATAATATGACTGATCGTGCATCAGTTATACTTTGCTGGTGCTCCAATGACAATCCAGTATCATATAGAGGCTTTTCTTTGCTTTTTTTATAATCACCCTAAAGCCTTTACTTTGAATAACAAGAAAATGTAAAAAAAAAAAGGGCCTGCCCAAGATGTTGGGCCTAGGGCCAGGGCTTGGACTAAGTCCAAATTTTCCCCCGATCTGGCGTGGCCCGGCCTGGCCCGTTTGGCAGCCCCACTAGCCTGACCCGTTTTGCTGGAGGCCCGTTGGGCTTGGGCTGGGCCGGCTCATTTGACACCTCTATCGTCTTCCATCAATGGAGAAACCCTGCCATGATTGGACATGCAAGGTTTCCTTATGTGTAATAAATTGTACTATCTTTCCTCTTTTGGTACTTAAGTAAATTGTATATTTCATATTTATGACTTTCCTTTATAACTCTTGTTCTTGCAATAATAATAATTGGGGTCCCAGTATTGGGGCAAGCATTTTTAATTAATATTACTAAAAATGTGTAACGATATACAATTTGAGAGTGATCGGCTCATAATGAACCATGTCATTTTAGAAAAGAACTTGTGATATCATACTATGAGTTTAAAAACACTATCGCTCGGCAGCTCCGAATGATGAGACATTCACGCAATTAGTTGTATCTGACAATTCTGTTCCTAATAGATTCAAGCGATGCACAAACCTAAAATTATCCGTATTATTCCTCTTCAAAAACTATCAAGTTACTTGCTCTCGCCTCCCATGCTCGTCAGAATTTAAGCCAATCCAGACGTCGTAACTATTGATCACTATTGATCTCCCCTTTGATAAGGCTATAATGACATATTGCACATTAGAGGAGAATCGATCCCAAATCTTTGGAGTCAAGAAGCATGATTTCGGGTTGGACTACCTGGCAAACACATACAAAAGGTATGATATGATCCTCAAATTATGCATTTGTGGACAAGATTTAGCTTTGGGCTTTTGAAAGTTCTGTGCTGTTTGCCGAAGCCTAGGTCACTGAAATGGGCTAGCCTATATTTTGTCCATAATACCAATTATAAGATGGTCCAAATTGAGTAAGGGTCCAACTTTGGTAATGCTTGAAATGGGCATCCACTGAAAGCCTTAAAAGCAAAGATAAAATACAGAAAACAAATAATTTTCTGATATTCTGTATAATGAAAATGGAAGAGTTTATTTGGTACTTGGCGCTTTGTTATTGATTGAAGTATTCTCCAATCTCAAGTTCCAAACCACGCAGCTTAGGCTTCGTTTGACAAAATTTTTTTTTTGGTTTTCAGTTTTTAAAGAGCAGCTTAATTTTTTTTTTTATAAAAACAAGTGGGTGTTTGATAACCCTTTTTTTTTTAGGTTTTTTTTTTGGTGTTTGGTAACCCTTTTTATTTTGACTTTTTTTTTTGGTGGTTTGCGGTGGCGGTGGTGGGGCGTAGCGGTGGTCGACGGTGGTGGTGGTGGTGGCCGACGGCCGGAGGTGGCTGCCGGCAGTCACCGGCGGTGGTGGCCGGCGGCCGGAGGTAGCTGCCGGCAGTCTCCGGCGGTGGTCGCCGGCGGCCGGAGGTGGCTGCCGGCAGTCACCGGCGGTGGTGGCCGGCGGCCGGAGGTAGCTGCCGGCCGTCTCCGGCGGTGGTCGCCGGCGGCCGGAGGTGGCTGCCGGCAGTCTCCGGCGGTGGTCGCCGGCGGCCGGAGGTGGCTGCCGGCAGTCTCCGGCGGTGGTCGCCGGCGGCCGGAGTCTCCGGCGGTGGTCGCCGGCGGCCGGAGGTGGCTGCCGACAGTCTCCGGCGGTGGTGCCGGCGGCCGGAGGTGGCTGCCGGTGGTCGCCGGCGGTCGCTGGCGGCCGGAAGTGGTTGTCGGCAGTCTCCGGCGGTGGTCGCCGGCGGTGGCGGCCGGCAGTCTCCGGCGGTGGTCGCCTGAGGTGGCTGCCGGCGGTGGGAGGGTGGTGGTGGTGGTCGAAAAAAAAAAACCAAAAGTGAAAAAAAAAACCAGTTTTTGGAGTTTTTTTTTTACTCTGCAGTTTAAAAACTGGTTTTTTAAATTGAAAAAAAAATGGTTACCAAACGCTCTTTTTTTTTCAGTTTTTAAAACTGAAAAAAAGAGGGAAAAAAATTTTGTCAAACGGGGCCTTAGTCTGTGTGTGTGTGTTTTTCCTTTTCATTTTCTTTTTCAGAACTGGGTGAAAGTAATTATTTCACCCACATTCCAAATGTCACCCTCTCTACTTTGGCTTTTGTGCAAATGTAAACACTTTATCAAAGATAGACTCAGGACATGGAACATTGACAACCATGTCGGTTGCTCTTTTTGTTTAGACTCAGGACGTGGAACACTTTATGCGATGAACACTTTCAATGCTAGCCACTAACAAACTGTTCGAAAAGAACAACCATGATTTGGCCGTGATAAAGGCTCAAATGGGACTGCGGTTCAATTCGCGATGGAGCAGGTGCAAACTAGAGTTCGAGGATGGATGAGATACCCGAGGACTTTTAACGATCGACGACAACTCTGTTTTTTTTTTTTTTATGGGAGATTGCGTGATTGTGTTATTTTTGTTACTCCTTGATGTAATGAGAGAGAAAGTTTAACGATTTGTTGAGCCGTAAATAATCATAACGGACCTTATATCAAAAATTCTTATTTGGTCTGGACTTGGTGTGCTGCTGAATTCGGGCCGAGCTTGGGCCTTCTTGTATATCAGAAATTGGGGCTTGCATCGTCTTCTCTCTCTTCATTACCGACTCCAACTTCCCAATATAACTACTCCTTGAAAGTTAAGATTGAGTAGATAATTTAAATTATTGAATAAATGAAAGATTAATTCAGTTTCTCTTTTTTTTTGGAACATAATATACTCAAATTTCTAAGGGAGAATCATCCTAGGCTGAAAACGAGTTAGGGACCGGCGCGCGATGACCTAATGATAAAGATCTCTTCCTTTTCTTTGTCATGGCACAAGTTCGAGAGTCACGAATTGTGAAATATGCCTTCTACCCTTGTAACAAAATAAAGTAATCAAGAAAAACTCGTTAGGTTAACCAGAATATGTAAGACACAAACTTACGAGGCTAGACTTATTGTTAAATCAGCTCTGTGCAATCTCCGTTCTTTAGATCGGTTGTACCCTCCTACTTTTATAATTATACAAGATTATGATGAAAGTCACGTACGCTTTCGCATCATAGTTAATTATCAACTTATACTTATGTGGGTAAAGACTACTATTAATCATCAAAATCCAAAAGTAGCTTTCACTTTGTCATGAGAAAAGTAAAGAACAGACTCACCAAAGTTCGTGGCGACGTGTGCCCATTTGGTGGTGACAGGAACGGTGGCAATCCCTGGCCGTATCAGTATTACTCGGCTTTTGTCACATCCGGGCCATTTCATTCAAGTCCTGCATCAAGGGGAAGCTTGTTAAAGTTGATCAAACTAACAAAATTGATGAGTGTTAATAAATTGGGTCAATAGATTTATTATCCTTTCACTAACAAATAATATGTATTTATTAATTTGGATAAATACAGTTATTTATAAAATATTTATCTCTTAAGTGTTTGAGATAAATACAATCTTTATCTCCTAAGAGTTCGAGGTAAGTCAGTCTCTAATTGTATCTCTATATAAAGGTTAAGGTTAGAGATATCCCAATAAGTCAAAAGTCATAGCAATAATCTCTCTCTGTTGCACTCTCCCTAGAGCAATCACCAAGCTCTAGGATTTGGTTCGTGGACGAAAAACTCGACTCTAGTACCCGTTTTTGTACCTGCGAAAAAGATCAAGCGTGTTGGAGGCTCGTAACAACAAGGATCCTACGTCGGAATTTTCGGAGACTTCGTACGGTATGTTTTCGAACCCACTACGTGTTACGTAGTAGTGCATTAATTATTTTAATTTCAACATTGGTATCAGAGCATGATTACTTGTTGATTCGCCTTTAACATGCTAGAGTAAATTATGTGCATGTTGCGATTTTTTTCGGATACATGAATGAGACTCATTATTAAATTCAAAATTTTTTGAGCATGTTTTTCTGAAAAATAATTATATGGTTTTGTTCTCCTATGGTTGAGGATGAACTCCGTAAAATTTCGTGATTTTTGGATGCATGGTTTGTAAGAAATCACGATTTTATTTTTCAAAAAAACTATGATTTTTTTGAGTTTTGGGACTCAAATTCGGAGCATGATAATAAATTTTTATCATGATCGGTTGGTACATAATTAATCTATGTCACATAAGCTTTCCAACGATATATGACACGCATTATTTGGCCTAAAAACGAGAGAGATATGGCCTTCGAAAGTTGGCATTGCGCATGACGGTGGCTGAAAATTAGGGTTTTTTAAACGAAGAAGATGACATGTGTCATGCGCGGATTAGTCTTCGTGCCCACACGCTCTCAAGCCGAGCTGCGACGCGCTGTCGAAGCCGACATGTGCAATCACGCCCCAAGCCGTGCCGCCACGAGTCTTCACGCGCTGTCACGGGCAGCACGCCCTCCATGCGACAGCTGCTCCCACGCGCCTGCACCAAAAAAAAAATTCAAACGCTGCTCCACGCGCACGGCGGCGCGTGGAAGCGCATGATGGCTGTTCCTGGCTGATTTTGACCCCACTGCCGGCGAGTGGAGTGTTTTCTTGGCTTCTGAATTTTTCTGTGGTGTTAAAATTACCTTTATACCCTCTGTGTGTATTGTATTTAATTTTTAAATAATTTTTCTAATGAAATTAGCTTTAAAATTTTGTTTTATACACACAAAATTTTTCTTTAATTGCAGAGGGTATATTAGGGATAAATTTACTGTTTGCCAATTTTAAGAATTTATCTCTCATTTTTGGCCATTTGAAAATATTTTTTGTGGTACTTATGTGGTCCCAAAAATACGAATAATGCGTAAATATTAATTTTTGCACTTCGTGAGCAAAAATAAATATTTTTGGAGAGTTATATGACATAGATGATTATGTTTTATTATTTGCCTTGATTAGTGTTATGGTTTAAATATGCTTTTGTTGAGATATATTTGTTGGGCTTTTGGTAAGCCCACACATATTTAAACTCAATTTCAAGGCCTTTACGCCCGTTTTCCTTGGAAGGAGAATGTGGCATATTCATCCATTTAAATTACCCTTTAACTTGTTATTTGAGCATGCTAGTTTTAGGTTAAATGGATGGATACTAGATTGGCATTCTAAAGAAACTTATGTTTATGTGTTTACTCTTGTTTTAAGAAAATTCTTTTGAGAATAATGTGTTGTGCGGCATCTCCATTTGTTTTATTGGAGTAGTTTGTAGTAGGATTCTCAAAGATGTTGTATTCTACTATTTCCCTGTATATTTCTAGAAAGCCTTGTACGGGGATGTAATTTCGCACGCACATTATTCAAGCCAGAATTTTCTTAGCATAAGTTATTAGAATGCCAATAGGGCTCAATGGAGTCCTTGCACACTTTATTGTATGGTGCAATTATATTGTTCTAAATTATCATGTGGATGATTTATTACATTGTGGCTTATATGATGATGAAATTTATTGCGAAAAATTACTTGAAAAATATTTTCCCAACTCACATACATGGGAGATGATTACGAGCTTAGCAAATTTTCGATTTCATGATGTGAGGAAGGATTATGTTTTTCATTTGAATTTTTTGAAATAAAAAGAAGGATGTATAATTAATGTCTTTTTCTTTGCGCAAACTAATGTAGTGAATAGAATGGCCACCAAAAATGTCATAGCTGATCTCGTTAAGGGTGAGGGTGAGAAACTTAACGGAGATAATTATGACGTTTGGCACAAAAAGATGAAATTCATGCTAAACGAACAAGAGCTCGAGGAGCACTTGACCAAGGAGATGGTCGCGCCAACTGAGGCGCAACCCCTAAGAGACCACACTGCCTACCAGAAATGGAATCAGAAAGATCGTAGTGCGCGCTACACCTTGTTGAGCAGCTTGCAAAATGATCTAATCGGGCAGTATGATGAACTTCCAACTTGCAAAGCTTTATGGGATCAGCTCAAGTTCTCTTTTGGTGGAACCTCAACTACGCGGCTTCGTAGCCTTGTGATTAAGTTTGAGGAGTACACAAAAGACCCTAAACATACCATGAGTGAACATCTAAGGATGATGTCCAATATGATTGGTAAGCTAAGGGATGCTGGCCATGCGCTCACAGATGAGCAGCAAGTCAGAGCTGTCATAAGGTCCCTTCCTGCCTCATGGGCCAATATGAAACAGATATTGACCCACAGTGAAAATATCAAGAACTTTTCTGATGTTTCACAGCATGTCATCCTTGAGGACGAGACTCGAGATGCTGACAAGACCCTTGCTTATGTCGCCCAAGGGGGATCGCGCAATGCAAATGGCAAGCGCGGAAGACAAAGTAAGAAAGGTAAGAAAGGCGAGGCTAGCACTTCTGCGCCAAAGGAAGGAAAAATGAAGAAACGCAAGAGAGGAAAACGTGGTGGGAAAAAGGATTTGTCTAAAGTTAAATGCTTCAACTGTCAACAGAAAGGACACTTCGCTCGTGATTGCACTGAGCCGAAGAAGGTACTTTCAGAATCTCTCTCTCAGTTATATGTTTCCTCACATGTGATGGTTGCTCATTCCCAACCTGTGTGGTTTGTGGATACAGGTGCAACAAAACATGTAGCACGTGATCGAGAGGGGTTCGTAGATTATCACCGGATTCCAGCGGGAAGCAAACATATCTTCATGGGAAACAATAGCTCCGAAGAGGTGCTAGGGGTTGGTTCTTACCAGCTCAAGTTGCGCACTGGGCGCACATTGATTCTTGAGGATGTGCGATATGCACCCACTGTTCGGCTTAATCTACTTTCAGTTACTGCTTTATTAGACAATGGTTTTTCCTTTATTTTTAGGGTAATAAGTTGGACATCTTTTTGGATGATGTTTTGTTCGGACATGGTTTTCGCATGGATAGTCTTTTTCAATTGGATTTAAATGATTCTCAGTCCTCTTATTCTTATGTTGTGAATGATAATATTGTGAATGATTCTACCACCTGGCATGCAAGACTGGGCCACATAGGCCAAGATAGAATGACTCGTTTGGCTAGAGAAGGCCTTTTAGGCCCACTCGCAAAAGTCAATCTACAAACTTGTGAGGCTTGTTTGGCCGGTAAAGCATGCAGGAAGCCTTTTGGAAAGGCTGTGAGAGCAACTCAACCACTTGAGCTAGTTCACTCTGACATATGCGGACCTATGAGTGTAAAGGCACGCCATGGCGCCTCTTATTTCCTTACACTGATAGACGATTATACGCGATATGGTTATGTGTATCTGATATCTCACCGCTATGAAGCTTTGGACTGTTTCAAACGCTTTGTAGCTGAGGTTGAGAATCAGAAAAGAAGAATTTAAAAACTCTTCGCACTGACTGGAGACGCGAATATTTGTCAGATCACTTCAAGAAGTTTTGTGAGAAAAAGGGATACGCAGGCAACTTATTATTCCTAATACTCCACAACAAAATGGTGTTGCGGAAAGAAGGAATAAAACATTGTTAGACATGGTTAGGTCTATGATGGCGCAAGCAAACCTTCTAATATCTTTTTGGGGATGCCCTTTTGACTGCAGCCTATATACTTAATCGTGTGCCTTCACAGTCAGTCAAATCCACCCCTTATGAGCTTTGGAATGGCCAAAAGCCAAATTTGGATAACTTGCGCCCATGGGGCTCAGCAGGTTATGTTCACAGTACTTCTCATAAGTATGGGAAACTAGGGCCTAGAGCAAAGAAGAGTATCTTTCTAAGGTATTCTGAAAACTCTAAAGGCTATGTGATGTATGGTGAACATCCAAATGGTGGAAGGACTGAAATAGAGTCTCGTGATGTCGATTTCATAGAGAATGATTTTCCTAGCATTGGAGATGCGAGTAAGAATCTTGACCTCTATGAGTTAGAGGAGGTTGAAGCCACTTTACCATCTCCAAGCGAAGGTGGGGAATTAGTTCCTCATCCGGTTGTCGCTGAAGATAGTGTAAGTGACCTTCAACCTAGTGGGAGTATCCCAGACAGTGGGAGCACACCACAAGGACCATTAGGTCAACAAGATTCTCAACTGCGTAGAGGTGCACGAGGAAGAGTTCCACGTCGTCGTTTTGAGATTGACGGAGAAATTCTTATGTGCACTCCAAATGATGAAGACGAGCCTACTTCTGTGGAAGAAGCCTTATCTTCATCTGCTAGTAATGAGTGGATGGCTGCAATGAAGGATGAGTTGAGCTCAATGGAAAAGAATCAGGTCTGGGAGTTGATTGACCTTCCGCCAGGGCGCAAGACTGTTGGAAACAAGTGGGTTTTAAAAGTCAAGCAAGGCAGATGGGTCAATTGACAAGTATAAGGCACGTCTTGTGGCGAAAGGCTATACCCAACTGCGGGGTGTGGACTATGAAGACACTTTCTCCCCAGTGGTGAGATTTGCTTCAATTCGCCTGATCCTAGCTATTGTCGCCCAGCAGGATTTAGAACTTTTTCATATGGATGTTAAGACTGCGTTTCTCAATGGAGAACTAGACGAAGAGATTTATATGGCTCAACCCGAGGGTTTTGAAGTCAAGGACATGAGCGCAAAGTTTGCCGGCTCAAACGTTCTATATATGGTCTCAAACAATCGTCTAGGCAGTGGTACTTTAGGTTTCATCATGCCATTACCTCTATAGGTTTTGAAATGATTGAACAAGACCATTGCGTTTACGTAAAACGATCCAAGAAAAATATTCTAATCCTTTCTTTGTATGTGGATGACATTCTTTTAGCTGGAAATGACATGAGTTCCATTGTCGCCACTAAGCAGTGGTTGTCCTCAACTTTTGAGATGAAGGACATGGGAGAAGCTAATTATGTGCTCGGGGTTAAAATCATACGTGATCGTCCAAAGAGACTTCTCGGTTTGTCTCAAGAGACATACATCAAGAAAGTCATTGAACGATTCCGTATGCATAACTCAAAACCCATAGACACTCCAATGGACAAGGCGTGTACTTTAACAACAGACCAATGCCCAAAGAATGATGAGGAAAAGAATCGGATGTCCAAAGTGCCTTACGCGGCTGCAGTAGGAAGTCTGATGTACGCTATGCTGTGTACGCGTCCAGACATCTGTATGCCGTTGGAATGGTGAGTCGTTATCAGAGTAATCCTGGACCCGCTCATTGGAATGCGGTGAAGAGGATCCTTCGATACTTGCGTGGAACCGCTGATCTCGTCCTGTGTTATCATGGTGGAGACTTGAGACTGAGAGGATACAGCGATGCTGATTGGGGCGGTGATAGAGATGAGCGCAGATCCACTTCAGGTTATGCATTCATACTAGGAGGTGGAGCTATCTCTTGGTGCAGCAAGAAACAGACTTGCATCGCCCTATCCACGATGGAGTCGGAGTATGTTGCTTGTTCAGCAGCAGTCCAGGAAGCTGTTTGGTTGAGGTCATTCTTACAGTCTTTAGGGGTTACAGCTCATGCAGATGAGGCTGTCACTGTTCACTGTGACAATACAGCTGCCCTAGATTTTGTAAAGGACCCCAAATATCATGGGAAGGCCAAACACATAGGCCTTCGTTATCACTTCATTAGAACTTTAGTTGCGCAAGGAGAGGTGACCATGAAGCATATACCTACTGGCAGAATGGTGGCTGATCCTTTGACCAAGCCTATTGCTAGAGATGTTTTCCTTTCTCACATTAGGAGTATGGGACTACGTAGGTTTTGATATGTTTATGGCATCTTATGTACTTGACATTATTTATTACATTAAATTTTCATTCCTTGATTTGAGTTTATTTTGGAATGAATGGATAATCTTTGTGATTACATATACATCCTTATGAGAGTGTCACCAGGCTCGAATTGACCCACTCACACGGGTAATTCACCTTGGCGCTAAGATAGCGAGCAAGATGAGACATAATTGTCTTAAGCGCCAAGTGGGCGAATAAGATGATACAGCTTATAAAGCAAACATGTCGCCTTAGTTGGAGCTAAGATGAGACCTAAAAAATGTAGGTCGATCATAGAGTATCTCCACAACTCTATGTAGCCTGTTTACAGCCGAATGTGAGATTTCAGGCAGGCACTATGAGAGTGACTGGGCTGAAAAACTCAGGTTAGGCGCTTGTACAGCGACTAGACTTAGATTCGTATGGCGTATTTTATTATACATTTATGTGACACGCCCTTGCGGGTTACGCCATAGCATGCAAATCATACTGCATGTGCTAAATGCAGACCGACAGTGGGAGTGACGAATGAATCCCTGCTTCGTCACTGTGTGAGCCACTTGGATCGAAATATTTTTGATCCTATATAGTACCCTTTTCACCTTAGACTATGTCATGAAGAGGATACTCAATGTCGCTACTTTAGCATGTACCCTTGGATCATGGATGATGCGGTCTCGCGGGGCATGTCTAGGAAAGCGGTTGGGTCTAATTGGAATGACATGAGGGCTTTGGGAAGAAAGTTCAATATTACATCATGTTGTGTGATTCATAGCCCGGGCGACTTTGTCGATTTTCGTTTCGATATGAGTCATGAATACATAACATATGAGAGGTTTAACACTGCTCATTATGAGGGATTTGAGAGTGTTTAATCTGGTGTAGTTGAACTATCTGGGGTACATACGAGATTTTTTGGAGTGATGTATTGTGTTAGTTTGGTGATAACTTAATACAATACTCCTCAACTGGACATCCTTTCTCGTAGGTCGCACGTTCCATTTCCTGTATGAGGAGATGAGTGGACGAGAGATAAAGAGGGACTGTACGATTTATTTGCCCTGTGTGTGGGCGAGTGGGAGCTGTTAATAAATTGGGTCAATGGACCCATTATCCGCCCACTAACAGATAATGTGTATTTGTTAGTTTGGATAAATACAGTTATTTAGAGAATATTTATCTCTTAAGTGTTTGAGATAAATATAATCTTTATCTCCTAAGAGTTGGAGGTAAAGTCAGTCTCTAATTGTATCTCTATATAAAGGCTAGAGATATCCCAATAAGTCAGAAGTCATAGCAATAACCTCTCTCTATTGCACACTCTCTATAGCAATCACCAAGCTCTAGGATTTGGTTCGTGGACGAAGAACTCGACTCTAGTAGCCGTTTTCGTACCTGCGAAAAAGATCAAGCGTGTTGGAAGCTCGTAACAACAAGGATCCTACGTCGGAATTTTCAGAGATTTCGTACTGTATATTTCCGAACCCACTACGTGTTACGTAGTAGCACATTAATTGTTTTAATTTCAACAAGGGGAATCTAAGCACCAGATGGGATTGAAACTTGAAAGTTTCATAAATCTTGGTCTGGCCACGTACCCATTGGCATAATTTGGGCTGCACAGGCATGCATTATTCAAATGCTAATGTCTTAATCTCTTCAAAATATCCAGCACCCCACGTTAGCATGTTATATTTGGATGATTAAAAGGTGGTTGTAGATTCAGGATGCTTGTGATTAATCTAATGAACCTGTGATGATATAAGAACATGGAAGCTTGATGTAACGGGCGGAATCACAGAAGCATCAATGGCAACATCCCAACATATAGACCCACATCTATGTAATCGTACCATATAAGCTTAGTTTAAAATTTCATCGTACCGTAAAAGCTTAATTTAAAGTTTCTTGAAGAACCATAACTGTTCATCTCGAGGTCCGGTATCTTGTTAGGGTTGAGATAGAATTATTTAGGCGTTACTTCAGTCGTTGTCTCTGTTAAATATTAAATTTGGATGATATACAGGTGGTCTTGAATCCATGACTATGGTGATTAATCTAATGAACGTACTACGATCTAAGAACCCAGAAGCATGATGTAACAAGAGGAATAAAGGCAACATCCCAACATAGACCCACATCTTGGTAATCATACCACGTAAGCTTAGTTTGAGGCTCGTTGATGAACCATGGCCATTCATCTCGAGGTCCAGTCTTTTGTTAGAGCTAACGTAAAGTTATTTTGACGTTATTTCAGTCGCTGTCTTTATTTAAAGTCACATATCTTTAATCTTATAAGGGAGCTGATCCGTTACTAGCGCTAGCAGCGCTAGCACCGTCCGCTACATAATGTAGCGGATGGTAAGTTATCGTCCGCTACATTATGTAGCGGACGGGAAAACAGCGCTAGTAACGTGCTAGCGCTAGCAATTGATCACGACCCATCTTATAACTCGTTTATAACTTTAAATGAAGTACGTAAATCATAAGATCATACTCTCCGCATCGACGGTCAAAATTTTGAGATAGAAATTAAAATTATCATTTTGTAAATTTGACCAAAAGAAAAATCTTGAGCTCCAGAAGGGCCATAACAGTTCGTGTGTCCAGACCTCCAGATTCCAGATAGCATAGAACTTTACCATTTTTAGGCTTAGCCTAATACAGTGATTACTGACACTGTGCCAAAAATGTCAAAAACAATGGATTGCTAATTATACCTACCTAGCTCCTCCCCAGGTCCCATCTTTCACTTTCAGCAATACATGAGATAAGATTTCCCCAATCTTGCTTACACTGACTACTCCATTATCAGATGTTACTTCCATGGTGGTGATTGTAAGATCACTCAGTGGGCAGCTGAACCAGTTTACCCCCACACAGAGATTGGCTACAGAACCAGAGCCAGAAGCCCATCTTTTTGTACAGAAGAAATGTAAGGGTCTTTATCATTTCTCAGTCTGTTACTATCGTTCATATGATGACATATGACTTTGAAATGTCTCCCATCCAAAAATGTCTTGGGCTTGTGACAACATCCTCCACCAAGAAAACTTCAATGCAATAAAAAAATAAAAATTCAACTAATAGTTGTAACTCTATCCATGGTACCAATGGATGGGATGAGAGAACAGTGTAATAAATTATTGATCTCTATTCTCTCAAGATGAGCACAGTATAATAAATCTTTCTTCATTGATATTATAGTCTTTGCAAAAAAAAAAATGTCTTTTGCCTATTAAACTTATTATAACAAATAAAAAAAGATGCATAATTTGTGGTCCTCAAAAGTTATCAGTTACATTTAAAGATATATATAGCAAATGTCATGTTAGATTTTATATTGGAATAGCACACTTCAGTCCCTTGAACTATTCACACATTTTTAAAAAACGTTCTTGTCCTTTTATTTTTGCTGGTTGAGTTCTCAAACTATTTACTTTTTCTGTTTTGGTCCCTTTTATAGATTTAGTGCAAGTGTTGGGAGAAATTTTGTCAATGACATTGTCTTTCTTCTACCTCCTTTTTCTTAACCTAAATATGATATATCTCTTCTCTTTTCACATGTCGCCATCGTTACTCTTCACCGGTACCCTCACCGGTCACCACCATCGACCCACCGATATTCTCCACTTTTAACAATCACCCCACGTACCACAATAAGAAAACAAATAAAATATAAAAATCTGTCACATACAAAAATATGGACATAGATATTTAACGAGATTCGGCATGTTGCCTACGTTCACATGAAGACAGTAGGAATGTTACACTTATAAAGTGGAGAAGTTACAAGGTAACTTTCTCTCAGTCACTGAGACACAATTTCCAGATACACCCAGACTAAGCTCACTATTTTTCTCTCAGTGAATAAAAACTCTCTGTGATTTTCTTTAACTCACCTGTGATATTACAAAAATACTTAACACTCTTACATTTGAGCTATAATCATAAGTTGACTAACACTCTATTTAGCTCTCCGTGGCTAACTCATGTTGTATCAATTCATTCAACTCTTAATGGCTAAATGCTTCTAAGTGTTGGTATTTGGTGTGCTGTAAACCTTTGGCAAACTTCTCCTTTTATAGGAGAAGAGATGGGTGGAGATTTTGTCCGAATCAATCATCTATCATGTAAAACCAAAAAAGAACCGTTAAAGGAATAATGAATTAGGAAAGAATTGTCTACCACGTAAACCGGCTAGGATAGAAATTGTCTCCCTCCATTCGTTGTCTCCTTCTTGAAATCCTTGGTCAAGATTATTAGCTATCTCCACGTGTTGTGAGAATCGAAAGACAAAGATAATATCTAACAAGTATCACCTCGTCAACACTGCAATGACATCAAAACCTTGCCTTGTGACTGCAAAATCTGTTACCCATCATCGAAGTAGCTGCTCTTTGGATGATAAGTGGTGGTGGGTAATAGATATGACTACTGTAAAGCCATGGTCATCCACATTGATTCAATACGAAGATGAAAGGGGGAGGGGGGAGTAGGGATGCTCAATGTGGTGCTGGAATGGTAGCTCGAAGGAGACAACCAAGAATAAAAGGTGGTAGAGTTGTGGCCAGGAGGTCTAGGGGTAAGCTTTAGAGAGCTTTGATTTGGCAATGGCCGTAATTCGGCAATTGGGTGGGGCGAAGAAGAGTGGCCTGAAGATGGTGATGCATGTGAATGGCTAAAAGATTTTTATGATATTGCAGTTGAGGTTCCGTACCAAGGAGAAGGTGGACTCTGATGTCCATCTGAAGGTTCGAGAAGTCGACCTCGACGATGAAGGATTGTTCGTTATCAGTCTTCACTACGACTCTGCCACTGTCTTTGGTAGAAATTTTACGGCGAAAGCAGTGGCGAAGGGGTTAACAAAGGTGGTGGTGCCTCATTGTTAGCTTTAATCTACTTATAATCTGTAAATGGACAATATTTTTAACGACAAAACTACCCTTATGTTTTAACGAAAACTCAAACGGAGGACGCAATTGTCAAACGAGGATTATTAAAAAAAAAAATGAGTTAATTGACTATTTGAAAAATAAAGGGATAATTTGAGGGAGTTAAATGCTATTATATTCTACTTTGGCCACATCTATGTAATATTTCACCCTGTAAATTTATTTGTTGACTGTTTCTAAGAAGGAAAAAGTCACACAATTTTTTCTTTTTTTATTCCTAGCATACTCTTTCCAAAAATTCTTTTTTTTTTTCTTTCAAATTCACATTAAGGGTGAGTGGTTGTACAACGAATAGGCAACATAAAAAAATACATAGATGTCAATAATCCTTAAGCCCAGATAAAAAAAACTACCTTAAGATTAGTGCTCAATAAATCTTTGTAAAGAAAGGCCGTGTGATGTGAAACTTTCTGTCCATTTTTTTTGGATGGAAGGCGTCAAACATGTCCAAAATGACCGAAGGACAGAGGCAAATTTGGAAGAGCACTCGAGAGAGAAAGCCTCTCTTAGTCTCACGTTACTGGCGTGCTCACATTGAGAAAACAAGAGCCATGTGAGACCAAGAGGGCTTTTTCCCCATCTTCTCTAACATCCTTCACCGTGGACACCAAGTACTGATGGATACAACTCTTACATTGACTAATTATCAATAAGTAAAATTAAAGTCGATGCCCCATCCCTTACTCGCCGCCCATCCCCGTGTTTGACTCATTGTGACGACGACGACTTGGATCTAACATCCGTCCTCAACATTTAAATTTGGTAATAACGATGGTGTCGTGTTGGTAAGTTTGGTGAAAGCGGTGGTAGTGGATTCAATTCGGCGTGGCAGTTGCGGTTTTAGTAGCGGTGAAAAGTGAAAGCAATGGTGATGTTGGGTTTGCCTTAGTGATATATAGCAACAACTTGTGGTGATTTTAATGGTGGTTGTTGGTTTAGTTGTGGTAATAGGTTTAGTTTTGTGATGGACCAAGGCTGGTTTTTGAGAGGTAGGGACAGTGATTGTTGAAAGTGGGGACGGGGGTGTTGGGCGATGGCTTTTGAGATTGAAAGAGACGAGCGTAAGATAAATGCGTGCGAGGATGGTGTTAGAGGAGGTGAAGATGAGAGATACTCTTAATTTTAGCATAGAGTGTGATGACTTGACAAGTATACTAGGAAGGGAGCATTATGTTGGTGCAGATGACGGTGGGTGTGTATGGTTGAAAGCCAACAATGGTCGTTGACCTCGAGGATTGACGAAAATTAGTATAGGGGTGCGTATGACCGTTGTACTATCAAATTCAATACATTTCATGAGGCCTTGCTTGTTGTGGACAGCGGAGCTAGAAATTTAGTTCAAGATAGGCACTTAATAACCAATTTTTTTTTGCTTAAAATACCTTCGTCAATGAGTTAAACTTAACAAACTGATGAACGTTGGCCAAATAGGTAAGAAACAAGAGCTCCAATTCGGTAATTTGAACTTCTTAATTGGTCAGATGAACAATATATTTAACTTGTTCATAAAAGCTCCAAATTCTCAAACCCCAATTGTCAAATTCAGTGCTAAATTCTCCGAAATGCCAAATTTTTACTTCCTAATTGCAACCACAAGTAGCAATTGTCAATCTCTCAATCCAAAATAAAAAAATTCCAACAAGCCTCAATTTGAAATCTATACACTCACCACCCACGAGTAGCAATTGTAATCTGAAAATAAAAAATCCAAAATCTCAATCTGACATTAAGAATGCCACTAGCGGCCTCAATTCCCAATTGGGACTTGTAAATACCAAAACTCAATTCTCAAATTCTAATTTGAAACAAAAAGAAAAGGGTTCAAATTTAAGGAATTAGAAATTCTAAGAATAAACACCGCAATTCTAGATCTTACCTTACTTTTAAATTGGAAGATTAAGGTTTGCGACTTTGCATGGAGGCAATGGAGCAATTCCAGTAATCAGTGGAAGAATTGTGGCTTTATATTTGAAAAAAAAAAAAGAGGATTCTTTGTGATTTTTAAGCTAAAGGAATTGTCGTGGAGAAAATTAGACGAGACACTGATAATTTGGGAAAGAAAAAATAAGGAGAGCGTCACTGTAAATACACCACAATGAATCTACAAAGCTGAAAGAATGGATAAATCGATGATTCAAGTAATACATCACGCCTTCAACAACTCTACCGTGATTGAATCTACAGTCTATGCGATTATGTCAGTCGCCGGAGGTGGACCTGCCGGTGAAGGCAGTTGGCCATGGTGTGAGGGCGAAAGGCCAGTGAGGGGATAGAGAAGACAGTGTACTCCGTGCCTCTCTCTCCATTATGTGGCTTTTAGGCTTTGAAAATAGGGAGACTTTGAAAATAATAGAAAATAAAGAATTTTTTTTTGTGTTGACTTTAAGCATATAACTTTTTTTATTTAGTAAGTTTAGCATTTCTAATGATTAAAAGATTTTTGTTTTTAACTATTTTAGAATTTTCATATAACTTAACGTATAAAGTAACTAAAAATATATCTCTTTTAAACATTTTTTAAAACTTTAGGTGGGCATTTTCTCATTAAGGATAAAATATACCATATATAATAAAAAATTTACCGAGAAGCAGGTGGACACCGGCCCACCTGTGACTCCCATTACCTCCGCCCCTAGTTTTGGTTATAAATGATTATGTGGATTTGGTGTGTCATGGGTGAGGATGGGTTTGGTGTTGTTATGGGTGAGGATGTGTTTGGTGTTGTTATGGGTGAGGATGGGTTTGGTAGGGATGGTCGTGGGTGGTGTTGGTTTTTGTGAGGGGGGCCATGGGTGGTTATGATTCGATGAGGGTGGTCACTCGTGGTGATGGACTTGGTTGGTGACGATGTTATGTTACATTTGATGAGTGATTTTTCGATCTCAAACCTTGTCTTTTGATCAAATTGAATCTGTTTGACGTCTTACATTTCTAAAAATGCGCATAAGGTTTTGTAAGATATGATATTTTATCAGAGACTAAATAAAACTACATGAAGGAAAAAAAAAAGTAGATCAAAGGTACAAACTTAAGACACGTACAAATAACCAAACCATGGCAGGTTCAAGTTACCCAATGCTATAGGGAAACAGATTTTTCTGCGAATGAAATGGCTAAGCAGACAGGTGATCAGTGACATGCATACCTCCTTTGGAATCCGTACCCCGCTCCGTCCGAGATCGCAAGCATCACCGAGCTACGTCGTGACAGTGGCCTCTTCCTTCGAGATGCGCGCCACCGTGACCACCAGCAAGGCAGCGCCATCACCACCACGATGGGCTTGCACCATCGCGCCCACCGGTGCGATCGCCGTAGTTGCAATGGCCAGATCTGTCTCTTTCCCATCCAGTCTTCCTCCCTCCCTCACCAACGGCTTCCCGCCGTGGTGGGACAAGTCTGCCGAATGTTGGGGCGAGGGGGACTACCGGCGGCGTGGGTTTGCCAAGGCGCTTGTTGGAGGTGTCTCGGCAGCTTGGGTTTGCCGGCGTGGTAGGGTGGTTCTGAAGGATGGTGGGGGGCGGGGGAAGGGGGCTGCTGGCGGCTGAGGGGGGTTGCCGGCGGTGACTTCAGATTTAGGGTTTAAATTATGGAGAGAGAAAATTAGGATATCAAATTATTCACGATATACTGTATAGGGGTAGTATTGCCATTTTTAAAATACGTAATGACGAGAATTACACTTTTTGGAGGAATACTGACGGTTGGATAAAAGTGTTACTTTTTTTAACGTTTTTTGTCACGTATGTTACATTTTGAAACGTTGTGTCCTCAAGTGTAATTACCTCCAAACCTGAGGGACATATATGTAATTAGCCTAAAAAAATATAAAAAAGTTACTAGAAGAGAAAATGAGTTGGTGAATAGTTATATATGAAAAAGAAATAAAATAAAAAAATATATAAAAAGTGTAATAAATAGATAAAAGTATTTATAAAATTTTTCTTAGTTTGAAAGTGATTAATTTTTGTGGGACGATTCAAAAAAATATATAATTAATTTATATTTATGTGGCTCTTTTTCAACTAAAAAAAAAAACTAAACCATTAAACTATTTTGGGAAACATTTCCCATTTAAGGACACGTCGGGAGTACCTTTAGTAAAAGAAAACATTCTGGTTCACGTTGTAGCGGGGTACGCATGGTCCTATAAATGTGGGGCACCCCCCTCAGAAACCGACAAGGCCAAATCGGGCAGCACGTCGTACGAGGATGGGCCCTGAAATACTGGACTACCCGTACGGATCGTGCTGCACGTGTCCCCACACCACGTGACAGCCCCAGTGCTTTGGACGGTACACGTGTTCTTCTTTATTTATTTCATTTGTTTTGCTTTTTTTGGTTTGGATGGTGATGACACGACAGCTTCTTATCTTCAATTTCATTGACTGCCAAAGCGCTCACCGGCTCCCCGCGTGTCTCCCTTCTGCATGTTCTTTGTCCTCTCAGGTCACGCGTGATCTTTGACGAACTTAAGTCGATAACCGCGCTTCACTTTTTTTTTTTTTTTTTACGACGATAAACTTAAATTTTTTAAGAGTACGTGTCATTCGAATCGAATCTAAAATATTTAAAGTCATAAAATAAAAAATAAATTATTAGATTTTTTATTTCTTATTGTGAAAATAAGACATTGCAGTTTTGATTCAGCTCTTCAGTTAAAAATTAGTAGTTTAACTTCATGAGTCGATTATTATGTATCTTCGGTATATGTGAGATCAATCTCAACGATCAATTTAATTCTACTTATTTGATGTAATAATACTTTTGAGAAAAATAAGTAGTGTCTATATGTTAACAATCTAAATGATCGCTCCAAACTTTAACATTTTTTTGGCAAATTTATCTTCATAAACATATTTGAGTAGCTCATATCGTTTTCATGTTAATATTTTTTTTGATTAAATGTAACAACACTGTTGGTTCCATTCCCTTTCATATTAAACTTTCAGAATCAGTGATTACTTAACTTAATATCAGAACTCCATTGCACAAGGATTAGATATAATTATTTTTTCCTTTTAGTTGTGCTTTCGGTAGAGATACCTTAATTTATCTTCTATTAATTCGTTCTATACGTACAATCAAAAGTTTATATAAAAATAAAAATATTAAACATGATAATATTATCAAATTTACTGTTTAACGACTTAAACTTTAAGGGAAGCTTTAATTTGATAGCATGTAAGACTTGGTGCGCACACAACCCGATGCAGTTTGGTGTTATTTGATTCTACTTTCGACCTAACCTTATTATTATATTATTATTACTTCATCCGAAAAATGGGAAGGAAATGGGGAACAGGCTGAGCTCGCACACCGTTTAAGGCGGCTAAAAAGCATGTTACTACGTTGTTGATAATGGTGTTCCAACATTATCTAAGGCCCTGTTTTTACGAAATTCGTGTTCTGTTTTTACGGTGATAATGAATTCTTTTACGTATTTTTTTTATTTTTATTTTTATTTTAAATAAAATTACTAAAATAGTGACAAAAAATTAAAAAAAAAACCTTTAAGGTATTTTTAACTTTTTTTCACCCAAACTTAACTCAATATAAAAAAAATAGTTAAATTTTTTTTGTGAAAATGATAAAAGTACAGAAACCGATTTTCAAACTGAATATGAAAATCATAAAAATAAAAACAGAAAACGAATATTATAAACGTACGGACCCAAACTTGCCCTATGTTTCCAGAAGTTCATTTTAAGATTAATGAAGTGTCTTTGAGATAGATATATCAAGACATTTTGTTTTAATTTTATTATACTTTTCCCATCTTATCTGTCACTCAAGATAATCTTACACGTCATTATTGAACATTCATATATGTAGGTACAATCAAGTATATATATGCTCGTATGGATGTATGTATTGTTCTAGTATACACGTTGTTGAGCTCGCTTTTTAGAAGTTCATACTTTTAGAGCATTTGACCTGTATACATATTTCTCGTATTATTGTTCTTGGTGGTGATGCACCTCGACTCATTTTTTACGGATTTATCTCTCTACATGTAATTAGAAGCTTGAAGATGACATAAAATATTGATATGCATACTGATTAGTGTGCCTATTCTTAAGGCTTAATCTTTTAGATCATACAGTAACTTGATATTCAAATATACAATTTTTTTTTATTTTTTATCTTAAGACGAGTTTCGTGATGATGTCGAAAAGTGAAAAAAATCCTATCGCCAAACCAATTTTGGTTTTAATGTTTGTTGTGAAATGATTGGACTACTTGCTTCGGAAAGATCGTGATAATGTCGTAAATACTTGAAAGGCGAAAATTTCTATCATCAAAGCAATTTTGACTTTTTCTCAAATAAATAAAATGATCAGGTTATCAGCTTCTGAAATTGTACTATGTTTTAACAAAAGTTATGTAAGCTTTAGTATCAAAGATAGTCAAAAGTAACATTGCGAGGCAAATCCTCTTCAACTCTCACTTTGATAACTAAGGGCACGCAGAATTAAATTCACCCTTTCCCTTCCTCTATAGTAGCTCTGGTTTATTAAATGCCACACCAATGGAGACATGTTTTGTGGGTGGCACCAATAAGTGCAGAGTTTAAAAGCTTAAATAATGCCTCTGCACCGCGGGCACTACTTTGTGTGCTGAAACTGCCTGCTGCAATCAATGTCCGGGTGAATCACACCCTAAAACAAACATTACTTTGAGCAAAGTTATGTTTGTTTTATGCCCTTTAAAAGTCAATTTAGGAAGGTGTAGTTCCTTGTTAATGTAAATAGACATAAGTTAACTAATTATTCATAATAACTTAAATACAATAGTAGAGTGGAAACAAGATCTTGAATTCAATTCTTCTGGTATAGATCATGATTTGTTTTTCCTTTCAAGTGTCTCTCACGTACAACCGAGAGTTTGCAAGTACTGGTAAGTGTGCTAAAGCATGGTGTGCATTGTTAGATCTACTATTATTGTTAAGCATGATAATATTGTTGGACTCATTCTTACTCAACGTGGTAACAGAGTACTGGTTAGTTTTGCAAGGTCTTGGGTTTACTTATGCACTTGGTTATATGACTTTACACATGCAATTGGGAATTTGTACGTACGAAAAATTTAAGGATTAAAAATATTGTTGGCCCACTATCTAACTGCTTAAACTTTTAGAGATGTGGTAACTCGCCAATCATTACCGTGTTAATAATGAACTTAATATGTCGTTTTATATTATACTTTTTATGTAATAAGTATCTATACTACTACTAGAGAACAATCCTTATGGTGAAGTCTTTTTCAGATTTAAAATACACCTCTTCAAATTATACTAGTTTAAACTAAACAAAAGTTAATCAAGATTATTGTTAAAAGTATCTCAACAGATAACCCCCGTTCCGTCGCAGCAAAAGCTTTTTCATCTCCACTATTCTGAGCGTCAACTTTTTAATTCCATTCACGCTGCTCCTTCCCTCTCGATCTCCATTTTTACGTTAAACTAATATCTCTTATGGTACTTCTTTTCCAATTTGCATCGACTATACTTTTATATTATAAAATTTCGTTAATTTTTTGTCTGCTCGACTCCCTAGTTCTAATGTAAAGGAGATTTAGTAGCTAAGAACATTATGGCAGCCTTCAATGCTCCAGCAAGGCACTTATGTTACGTGTCCCCTATAATTCAGTTCATAGCCCTCAGTAATGCAGCATGTAATGAATAAAGTACGAGTACGAGATACACTTTGCACCTGTTCCTGGTATCTTAATTATAAGCCAAATCTTCCTAGATTACATGCTTGATTTGGGCAGGCAAAGGCTGAGAAGGAAACATAAGAAAATGGTAAGATACTGTTTGCCTCCAAGACACTAATCCAATCCATAATTAGTTTCTTAATCTCTTACTTCCCTTTTGAGGTGAGTAGGGATGGCTTAAACAATTAGAGTAGCTTTTTACAAGCCCTAGGGTCTTGCCAAATTTTGTACTATGCATTCTGTTTTTACGCGTTCATTTTATCGTTAAAAAGTGTAATAATACTGAAATTCTGACTTTTTAGTGACAATTGTGTAAGTGTTCCGTCTCGCTACAGCTAAATATTATTCTTCGTCTTTATTATTTCGCCCATCTATCTAAATATTCCACCGTTAATATTTTACTCTTAGTGCTCCTTCCCTCTCGATTCAAACATATTGTGTATCTTTTTTTTTATTTGACTCGATTACATTTACATATTTTTCTGTCGACTACCCAGTTCTAATACAAAAGGGATTGGCATCCTCAGCTGTATAGTGTTTATGCCGTGGCAGAAAAGTGTCGCTAAATATATTCTAGCGACGAAAGATTGTTATTATAAATTTTAACAATAACGGCAGAATATTTTTAGTGATACTTTTTTATCACTAAAACTGTTACAACATATAAATGCTCTATCGTACAGAGGAAACTTGATAGTCAAGAATTTCATATTCTTCAATGCTCTAGCATGGTGTTTATGACTTAATATCCCGTGTCCCTTATAATTTAATTTATAGCCCTCACTTATTTATCATCTATTGAATAAAGTACTCGTACAAGATACACTTTCACCTGTTGTGTGCCATCTTAATTGTAAGCTCAACCTTTGCTCAACATCCTAGATTACATTCTTGATTAGGCTTTATTTGGTAACACTTTAAATTTCGATTTTTTTAAAAGAAAACTAGAAAGAGTTTTGGTTTTTTTTTTTCACTAATTTAAAAAACTGTTAGACGTTTGACAAAGTTTATTTTTTTTTCAAAAAACAGAAAACCCCAAGTGTTTGGCAGTCTCTTTGGGTTTATTTTTTTTAATATTCATTTTTTTGGTTGAATAACAACCAACATTATTAGCTCATTTTATTCGCCTAACAAATCCAGATTCCCTAAATTGGAGATAATCAGGAGCAATGAGATGATGTTATTTACCTGGGTGATTAAGAGGGGCAAGGGAGAGGCTGATTGTCAAGTTGTATTTATCAAATGAGAGCCAAATTTTGATTAGGTTTTTAATTTAGGGCTTTCGGGAGGGGGGAGAGAGAGAGAGAGAGATAGAGAGAAGAAAGAGAGAGAGGGGTCGAAAAGTTTTGCTATTTACCTAGGTGATTAATGTGAAACAGAGAGGTCGATTGTTAGGTTGTATCCATCAAATGGAGCCAAATTTCGATTAGGTTTTTAATTTGGGGCTTTCAGGGCGGGGGGATAGAGAGAGAAGAAAGACAGAGAGAGGGGCCGAAAAGCGTTGTAAGTCGCAGTGGGAAGAGGTGGAGTGGTGGAGCCGTCGATGTCTGGTGGGGCCGGGTGCGGTGGCCGGTGAGGCGATGGACGCGGTAGGCTGTGGAGTTAGTTGGGAAGTGGTGTGGCCGATCGAGCAAACCAAGTGAAAGAGATGACAAAGAAACCTAATTTAGGTGGATTTTATACCCAGCAAAGAAAAATGCAATTCTGTTGCTAGTGAGGCTCGAAGCCTCGACCTCATTAATCCCTTCCTCAGCCCCGCGTGAAAATGGGTTTCCAAAACAGAGAAAAGAGCAAAGTGCTCTTTTTGGAAACGAGATCAGTTTTTAAACTTTTGGGCCCTTTTTAAAAACGGAAACCCAACTAAACACCCCAATTTTGTTGGACTTTTGGAAAATTTTTAAATTAGGCAAAAATAGAGTAAAAAAATAAAGAGTGTCAAACGGGACCTTAGTTAGGCAAAAGTTGAGAAAGAAACATTAAAAATGGAAAGATACGGTTTGCCTCGAAGATATTAACCAATTCCATAAATAGTTATTTGATCTATTTCCTCCCTTTTGAGGTAAGTGGGTGATGACTTAAACAAGGAGAGCTTTCATTTTTATGCCACATTCTGCTTTTTCTATCGTCATTTGTCATTAAAAAGTGCAACATCAATTCCTGTACATTAATTACCCTACACCCTGTATCCTTGTGTTTGTAAACATATTATTCAGATCTGCAAATAAGATGACATGGTAATGCCCTTTGTATCGCTCGAAGATTGTTGGAAATCGTATTCGTTTTGTTGATAAATATCGTAACGTAAGTTGATGTAGGTGAAAATAGTCGTAAGCAGACGGCGTGAAACACTGGTAATTAAAACCCTTCGCGGGTTGTGGTTCGACAAGAAAGCCTAGGGAGAGGGTTAGCACAATGCCTAGTTTGCACATACTCAATGCACATATTTTGAACTCAAGATCCTTATCGCCGCGCGGCTCATGCAATATCAAGTCAATATGCTACCTCTTTCTTGTGATGTAATAACACGTAACTCATCACAACACGTAACTCTTTTGCTCTTCAGGTAACACCTAACACTTTTTCTATTTCTCAAAAGAGAATTTCAATTCCATGAAAATGAAAAGAAAAGCCCATTTATTTATGAAATTTGCAAGGTTAAAATTATTTTTTAAAGCTTTCCATTATCAAGTGTAAAAATTAATTAAAAGCTTGAAAGCCTAAGGGCCTAGAGCCCATGATACCCTGTGTTGCGATCATGATGCTCCACCGCCTCTTAGAAATTAGCAATTCTAGGGGCGTCGGTTAAAAAAAAAAAAAAAGCCCAAAAACTCTCGCCTCACCTGCCTGTCACCCAAACCCCCTCAATCCAACGAAAAGCCGCCACCAACTCCACAAGATTACACGTGTGAGAAACTTATACTGCTCTTTCAACCTTCGGCCCGTCACCCTAGCCTTGCCGTCACTTTAACCACAGTAAAAATCAGAAGCCACTTTTTTGGGATAGAGCCCAACCACGGTCAGTTGACCCAACCACGGTTAGCCCCCCACTACTTTTAGCAGCTTATAAACAAAGAAAGAGACCACGTAGTGACAGAGCCACCACGCAAACGATGATGATCGGAGAAAGAAACCACCTCAATCCGACGGTCCACATCCCGCAGTGGACCGGCTTCCGGGAAGATCCGACGTCCGACTTGATCCCATTTCCATTCAGCCCGACCAAGTTTGGCGCCGACGATTACTCCTCCCTCGTCCTGCAGAACGACGCCGTCGCAGCCCTCCAGCGCTTCCTCCCCTCGAACGAAGTCGCTGATGGAGACTCCGACGGAGACGGGTCGGGCCTCGACATGCCCATGGACGCGTACTCATGTGACAACTTCCGCATGTTCGAGTTCAAGGTGAAGAAGTGCGCGCGGGCCCGGTCACATGACTGGACTGACTGTCCATACATGCACCCCGGCGAGAAGGCTCGCCGCCGGGATCCCCGCCGGTACAACTATTCCGGCACTGCCTGCCCGGACTTTCGCAAGGGGAACTGCAAGAAAGGAGACGGGTGCGAGTATGCGCACGGCGTGTTTGAGTGCTGGCTGCACCCTTCTCGCTACCGCACTCAGCCGTGTAAGGACGGTGTGGCCTGTCGCCGAAGGGTCTGCTTCTTCGCTCACACGCCGGAGCAACTTAGGGTTCTGAGCCCGAGGAATCCAGGTGGGTCGGAATCCTACGACGGGTCACCCCGGAGGCTGGCCCTCGAGGCTTCTTGCTCCAAAGGGTATCCGTTCCTGTCCTCGCCGGAGAGTGTCTCGCCGCCAGCCGAATCACCGCCGATGTCCCCCATGGGCAACTCGATGAGCCGGTCGCTGGGTTCCAACTCGGTTAGCGAGATGGTGGCTTCCTTCCGCCAGTTGCAGCTTAACAAGGTGAAATCAATGCATTTGGGTACTACCGGGGTTTCTTCTCCGGGTCTACCCGTTGTCCGACCCGGTTTTTGTAGCCTGCCCTCCACCCCGACCCGGGTCATGACCCGTGGGAGAATGGGGTATCTGGATATGTGGGACAAGAGCGGGTGTGAGGAGGAGCCGGTTATGGAGAGGGTCGAGTCTGGGAGGGATCTGAGGGCAAAGATGTTCGAGAAACTGAGCAAGGAGAACCCACTTGATCGGGTTGACCCGAACCCGCACGTTGCTTCGAACCCGGACGTTGGGTGGGTCTCGGATCTTCTGCAGTGAAACCTGGCAAGCGGTTCTCTCATCAATGATTTCGTTGTTCTTGGGTTGATTTTTGGAGGTATTTTGTTGTCTCTCTCCATGTTAATACCAAGAATAGGGGAGAAAATGGGCAAACTGTGATTCAAGCAAGCTGGAAATTCAAGATTCTGTACATATCAGTAGAAGATATGATGATGGGATGAAAGAGTAGGACTCTTATTTTGGGTTGGGGGGGGGGGATTTTCAGGCAAAAACCAGCAAGAAGAAGCAGAAGGCAACCATGGAAGAAGACCTGTGCAGACAGTAGACAGATTATGGGCTGCATAAGAGATAGCAGAAGTTGGATTACCTCCCTAATCCCCTTGTGATTTTGGTTGGTTGTGCATATACTAGTACTATAGTACCTATTGTTCATCTGAATTAACTAATCCAGTGTATATACTATTCGGATCTGCTGTTATTTCTGATCAAAGTCCTATTGTAATGCTGCTATCTATCCCTTTTGAGTAAGTGAATGTAAATGATTATCTTTTTTTCTTATGATCTTCTGACTGGAGATGTATTTTGTGTTCATTCATTCATGCTGTGCTTGTTCTGCTTTGCTCTATGCTTGAGATCTTTTGTCATGGATAAGATAATGTTTCAGCAGCTGTAGTTCATTTCCTACTTTGGGCAATGAAAGACCCTTTTTGTCTGGGCTAAGCGAAGCATAATCCTCCAAAGTAAAAGGTGTCTTCTAAGCCCATCATTTCTACTACCATCCCTGGCTTTGTACTGTTATGCTAGAAATAGTAACTGCCAGGTTCAAAGCTTCATTGCAAAGGGCTGCAGATGGGACAGGATTATGACAGCTTAACTCTGTTCTTCTCTTAACCTTCTTTTTACATGACTTTTAGTTGTGTGAACATTTGGGTTTCACTTCCAGCAACAAATTTGTAAGATCTTTAGCGACGTAAGTCGAAGAAAAATGGGTAAGAATGATCTCCCCTTGAATGATATAATGTGGTACACGAGCGCGCACACATGTTCATGTGTGTGTTCTTTTTCAAGCAAAAAAAGGGGGATGCATGTGTTAATGGCTATGCTTGACTGTGCGGTGTCTGCTAGTACGTGTGTCTGTAATGTTGAAGAGACAAGGCAGGGATTAGGTTGGATGGGAATGGAGGAGTAGAAAAGGGCAAAGTATTTGGGGACAGTTGGGATTTTGCTTTGGTGAAAGGTCAGGATCCTTGGGGATTTTTTGTTTTTGACATAATCTGGAAACTTGGAGATAATTCTGGGTCCTGTGAGTTGAACGATTCTATCCACTGCTGTGGTGGGACATCAGATTGGAGAATTAATTGGAAAGGAAAAAAATATCTCTGACCAAGAAAGCAAACTGGGGGCTCAGCTTTTCTCCTTATTCCTATCTAAACCTCCTAGCATGCAACACAGGGGACCCCCCCGGGAACCCCCCCCCCCCCCCCCCCCGGCCAACCCAACCAACAGAAAAAAAAAAAAAAACCCATTTCACAGTTCATTCACTTCTGAATGGAATGCCTTTGGGCCAATGTTAAGGGGATTCAAGTGGATATTTGAGGGAAGAAGTTGGGTTAGAGTAGTGATCGGTGTAGCAGCTCGATGTTGGGGGTTGAACCATCAAGATCGTCCAGGAACGAACTTATGTTATTTGTTCTTTAAAAACAATAATAATAAGTCAGGGAGAGGAGCCGATGCTGCGATCAGACACTAAGAGGGACATTATGTTATTTGTTCTTTGTATGTACGGGGAGTTATGGTATATGGATGAACTGGATCTACTAGAGTCTATTCTTCATAAGACGATTGGGTTCATATACTTCTTGAGAATTGCATTTGTCAAAATATTTTGGGGTAAATGCACTTTTTCTCCTCTACTTTAAGCATTGTGAAATGTGGCACCCTTACTTTAAAAATAGTTACTAAACTTACCTCCATCTTTGAAAAGTGAACGCATTAGACGGTTTCTTTCCAACTTAACTATGTTTTTTAGCGGGAATCGTTTGAAGTCCAAAATTATATTTTAAAGACCAATATACCCTTTTAACCTCACATAATTTAAAATTAAAAATTTATTTACCTAAATGCCCTTTCAAGTGGCATAAAATTACACTTTTAAGGGTAATTTTGTCATTTCACCATAAAAACCTAACCCTAATATCTTTTCTCTTCCCCTTCCTCCCTCTTCTCTCTGCCCCTACCCTAAAATGCTACCACTGTCCCTGCTATAAGGGATCTTTGCCGCCATCACGCCATCACAGAATCACCACCAATACCTCAATTGTCATCACCAACCCAACTCATCAAGGCCATATCCATCACGAACGACACACTTAAGGAGCACCACCAGGGCTACCAACCATCGCCTATGGCGAGGGCGAAAGAAACACGGGCGAGCCAGCGACGAATTGATGCCATCCCTCACCCCTACTCGCACTGAACCCACCTCCCTCTCTTTCCTCTCCTCTTTCCCTTTCCCTTTCCCCTTCCTCTCTTTGCTCTCTCACCCTCACCCAAACTGCTGCCACCATCTGCCTCAGCAACAAGCGATCTCCACCACCATCAAGCCACCACTAATTTTTGCCGCCATGAACCTGAAGAATTCGCTGCTGTAGCTACCGATTTCATCAATTTCCACCACCACCCACTTCGTCGGAGCTCACTTTCGCCGAAGTGGGTGGTGGTGGATGAAATTGGGGTTTGTGGCGGTTGGCTTATTGACGATTGTTTTGTTGTGGAGCTTTTTTGTGGTTTGCTGTGGCGGGCTTTTTGGAGATGGTGGTTTGCCGTGGGTTGATTGTGTGGTGCTGCAATGGTGGGTGAGGCCTGATGGTGGAGATGGTGAATGAGAGATTGATAGTGAGTAAAAATTGCACTTTGGCCCCTGTGCTTCTAATGTTTAGTGAAGTAAATAAAATAAAACCAGAGGGTAGTGATGTCTTTTGAACAACTCCATAACGGATTTGGTTAATGTGCACATTTTCGAATAGTGGAGGTAGGTTTAGTAGTTATTTTAAAGTAGGGGGAGCCACATTGCACAACGCTTAAAGTCAAGGGGGTCAAAGTGCATTTACCCCATTTTCGTAAGTAACATGTTGAGGACTCATCGTTTAGCAGGTCGAGAGAGTAGTAGTAACCTAACGTTTAACAGAGCACGTGACAAAGTCTGTCCCATTGAAGAAGTAATTACACAATTCAAAAAGTTCCTCTCATAATCTTATTCCAACTTTTGTTAAAGATTAGCACACGATACACTATTGACCTAAAAAAAATTCTTATTTTTGATTAGTTGAAAGAAACACTTTGCTTGCTTTGCCCACATAAATCGATCACATTTGACTTGGCGCACATTTTAAGGATTTTATGTTATATATTGTGTGCGTTTTATTTTACCCTTTAGAGAGGGGAGAGAGGAGAGCGGATCAGGAGAGAGGGAAAACTAGTTGGTGGAGTGTTGAATGTGGAGAGAGAAATAAAATAAAAAAATATAAGAAAGTGTGTCCAGAGAGAGAAAATGAATTGGTGGAAAGTTGAATGTGGAGAGAGAAATTGAATAAAAAAGTGTAAAAAGATTAAATATAAAAAAATAATTAAAGAATCTTTTTTAATTTAGAAAGTGAGTAATTTTTGTAGGACAGTTTAAAAAATGATCAATTTATGAGAGACGGAAAGAGTACTGAACGACTGGTGTTAAGAAGATCACCTGACACACGGTGACCCTTGATGGCACAAAGGAAACCGTGTGTGGCACTCGACTTGCCGCTTACAGGACGAGTTCGCCAACCAATCCCAACAATTTAAAGCAAGCAGTGTATCAACATTGCATAAAACAGTGCACAAAGAGTAAATTTCAACACAATGACAAAACGGTCACAAATATTCTCATTACTTCAATAGCATCATTACAACTTACAAAAGGCTTTATTTGTATTCATAGTGTGCAATCTAACTAGACAGACAAGTTAAAACAAAGTAAAGAATTCTCAGGTATGGGTAGCATAATGAGATATTTGAAGGTCTCTCGCATGGTTTTTGACCAAAGCTATAAAGGCTAGAAAAGTCAAGGCCAAGTCACAAGATTACCATGCTGCATTGACATGTTGATCCAAAACTATGGTTTGCATTTTGTAAATGACTAGAAGCTAACACATCAAAGAAATGGGCACTCATGTAGTCCAATCTCCCAACACATTGAGGTTACCGTCAAACAAAGTAACTCCAACTAGTCATTGTCAGTGATTAACTAATGGCTTTGTCACCCCTTGATCTATTTTAATTTAATCAGGTCATATCAGTCACATAAAGGGCTTCTTTCACCTTAAAGAATCAGTTTTTTTTTTTTAATATAAGTTAATTAGTTGGCGTAAAAGATAGAACCCTCGTGGCATTGACTATTAGACCTAGCAAACGGGTATACCCGTCGGGTACGGGTAAAATTCGATCGGATTCGGATAAAAACGGGTCGGGTAAATTTTACCCGATTTTTTCCGGGTAGACTTTTCCTGGATCCGTACCCTACCCAAGTGTAAAACATTAAATTTTACAATTTTTTTTAAACAAATATTCATTTCTTCTTAAATATTTTCTTCTCCTTTCTTTCTTCTTTTATTACACAAAATTAGATCTTCAACATTGCTAATTACTACAATAATCAATCTCCATTATGATCTATTACACAACAAACATAAAATCAAGATTAGGAATCATGAATATACAAAATAGGACTAGAAAAAATTCAAGATCAGTAGATCTAGTGGCGACTGTCATTCTGTCAACCATAGATCGATTTGCCAATTACAATAATCGATCTCCATTAACATCTATTACACAACGTCGATAAAATGAAGATCAGGATTCTTGAAGAAACAAAAAAAAATGAAGAAAAAAAAAACTACAAGGTCACGATTCTTGAATAAAGAAAATAAAAAAATAAAAAATACTAGATCAGTGATCTTGTGGCGACGGTCAACACTCAACAATAGATCTGGTGAAGGAGAGAGGATCGGCGACGGAGAGAAGATAGGCGACGGAGAGAAGATCGGCGACGGTCAACACTCAACAATAGATCTGGCGATGGAGAGAAGATCAGCGATGGAGCACGGAGGACGGAGAAACAATCGGCGACGGAGAGACAAAGGCTTACGGTCGGTCATTCGATCGGTGGCTGCGGTATCAGATTGATGGAGTGAAGGCATGAAGGGTAGTGGTGGGGTAGATCTCGAACGAACGGGAGCGGCGGCGTCGGTATGAGAAGTGAGAAAAAGGGTGAAGACTGAAGAAAAATGAAAGTGAGAAGCTTTAGGGCACAAATGGTTGTATTTATAGTTTGAAAGACGGGTAAACCGTAAACCGACCCGAACCGACCCGAAATTACGGGTCGGTTCGGGTACGAGTCATATTTTTTAGGGTAGTAAATATAGGTACCCGTACCCGGGATTTTTGACCGGGTACGGGCGGATTTTTGCCAGGTCTATTGACTATGCAGCTACGCCGCACATTGTTTCTTTCGTGGCGGTTTTAATGATAATTTATTATCATTAGAAATATTTTATTAATCTATCTGTCTTACATAATTTAATTAATTTTTTAGGCTGTCTCACAAAATTTGTTCGTCTTTTTATATTTTTTATTCTATTTCTTTCTGTACATTTATATCTTCATAGACTCATTTTCTATCTCCTGTTCTACGTTCTCCCCCTCCTCGCTCTGAATGGTAGAATGTGAATCACACATTACATTACTTAAATAATTAATTTGGGTGTAAAAAAAAATTGATCAACTTATATGAGACGGAAGAAATATTATTATTAAAATTTACAGTGATAATCTTTTATCGCTAAAATATCTTAATAATATATTTTTTTAATTGTTGCATGATTGTCCGAAGATAAGAATCCTGTCAAATGATATAGAAATCCCACTTGTGCTTAATGGGGTCATTGTGCTTGCCAATTAGAATGGATTAAGCGGAGGAGAGTCTAGGACTGGCTTGGTGAATTGTTGGTTTCTTCACCTAGGTAATAATTATATTTGATGTGACTTTCCATCTCAGTCACTTGATTTGTACTTTTTTATTTTTTAAATGGGTTGGTATTGTTCATCAAAAACGTTGATCGTGAAATTAACATAATTACAACTCCAAGAAGCCATTAAATTATTCCCAATGGGAAGGAAATGGTAATCTCCTACATTAAATTACGTCAAGTATAAGGTTTCAACTAAGCCGGTGAACAGGATCAAACCTCTCACCGTTCTCGTCTCGAACGGTTACAATTGTCTTTTTTTAGGCTTTTCATATGATAGTCCGCGTGTCTCAATTTTCATACCTATTTGACGAGGAACTTATCTGTATTTTTTTTCAAGTTTCTATACATACAAACTTATGTAACTCTTGACCGGTCATTGTCGTGATTATAATGACAGGATAAAAATCTAATGTTAGAGAACAAAAAACCTTTAAGAGTCTAAAAAATGTAAGGTTTTGTTGTTTCAAAGACGGAAAAGAAGTTAAGCTTGGAAAGAAAAGGGGGAAAGGATCCGCATGCATGCTAACCAAAGGAGGGAATGTTTCATCTGTTCTTTTTGCTGCGATAACTCAAAAATGTGTTTCTCTAGTTGACTATTTTTAAGTAATTTTATTGACAAAATAATATTGACTTTAATGAAAATCATATTCGCTTTGGCACTAAAACTAACGGTTTTTACTTGACAGCCAAAATAGAATAGAGACACGAGCATAGCTCCACAAAAAAAAAAAAAAAAGAAAGAAAAGAGTCGTCTTCTTATTTCAAGGGTACACAAAGTCATGACAAGAACTTCTTTTGAGTAAGAAAATTGCAGTGGTTAAATTTATTTTAAATAATTTACAACAAGTTTATTAAGTGTTTGACAAAAAAAAATTAAATCAGAAAGACCCTTTTGATTTTAGTTTTAGACATTTAAAAAAAAACATATTTGACCAAGAAAAGTAATACCCTGCCCTCACATTAGTTACAAAAGGATCGGAGAATTAACTACGATATAGAGTTTGCTTATACAAATATAGGATATCTTGCATATGTTAAACTAAAGCAGAATTTCTCTATTTGATATCCTTGTTGGTAAATTTTTTGCATTAAAACTGCTTTCGACAATTCTTATCGAAACACTTTTCATAGCTTTCATTAAGGTTTTTACAACTTTTGCCAAGTAGTTATTGATTCTGTAAATTTGATACAAATTGTTTCCGATTATTGTTTGTACTATTTTAATCTAAAAAATGTTTTAGAATCGACGCCAAGCAGCTAAAGATGTCAAAACCCCGGCCCGGCCCTAAAGGTGAATAGTGTTGGCCCTAACGCGTAAGGCCTTAGGGCCAGGCCTAATATTTTCCAAATTTGGCCCGGCCCGGGTCAGGCCTGCCCCTCGGCCCGGTTCTGGCCTTCTTTTCGGCCCTATTTTGACCCAGCCCTTTGGTCCTAAATTTGACCCAAAACTATTTTGTGTTACTTACATTTTTTTCTTTCCCCTTTTTTCTCGCTCCTTCTCTCTCTACCTTATATTTTTCTCTTTTTATTTAACATTTTGGACATGCATATTTTTTTTCAGCTCATGATGATGGTTCCTACTTCTTTATCTACTTTTACTTGCAAGGCTCATCTGTATTAGTTTCATGAAATTATGAAGAGAAAATATATGTTTGTTTGTCTAGGAGCTAGAAACAACACAATTAGGCAATGAAAATTGAGAACATAACTCTAGAAAGTATAGAAAAGTTCATAGTAAAAGTGATCTAATGATGCATGTTTTTAATGAGATACTTAATACTATGAAAATGCAAAGCTAGAGATATATTTGAGTGAAATTTTTTAGAGATATCATTGGGAAAAAGTTTTTTAGGTATCCATTGTTGAGTTTAGAAAACAAAAAACCTTCATGATTAAAAGTTTTATTTTTTCCTGTGAAAAAATTATCTTTTTGCGAACAAAATTACTCTTTGTTGCAAATTAATATTCTCAAATATAGTAAAAGTAGAGCTCTAAGGCACTTCATTAGCCACGAGAGAGATATTGAATGATTTAGGGTCTATCAATTTCATTTATTTTGTGAATTAATATTTTCGTAACGCAAAAAAGAAAATTTTAAAAAAGGGCCTCGGCCGGCTCTAAAGTTAGGGCCTGGGGCTTGGACCTGGACAGGGCCTCTATTTCCTAGATTTGGGCCCGCCCAGGTTTCCAAGGCCAGAAGCCCTAAATGGCTCAGCTCATTTTTTGGCCTTCTGGGCCCGGGCTGCGCCGGCCCAAGCCCGGCCCTATGACACCTCTACAAGCAGCTCTAACACAACATCCGTTGAAAAAGGTAAACAACGAAAGTAATATAAAAAAATCGGGCCTTCTTGTATTTGCTGGAGTGTTTTTTACCTTTTTAATTATTAAATCACGAAAATTAATTAATAATACTAATTTATGCACTCATTCACACACGAATGACATCTCAATTTGTACCTTTTTCTTTGTGATGATAAAGATCATTTTATTGTGCAGGATTTGAAGAGGAATTGGGAGTAAATTGGTGGGCCCTAGGAAAATTTGAGGGTACATTGGCCCAAGAAGAAAAAAAAAAGGAAAAAAGAGTTCTTTATGGGCTTTTACTAATGGGCCTTAAGGTCATGAAGTCCAAGATCATGGAAGATGGGCCTGGAGGGGTATTTGAGACCATTACCATATGGGCTTGATGTGTGTAGTTCTGGACCGAATAGTGGGTCAGCCTGAAGTCTGTTTCACCTCACTGGGTATGCAAAAGTATTAGCTTTGGGTATTTTAGCCGGAGATTTCATTTTGGCTGACGATTTAAAAATACCTCGAGTATGTTTGAGATGAAAAATTTTAAATTACCTTGTATTTTAAATATCACTGGTTTTAAAATCTGCTGTTTTAGAAATTTATGAAATGGCAAATCCATTGTTAATCGATTTCGTAAAAGCGAGTATTTTATATGTGGATTTACATTTGAAAATTTGAGTGAGGATTTAAAAATACCTCGAGTACGTTTGAGATGAAAATTTTGAAATTATCTTGTATTTTGAATATCATTCATTTTAAAATTTATTGTTTTACAAATTTATGAAATTGCAAATCCATTGTTAAGCGATTTCGTAGAAGCGAGTATTTTATGTGTAAATTTACATTTGCAAAATTGAACCTAGATAATTTGATGGTTTATGGGTATAAACTAACGAGAGAGAGTCTCTCTTTTTTTTATGAACAAATTAGCTAAAGTTATGATGATGAGAAAGAGTGGATTACTTATTTTTAGAGGGGATTTTAGCACACACCAAAACCTCTTTTAAAATATCTTCTACAATTTGGTAAATTCATCTTATTACAATCCAAATAAGCGATTTTGTGCAACATTTCGTTAAATCCTCTACAAAACTGAAATTTTTGGTTCAATTTCCTGATCCAAACACACTTTAAGTGTGTGTGTGTGTGTGTGAATGCGATATTGTAACTGGAGATTTCATTTTGCTAAAATTCAAAAATACTTAATGAAATCTATTATTTGGTAACTATAAAAGAGAACTTGTGAAATTCTAGAAGGGACTTGAAAGAGGGATTTTGGGGACCAAATTCTCCAATTAAATAACCACTCTAGACTAGGTTTTTGTCAAATCGATAGGAGAATTACTGTTCGCAATTCAAGGCTTCTTTTGTGCCACATTTCTTCCTAGTTTCTGAAGCGCTTATTGCACTGTCTTCCATTATTTTGTTTAAATTCTAGCTATACATTTTTCATCTTTTATAGCAAGAATTTGGAAATGAGAGGATTCCAAGCTTCGTGGCATTTTAAAATCCTTCATCTAAACACACTATGGAAGTTGAATCTGACAGAAAATTATTGAATCTTACGAGCTCCATTCATTTGTCAAGAATGTCAGGAAAATTAAGATAAAGCAAAAGAAAGAGGAATCAACTTTTTTTTTTACGTGCTTATTTGGCTATAAAAGTTACAATAAAGAGAAAATGTGATTAGCTTATTATGTATGAATTTGAGGGCATAGATTAGCTGTGCTATTAAGTATGAGCCAATTGTTGATATAATATCAGTAGTAGTAATAATAATAATAATATAAAATAAAATTTGCATGTGATTGTTGTTTTTGTAATGCATGAAGTAAAAATTGTAGAAATCCTTGTTTAACAAAGATAAATGTAGAAAGTTGTACAATATATTTTAGGAGAGAGAAGGCATCTACACTTTTAAGATTCTTGCAAAATCCTAGCAAATTTGCTGGATGTGATTTCAAGAAAAGTTGAAGGATGTAGCCCGTAACTTTCTTGTTGTTAAGTTATTTGTTACTCTAAAAGTTAAACTGTTATAGAGTGAGTCCAACAGTGTACATCTTTAACACTCTCCTTCATGTGCAACTTTCTGATTGCCCATGTAAAGACAAATCAATGTGTACTATCAAAAAGTGCACAAATAAATAGAGTGTAAATTGGGATCCAAAAACTTATACCTTCAACACTTACCAATTGAACACCTAAAAAATGGATGAAAACTTACTTTCTTCTATTTTTCATTTCTTCTCTCATCAACTGAGAGGTCGGTACGGTTTCTACCTCTTCTCTACTCTACTCTACTCTAACCCCCTTCTAGTTGTTCTTCTTTTTCTTTTTCATTTTCTTTTTGTTTGATTGATTCTACCACATGGGTTTATTCATTACTTTGTATTTCCTTTCTCAACAAGTCAAATTATTTGAACCAAAATAATTGAGAAGGCCAATTTTCAAAATAAGTAAACCCTTCAATAATTATAAAATCTAACGACACAGGGCTAGAAGAAAGTCATAGTCAATCGCAACAAGTCAAGGAAAATCACGCCAACTTGCGAAAAATAACTTAATCTGCCTCCAACTTGTCATAAAAAAAATAAAATTAAAGAAGCATGAATATCCAAACTGAGCCATGATAAAGAAATTCATGATCAAATCATCTTCAAATGGGACTTGGAGCCATGAGGTGGTAGGGTGACAAAATTCACATCAAATCAAATCATATTTTATATAAAGTAAAAAAGAGGGCTCACACATTTGACATGACTAATGTGAACACTTGTTTTTCTTGACCAAAGCAAAGCTTTGGTGGGTGGTCCTGGTCCCTAAGTTTGATGATATCTTAAAGCCATGGCACCTTGACATTTTGAGTACCCACATTGACTGGTTCTGTCCCTCAGCAATTATCGCCAAACCAGAGTTACAACAAGAGAGAAAGAAAGGCACTTGAAAAGTGAGGTAACTTTAATCTCAAGTGTTGGACAAAGTCAAGCTCTCAACTCAAAATCCATCTTTATATACATTACCTAGCCTTAGCCCTCTGATTTCAACTCTCCTGTTTCCTTTGCTTTTCAACTTAGGCCATGGGAAGGGCTCCTTGCTGTGACAAGGCCAAGGTTAAGAGAGGTCCATGGTCACCTGAAGAAGACAACACTCTCAAGACCTATCTTGCAAAGTATGGAACTGGTGGCAATTGGATTGCTTTGCCACACAAAGCAGGTCTGTAGTTTCTTACATTAAGAATCCCTTCTTTATAATGTTTCTTTACCAATGCCATCTTTGCTCTGTTCAGCTTGAACTTTGTTTGAATGAAAGGCATTTGGTAGCTTACCATTTCACTTGAACGCTCACTTTAGGGAATGGTTCTATGTTTCAGGCCTAAAGCGCTGCGGCAAGAGTTGCAGATTGAGGTGGCTGAACTATCTTAGACCAGACATTAAGCATGGAGGTTTCACTGAGGAAGAAGACAATACCATACTAACTCTCTACAGCAACATAGGAAGCAGGCTAGTTGTTCACTCCACTTCTTCCTTTTTCATTATCTTGATTGGACGTGCCACATTACCCTTAAAAGTTTCTTCTGCTTGTTCTTACTGAGTTTGATTCCTTGGTTGGTCAGGTGGTCTGTCATAGCTTCACATCTGAAAGGAAGAACAGACAATGATGTGAAGAATTACTGGAACACCAAGCTGAAGAAGAAGATGCAGTTAATGGAAAACAAGGCTAGCACGATCACCAACACCTCCTGCCATTTCAGCTCAACACCCACACTGCAATCTGCCCCAACAGCAGACTCAATTTACTTTGGGACATCAGGCTGCTCCACGATGAATTATCAGCATAATTCCGTCGCACAGACGATGGTTTCGGACCCAAACCAATTCCCCCTCGCGAGGCTGATGGAAGTTCAAGAACAAGTCACCACAAGCGGGTACAGTAGTTTCAGCGCTACTTCGTCGTCTCAAGAGTTTCTGAGTACCCTTTCACCTCCGATTTCCCTAGAAAATGGCTACGCGTCGTGGCCGGGGAGCGGAGGTGGCGAGGAGGAAGGGTTTATAGTAGGGCTGGGGTCCGATCCTTCTGCTGACATTAATGTGATGGATGGCTTTGGTTTTCATGAGAAAATCATTGCAGCTGGTGGTGATATGACTGCGATCAACTATTCTAGTTTGGCAGGCAATGTTTCTGACATTAATTCATCACTCGGGTTCTACCAAAGTGTAGCAAATTGAGTGAGTTGGGTTCCTTGTAGTTCTGGGTTATGGAGGTAGATGGACAAGTTTAATGTAAATGACAATTTAAGGCCATATGAATGGAGTTATTGAGGTAGATCATTAGACTCTTTACAAGCCAAGTTGTATTTTGATTTCTCTATTGTAAGAAAGAACCCTCTTGCCACTAGCCTTTTGGAGATCGGGAAGAAAGAGCTCATCAATGGAGAGACGCTTCATATATACGCTTTGATTTTCATAGACAAACCTGTTTTAGGTTATTAGTCAATTACAATCATTCTTTCGCCTCGCGTATAGTTGCTTATTGCGTCAGCTTCTAGCTTAAAATTCTAAATGTTCAGTTTTGATCATTGAAAACGTCATCCCATCTAGACTCTCGGCTACTGCACACTAACGTGCCAGACCGGATTTGGTGATCGAGTCATTTTTTATCCTCTTCTTCACTATTGTTTCAAGAAAAAAAAATCAATGCAGTTTAAATTCTTTGGGCAAGACGTACATGAATGTGGAGCTAGGCAGATACTTTATAAGTCAACAAAATTTATTTTTCTTGTGCTTGGTCAGTGGTCATGAAAGTTGCATGTAGAATTCATAGACATAAAGGACCATTTGCTTTTCACTGCCTCTGCATTTTCTAAGAAACTTCCCGTGCTGGCTACTTGTCTACTGGCCGTGCTGGCTACTTGTCCACTGGATTTGATTGTCAATTAGACAATGACATGTATTATCTACTTACTTAAATTATGGACGGAAATATTTAGACTGCAACCGGGTGAGTAGGAATAGCATAGAATCCTGCGTATGATGCTGAACATGTTTAGTGGCATATTTGCAGGCACCTTTAGTGATAATTCCTAACCGCACTTCTTAACGTCACCCTTTAAGGTCACTAAACATGTTTAGCAGTCAATTTTTTTTTTTGATTATGGACGGCCACCTACTAAATTATGAGCGTATACGAGCATCATTAACAGGTCATGCACTTTGTCACTAATATGAGCGCAAGTTTTTTAGCAACATGTTACGATTTTAGAGCGAAACTTCTTGTACTAAACAAGAATAAAACCCATGTTAGTTAAATTATCTACTATTGCTTCTTGGCATGATAAGTTTCAGATTCTATTCCTTCTGTCTTTACAAGAGATTAGTATAAGTTAAGAGGACAACAAGTTTATCAATAAACTTTTACATCTTAAGTTTGTTTGAACGCGCTTGCACCAGATATTTATATGTAATAGTTTCTTCTTGTCTGTGAGTCAATAGGGTTCGACATGCAACAGTGTGTACATTTTTATCTATTACTAAGGAGGTCTTTTTCTTTTATTTACACACACACACACACACAGGGGATAAGGGAGGTGAAGACTACTCTGGTTGTGCAGTACGTAAGAATTAAAAAAATACTATGGTTTAAAAGGAACGAAGTCGCTCGAGTAGAAGGAGAGGTTGGAAGTTGTAGCTACTACGATTAACTGGAGCGGAATGAGCCAATCACGACATTAAACGACGTGTTCAATGAATGACTTCTATTAGACACAACGAAAAACAGAAAAGGGTTTTTTTTTTTTTTGCACAACACACTAAAAGAAGTTTGTAAACATGTCTGAAAAGTTAATCCCCCTGGCCACTTCTGCTTTCAAAGCCAGATCGACTGCATCTATGGTATGGACACTCACGAGTCAAGGTAGCTAGAATTTGGTATCTGTAATAAGCCGGTTCCTGTATTAACTACTTTATTATAAGGTATAATGGGTTTGTTGAACCCGAGTCAATGAAATGTCCCTCTTTTCCACCTATAAAAACTTGTGTGAAAAGTGGGAAACATGAACAGGGAAAGAGATTTTAGCTGAGGGAGGAATAGAAAGTGAGAAGGAAATCACCAAGGGAGGAAAAGGATGTCGAGTCCCTTCACTTGCCCAACTTTTCCATCACATTGATGCATGGCGCACATAAACATCACTATCTTTAGTCATTCTTTTCTCATGCATTTATAGCCAAACAGAGACTCAATTGAGCATACATTTGGACAGTTCTAGTCCAACACTTAGACCTGTAAAACCCAGTTTTATGGTATGCTGTCCTTCAAGTTCTTGCTGTTACAGAAAATATATATGCGGTAATGCACCCTAATCTGGAACAGTTTCCAAAGGCATGTGTTCGTTGTTATTTTGAGAGAAAACTCTTTTCCGCCAACCATGGCAGGAGTATTAAGTTATACCTCACATTGGCTAGAAATAAGCGATGAACTTGCTTCTTATATCTGGTGGGCTTATCCTTCATACGAGCATGCTCTTGATTTGGGCACCAGGCTCTAAGATGGTATCAGAGTCAGGTTCACTGCCTATTTTTGTGCTTATTTTAGTACCGTAATCCGATTCTCCGCAAATTCAGATTGAGGCTCTTTCTTCTCATTCTCATGTCCCCGTGTCGTAATCCATGTCGAAGTTTCTGATGTTCTTCCTCATCGCGTAATATAACGTGGCAGCTGTTCTCGATATCAATATTCTCACCCGAGGGCAGGTTCTCGATGTTCTTGCTTATCACCTAATCTCACGTTTTACGTAAAGACGGGCGTTGAGTTATAACCCACATCCGCTTCAAATGAATGGCTGATTTGCTTCTTAAACTTAATGAACTTTTTCTTCCTACTAACAAGTATGGCAAACATGTACTCGTCCTAAGCATAGATAAGAGCACCTTATCCCCCACATTATTTAAAGCAATTTAGAGCACCGGTGCCACAAACAACTAATGTCCTTGTCATATTAAAAAAAAATCTGCAATAACGTTTCGTTAACTCCAGGGAGTAATCCAGTTAAGTACAACAAATACTTAGTTAAACAAGTGCTTACTACTTGATTAACACAATCTCACGTCCCATGTGTCCACTTGTATGGACCGAAGTCAACATACAGATATCTTGTTTATTGCTAAATCTATCCACTAATTACTACTATTAATTAATTTGCATTATGTGACATCCCTTTCAGTCAAATCCTGAAAAACAGCCTAAAGTTCAAATCCCATGAATATTAAATGTATGGTTTTAGAGACTTTTAATGATAAGCTTGAATATTCAAGAAACAAGACTTGTCAATTGTCTCAACAATAATTGAAGCGTAAGATTTCTTGATAGAGTACGAAGTTATCTCCTTAAACGCATTAGAAGTTCATAAATGAACTAGTCGTCTAGCCAAGGAACAGAGGCCTTTATAGCTTTGTCTGTAATTTACATGCCAGATGTTTTCTCCTATTAAGCCCACGTTCTTTTCTCAAAGAGACGTTAAATCTATGAAGTTAAAACGCTAAAACAAATGAATTCGAGTCTGTTTCGGATTGATTTTGAGAAAGTCAGACTCGATTTAATCTTATAATCCAAGAAAATGAGGATTTTCTATAGCTACTAATCACTTTTTCTTAAACAGGCTTGACCGAGTAAAATGCAAAATATTCCTATTAATTACAAACACCCGTTACCCGTGGAACATTTCAATCAAACAGTAAATTTTTTGGTTACTAGATATCCACTTAAAATCTTGGTTAAGTCGAACAATATTATGAATACCCGTTGAATGTCTCCAATTATAACTAGTTTCAGTATGTACTTGCTTTTATCAATATCATTGAATCAGTAATATTTTTGTTAAAATAAATAAATATTTTTAATTTTTCTAGTTTACCTTTATTCATAAGATATTAGAAGTTCACATTTCTCATCCTTACAAGTCTATCTTTTTTTTTTTTCCTGTAATTATAACTTTCTTGCAGCATCTTTTGCATGCTTAGTACCATGGTTCTTCTTTATTCTCAATAGTCAGTAATCTCACTTTAAAGAGCAGTACAATTTTTGTATAAAGCTGTTGTTAACTTGCGCTGTATTTAAGCCTTGTTTTTTTACCCTATTTTTGACTCATATTAACTTTGTTTTTCATCTTTTTATGTTTTTGTTTTTTCAACAATTTTTTATTTCTTTAATTAATTATTCAAGTATTTCAGTTTCATTGTTTTGTTTTTGTTTTTCAGTTTGATAATTATTTAATTATTTATTAACCCAAAAATGCAAGAAAAAGAAAATATATCACAGTTCTCATTACCCAATATTTAAAGAACATTCATTATCCATTATCCAATGTTCATTTAATTTTAATCAATTTTTTTTAAAAAAAGTTATAAATAGAGGAAATGATTGTTATAACGTAAAAAAAAAAAAAAGTCATAAAAAGAGTTATAAAAGTACGAATGATTTACAGCATTCTTACTTTTATAGGTAGTATAGATTTTGTTATATTAAAACTGCTTTTAGTACTTGATTTTAAAAGATGATTAACATTTAATCTCAAATTTGTTTTTGATTATCAATTCCGAACGGAATCCAGCAGCAGAGTACATAGGATAAGAAAATTCTTACTAACCGATAAGGTCATTGATCGTGACTCAAACAGATTTTTGCGCAGAGCAGAAAGGTAAGACGCTTCCTTTTTGACTGAAGAAACATTTCCAGAGAGTTTGCTAGGCTTTTCTAGCCTACTACTAGAGAACTTTCATAGCATTTTTAGGGGAGATTCTTGATGTTGATTGTTCTTGAGAGCAAGTGTACATGAAACTGTAATTTCTTCTTTGTAACGCGGTTTTCACAGAAAACATTGGAAATCGAGCTACCATCAATCCTGGAGAAGCTGCCTCGTGATTATGTTCTGAGATAAGCAAAGTTAACATAAAGAAAGATAAATGTTGATTCCCTTGGCCATGTTATGCTGCACAGAGTCTGAGCAAAACTGTATATTGATGAAATTTATGGAGATATGAACAAACATAAGAAGATCAAAACGTTATGAACAGTCTAAAGCTTCATCAGTTGATGATCAACAAACAGATAAGTACATGTTGATATATCCCATCTTAGGTTTATCTGGCAAAAGGACCAGTCATGGACTCGTAATCCACAGAAGACACATCGGCTGAAGAATATGTGGGTACATAGATTTCGCCAGGGACCCTCTTCGTTTTTGGTCTTCCTTCGCGAGCCAGCTCCATTTCCAGACACTCCTTCAGCTCTGTTAGCACAAAACTCATTGTAGCCCTTTTAACGGATTTTGCTGTTGTGCATGCCTTTGTGACTTCCAAAGCTTTCCAAACGGAGTTCAGGTCGAAATCTCCATGCAGCCTTTGATCGATAACAATTTGGACTTCCCCTCTCTCGAGAATGGGACTCACCCATTCTACTATGTGGATGCTGTCGTTGCTTTTTATGATTGCAGGCTGGCCTGTGATCAGCTCTAGCAGAACGATCCCAAAACTGTAAACGTCACTTTTCTCGTTCAGCTTGTGCGATGAGTAGTACCTACACATGAAAAACAAGATTCATCATGGTTCTTGAGATTCTTTTAATGCATTCTTCTTGATGTGAAAAACAAAACTTGATTAGCATTTTCTATTTCGTGTTGTTTAAGTCGTAGTATTGAAAATTTCTAATCGTGTTCATGAAGGCTGGAAACGTACTCTGGATCAAGATACCCTGTCGTGCCAATAACTGCTGTTAACACGTGACTCGCCCCATCGCCAGGTAAACCCTTGGAGAGACCAAAATCTGCTATTTTAGCATCCAAGTTTTCACTAAGAAGGATGTTTGCTGATTTCACATCTCTATGGATTATTGGTGGCTTGCAACCATGGTGTAGATACTCGAGTCCTGCGGCTCAAATTTAAGACTTAGCATGTGAGAATGAAGTATCAGAAATTCAAGATATTTCAACTATTTGGCAAAATGGATTGACTAAGAAGCGATTTATGATCTTATGGCTACCGGTGGCTTGGCAAGTATTTGGCCTTCGAATTGTTATAATTCATAACTAAATTCATAAGTATTCTAGCTACATTTAGATGATTTGGTCACTCTGCTCGTGAAAGCATCATCTATCAGAAATCCTGAACATCACGTACCTTTTGCAGCATCAATTGCTACTCTAAGTCTCATTTCCCAACTTAAGACATTTGCATTTTTATCTGCAGCCACATATTGACGCGTTAATACTTTTCAGAACTCGGAAGCATCCAAACCTCATTCTTCTACTACTTAATCAGGTGTAAATAACATGCTATCAGGTACCTGAGAGGTAATTCTTGAGGTCTCCATTCGCCATGTACTCGTAGATAAGTGCCATCTTAATGCCATCATTACAGTACCCAATAAAAGAGGCCAAATTCCTATGATGAATTCTCATCAAGATCTCAGCCTGCAAGTAATAGCAAATTTGTCAGACGTTTACTTGTGTCAATGACCTTGTCATTTTTTTGATTTTATGCATGGTAGCTTGTGTGTTCCGGTAGTAGAAAGGACTTCTATGCATTGATATCACGAACCTCGTTTTTGAATTCTTGGGATCCTTGAGACGACGTAGGAGAGAGCATCTTCACTGCAACTTGGCTGCCGTCTTTCATGTGGCCAAGGTAAACAGTCCCAAATCCTCCCTTCCCTATTGCTGTTTTGAAATTTTCCGTAATGGCTAAAACCTCAGCATATGAAAATTGTCGTTTCTCTGATGCTAAGGCTCTTCCTTCTTCGTTGGAATTTGCTGTCTCTACGGTTCCTATTACCAAAATCGATGACTTTAAAACTTAAAAAAGTCCGAGAGCAAAACTAGGAAACAATCTTTTGCCGATGAAACTAAGAGTATTTAGATAGATAAATTATCATCACAAAATAGCGCCGATTGGCCATTGTGCTACGGTATGAAATGCAGGGTTAAGAAATCACCTGATACTCTTTTTCTATATATTTTCCAAATGATAATCCATACAACTAGCAGCACCAGTGCCGATGAAAGTGATGCAACTATTGGAACTGCAACTTTCTTTTTCTTTTTGCAGGAGCCTGAGATACAAAGATTTTGGTTGTCCACACTGGAACAAGGAAACAAAATTCCCATATCATCAGAAGCAGTCTAATTGAAAAGAATACAAAAACAAATAGATTTCATTAGACAAAAATGGACTAAGGTTGCAGTGAGAAATTAAGACCATATTCAACTAGGAATATTTCGTAATGGTTTACATGAAATTTTTTTACCTTAGTGTGATTAGTCCAGCTTTTGATCTATCTAACAGAGCCTTCGGAACAGATCCGGATAGATGATTGCCTCCCAAATATCTGTCATAATTGAATTTTTGAGGGTCACAAACTTGCAGATAGATTTCTTGCCAAAGATCATCACAGTTCTAGAACATACAGGAATTTCAGGTATGGTAGGTCTTTCAGCGTATCGGGTATTGTTCCACTCAAGCTATTATTTGATAGGTCCCTGATAACACAATGTTCCACTTTTCAGTATACCGAATTAACGAGAGGACCATATGTTGTTGCAGCAGTGATCATTCTCATTCAGCAGAACACCTGACAGTGAACACTTACAACATCTCCAATGATGAGAGCTTGCCTATGGAAGCAGCAATGTCTCCAGTCAGACCACTTGAGCTCAGGTTTCTGCTCCACAAGCAAAAATAGTTAAGAAATCTAAGACCCCTGGTAACGTGGGGAGGGCATGAGTTCTACTTTAAATGGAGAAAGAACTTACAGGGAAATTATTCGAGGGGGGTTTGAATCACTGTAGTTGCATCTTAGACCTTCCCAAGAATAATTCTTTGGCCCACAGGGATCTCCCACCCAATTTTTCTTCACTTGATACGTTGTTTTGATCTCAACAATAGCATCAACTATTCATTACAGAAGATAAATAAAAAGCCAGTCTAACCATTAGCATCCTATCTCCAAAAATTCCAGAAACAAGACTTCTATTCTACAAAGATACCGTCAATCAAGAATCCACATCTTTTTACACGACCCTGGTTCTCGTATGAAAGATCATATGTAATGAGTCCCAAACAGTGAACTACTAGGTTTGGAACAATTGTTTTAAGGACTTAGGACTTTGTGTCCTGCCTTGAAGTGACCTGAGATGCGCATCTAGAGGTTTATTTTTCTGTTTAAGCTAAGTTCAAATGATAAATCGTTTGCAAGTTCTGCAGCATAGATCTCTGCCTCGATTTCTCTTCTAATTTGCAACATGTCAGAACTGACCTCTTCCGGTTTTCATTTTAAGAATGGCGTGACACTCAAAAAGTATATCAGGCAATGCAGTGCCTTTTCATCATTTTATACTTCCTTCCAGTTACTTTGTAACAGCTCGAGTTCAGCAAAGTACGTGCATATATCCCCACTCAGATCTTCAATTAACATGAAGTTTTGTTTTTGGATGTAGCTGGCAATGCCTTTATATAGGAAAACCAAGTCTAGAAAGAGAGCATACCATCATCTCCGAATGTTGATGATTCATTAGTCTGTATGACCATATAAATCTCAATAGCATTGAGGATGGGAGGAAGAGTTGAATTCCCAGCTTTATATACCGATATCTGATGCTCTTTTCCCACCAAGGCTTTCGAATTAGTTACAGTAGTTGCATAAAATCGATTAGGAACCAAAGGACCAAAAAGAGACGTTCCATTCCACGAAACATTGAGTACTCTTGATTGGTTCCTTCCAAACTGCTCCAATTCAACGAAGTACATGTATATATAAAATTGCGAATTTGGATCAGAAGTACTCCAGCTCAACTCCAAAGATTCAGTTCCATTTCCTGGCCTAGCCGCGGTGTTCAGAACCTCTAATGGTGCTCTATAGCCATTTGCACTAGCATCTGCTTCTGAAGCACTGCTTATCGAATCCCAAGAAGGAGAGGTATAGGCGGACCAAACACGATCATATACATCATCCTTATATCGACCAGTTCCATTAGTGTAACCTGTGTCCCATCTTTTGAAGAGCACTAATGATCTTGAGGTCCCTGACTCGTTACTGTAAATAGAACCATTTAGTGGCCTAAGCTCTAGTCCTGATATAAAAGGAGTACCCAACCCTGTATTTACAAGACAAATTGATGTAGTATCAGCTGGTGCAACGCCAATGATTTCTGGTGCAACAATATCCGAAGCATTGATGAATTTTACCGAGAACCAGAAGTTGGCATCGAGATAGAGATCGAATTCTGGCAGTTTGTTTTCTCCATCATAATTTCCATACATAAAAGAAGCTCTAATTAGAAGCAGACTGCCTTTTCCACCTGTGGGCCTTAAGGTGTAACAATTCTTATTCCCTTGAGGAAAGCTCCTAAGATCTGAAAGAGGCTGTGGTAGCATAGGATTGTTTGGATATGCATATTCAGCAGAGATGTTTCTATTTATTCCAGTGTCTGTGAAAGATCCATCTGAAGTGTAACTTATGCCAGTATCAAGATCCACATAATTGAAGTTCTCTGGTGACCCACAATCAATGCTTATGAAACCTAAATAACAAAACAAAGTTCAGAAACAGTGAAAACAAGGATCAAAGTCACCAATTCCTGACAGGGTGTCCAACCCAAACTTGCAGATGCTGAAGGTAGATGCAATATGCTGTCACCGAAGCATGCATCAACATTCATCAAGAATTTCAATTTACCTCTCCAATCAAAACAAAACAGTTCTATAGTTTCAACTAAAGGCATGCAGAAATTCTGGCAGCTAAGAATAAGGGAAAGAACTGACCTGTTTGAGTCTGTCCATTAACATGTACTAAGACTGCAGCTCCAAGGCAGAGAAGCAGCAGAAGGAAGAAGCCCATTAAGATTTTCCACTTCTCCTTCTAAGTTTCTTTGGAGAAAACTCATCACATATACTTTTTCCTTTTTCTAATTTGATAAGGATAGAAAAAGACATTTCTATAGAACTGGTACCCCTGATTAGGTGAATAGCACCAAAAAAAAAAAAAATTGATTAGGCGCGTGGGTTTTCATGAGTGTGAGGATATCTTGGTCAACTCTAAGATATTAAATTGTTTTTTTGGTCTCAAACATGGGGTTTGAATGCAGCAATACAGCTACTTTTCAAGCATAACATGCTTGTTAAAATTTCAAATTCCATAAGGAACACAACCTCTCAGTAATAGTTGGATCAAAGCTGCAATTGACCCTCTCTAAACCCCACAGCATCAGGAGCAATGTCAACTCTGTCTTCATAAATTTGTCTGTGTTCAGTAGTTATGAGCACAAACAAACCAAGGTCAAATAGAAAAAGATTTCATTGGCAAATGAACAAAGAGACTAATACATCTCTGTTCACATAAGCAATAGATATTTGTAAAAAGTTGTTAATTAGCTGGATTTCTCCAGATTATTGCTTTCATTACTATATATTACCACTTGCACTGAATCAGAAAGCTTATGACCTGTTTGAATCTGTGAGTTTGTCAAACAAAACTTACAGCCTAAGGGTCTGTTTGACACAGCTTTTTTTTTCAGTGGTCAGTTTTTAAAGAGCAGTTTTTAAAGAGCAGCTTAATTTATTTTTTTTTACAAAAAGAAGTGGGTGTTTGATAACTTTTTTTTTTTGAGTTTTTTTTTTTTGGTGTTTGGTAACCTTTTTTATTTTGACTTTTTTTTTGTGGTGGTTTGCGGTGGTAGTGGTGGGGCGTAGCGGTGGTCGACGGTGGTGGTGGCCAGCGGTTGTCGCGGCAGTCGCTGCCGGCGGTGGTGGCCGGAGGTGGTTGCCGGCGGCGGTGGTGGCCGGAGGTGGCCGCCCGGTGGTGGTTGCCGGCGGCCGGAGGTGGCTGTCGGTGGTTGCTGTCTGGCTGCGATGGGCGGTGGCTGCCGGAGGTTGCTGCCGGCGGTGGTGGCCGGAGTGGCCTCGGGCCAACGGTGGTGGCCACCGCCCACTGCTGCCCGGTGGTGGCTGCCGGCGGTCAAAGGTTGCTGTGGTGGTGGCTGCCGAAGGTGGCCGCCCGGTGGTGGTTGCCGCCGGCCGGAGGTGACTATCGGTGGTTGCTGTCTGGCGGCGGTGGTGGCCGGAGGTGGCCTCCGGCCAGCGGTGGTGGCCTCCGGCCAGCGGTGGTGGCTGCCGACGGTCGAAGGTGGTTGTCGGTGGCTGCCGGGCAGCGGTGGGTGGTGGCTGCCGGCGGTGGGTGCGTTGTGGTGGAGGTCTCAAAAAAAAAAATTAAAGTGAAAAAAAAAAGAGCTTTCTCCTCTTTTTTTTTTACTCTACAATTTAAAAAGTGGGTTTTTAAATTGGAAAAAAAAGAGTTACCAAACACCCCATTTTTTCCCAATTTTTAAAACTGAAAAAAAAAGAGCAAAAAAAAACTCCGTCAAACGGCCCCTAAATTGTGGACTTCAGATATGCTGGGAATTATGATATAATATTACTTCCAGATGGAGTGCTGCAAGTACTTTTACGCAAATCCGTGTACCAAACATGCTAAGGCGCACAGGCTTATTGACTGAGTGGCGAGTGCTAATCAGCAAGGAAATGATTTAACAAAGCAGGACAACACTAACTTGGTATTGGCATGTGATTATCCTGGGTCACTCTCTAATAATGATTTTGATATTAACATAATTTTCTTGACTACCCTTAATGGAGAAAAGCCTGTTTTGGTGACATCTTCGCGGCTATATTGATGATGGATGGCTTCATTTATAAAAGGGCTAATTACACCTTTGTCCCTGAGGTTAGGGAGTAATTACAGTCAAGGACACAAAGTTTTAAAATGTAACATTCCGTGACCAAAAGTGTTTCAAATGTATCACCCGTGTCCATCCGTCAGGGTTCCGTCCAAAAAATGTACTTTTTTTATGATGTCACCAATACGTATTTTTAAAATGACAATACTACCCTTGTTTGTATATACTGAATAAAATTTTAAACCTTAATTTAAATATTAGGGTTTTGGTTTCTTCCCAATCTATATAGTCTTTTTCATCAATTGGTTTCAAAACCTTAATTTATTTCAATCTCAATCTGCAAAATAGGGTTTCAAAACCCTAAGTTAACTCAATCTACAAATTAGGGTTTCAAAATGTTCTTAATTTGCAAATTAGGGTTCACAACCTTAATTTTTCTAAATCTGCAAATTAAATTTCTATTTTTTCTAAAGTCTCAATCTGAAATGCTCTACAAATTAGGGTTTCAAAATGTTCTTAATCTACAAATTAAATTAGGCGTTCGTCTTCGATCTGAAGCATCCCGACGGGCGGAGAAACACCGGTGGTATGCACCATCACTGCATCCTCTTCGACAAGAACCATCGGGGCTACTTCGGCAAGGTCGGCATGAGCTACTTCCACCACTTCCACAGCAAGTTCCACTGCCCCGTCGTCAACGTCGAACACCTCTGGTCTTTGGTCCTGCATGAGACCCGGGAGAAGGTTGCTGGCAGCGGCTCCGTACCCGTGGTGGACGTGATGCACCGTAAAGCAGAATCGCAGCAAACCAGCAAGCCTTTTATACTGCCACAAAACTCCCCGTCTGTTGCAAACAATGAGAAGGCTTACATCCAAGAAGAATTGCAAAGTCCCTTTCGGCTTGTAGATTGTCCAGCTCTACTGTCTTTTTCATCTTCTCCAATTTATCTCGTGCAGCTTCTCTCTCTCTTTGTCACTGTGCTTTCAATTCTGCCTCTTCCCATAGTCTTGTTGCAGCTTCTGCTGCTTTGATTTCTTCACGTAGTCTTTCTTTCTCCTACTGCGTTTGTACGGGATGAGACTGCGTGTCGACCGCCTGTTTCGCCTTCAAGATTGTGGGTTTGAAGCGATTCATCAGATTTGCAATACATTGGGCCTTCGGAGCAGAATTGGCATTTTTTAAAAGAGAGGAGACGATGAAGGGGTGGGTACAATCTGCCGCTGTCAACTTCATTCGCCCACCAACAGCACCGCCGAGGGACGGGCCAAAGTCATGGCACCGCAGAAAAGGAACAGTGAGCCCTAATTTGGTATCAGATCATGCTTGTGTCGAGGGGGGAGGGGGAGAGAGAGAGAAAGGAAAAAGAAAAGATAAAAAAGAAAAATGGGAGGGGCAGATTTTAAAGGGGCAGAGTGGGTATTTTATTTTAAAGTCAGGAGCAATCAAGTCTTTTTGTCTAAACCGTTAAGTATTTTTGTATTCCGTTTGTCAACGGACATAAGTGTTACATTTTGAAATTTTGTGTTCTCGCGTGTAATTACCCCCAAATCTCAGGGACATGGGTGTAATTAGCCCTTTATAAAAGTTCCCTGGCATCAGACTTTGAAGCAGGGATGGAGGGAACCTTGACCAAGGAGTTGCCCTAGTCCTCAGATGCCCATTTTCAGACACTTGTTCTTACCCCTTTACAACTGCCATAAGAGGGTAGATGAGATTTCACTAGTTTGAAGGATTCTTAAAATACAGAGGGTCAGGTGGGTAATGTCAAGATTGAATTGAACTTAGATAAGAGTAGATAGCTCTCGTTCTCAGACACTTGTTCTTACCCCTTTACAACTGCCATAAGAGGGTAGATGAGATTTCACTAGTTTGAAGGATTCTTAAAATACAGAGGGTCAGGTGGGTAATGTCAAGATTGAATTGAACTTAGATAAGAGTAGATAGCTCTCGTTCGACAAGTCTACGCAAAGATTAAAATAACGAGTAAAGTAAACGTAAAAACAATGAATTCAAATAGTTGTCATAAGAAAATTCACAATCTAATGTAAAGCAATCCCCCTAGATACCGACAATTTATGGTCCTTATTTAGTGATCACAAAGTGCTGCTAAAAATACTAATAAAAATATCATTAATTATATTTAAGGACCATTAATTATCTAGTCAAAGTAAATGTAAGAATCTTGTGAGTGAGCTACAATGCTTCCCTGCAAAGAAAATGTTACGTGTAATTTTCTCAGAATTATAGGGAATAAAGATATATTGGTGTCACTGCTTGAGAGCTTTAAGAGCTTTCGACCTCCTTTATTTTGGTAATAGTCAATCTAATCTTACGTGTTCTCTTCATATTTTTAAAATTTTTAATAACTTTAGATATATTATCCCATTAGTTCTTGTCTCAACTTTTCCTTTTTTGCATTAAATTCAAGGTTAAAAACTCTTTATGATTATCAACAATTATACTAGAATTGTAAAATTTGCTACCACATATAGCCTATCTCCAAACTTTCCTTTTCTGGCCGATATCATATTTGGATTTTGACTTTTTTTCCCTCGGAGGTTTTAATTCGTTAAATATTTATGACAAATCAAAATCTAAAATGGTAGGTAGAATTTATTGTCTCTTTGAATCCTGGTCAAACTATTTAATACCCTAAATCCTTGTTAGTTTGTTCACCGCGTCTTAAATTTAAAAGTTGGATACCAAGTCTCCAATAAGCCTTAAGATTTATCTCAATAAAAATAAATATTCAAACACTATCATTAATTTATTCATCCTCCTTTTTGTTTTTATTTATTTATTTTATATTTTGATAGATTTAAGAGGAATAGCAAACTAATAAACTCTCCTACACTGTAGTTTTGAGAACAATTCTTATATCCCATCATATATTGCCCTAACAATTACTCGCTAATAATCCTATTACCGTTGTATCTCTGTCAGTATTTTATGTTTTATTAAAATTGGTAAAGACTGAAATATGCAATTGGTATTGAGATAAAGATAAGAGCAAATTTTAATTTTCATGAAGCCATTTAAATTGTGGGCATGGTTGGTGCACATGTTGTAATATGGGTTTGGATTTGTATTCACGAGAGGCATTTCTCTCATAGGCTTGTAGAAGTACTCATAGGTTATGGTCCGGGGTTTATGCTGCAATTTTGGGTATAGGGTCGCTAAAGGAGTTCATGATTGTGGTGATTAATGGTGTGTGGAAATATGAAGCTGAGGTTAGTTTTAGCGTCGAACAAAAAACATTTCGTGTAATCAATTTTTGAATTTAAAACACTCCGCTGCTTCCATTATGTCTTCTCGCTTCTTCTTTCATATTTATGTTTGTTAGCATAGCATATCTATTTTCTACCACCCACGGGCAATATACATTAAACGATTGTGAATGATCAAATCGAGCGGATCTAAAGAACACATTGACTTAATGATTATTTGACAGGATGCGAGTTTTAAAGGCTTTTGCAATTTTTTGCAACTTTCTATTACTTGTAGATTGGTGGTGGTAAGATGGTGTTCGTGACTGAAAGAAAATTTTGCTTCGAGACACGTTCTAAAATATTTTTCTTAAGTTTATATTTGTCCCCACTAGAAATAGTGTCCAGTGGGTTGCCGAAAATATCCTCCAAAATACAACGAAACTCACTAGTGAATAACGTTTGTACAAACGATATTCACCCCACAGATATGTGTATGAATATCTGGATAATGGTTCTACAAAAAAAGAATTCTACAGAAATTCGTTCTTATTAGAAGATCTGCAGAAAGTAGAGTTGTCAAACGGGCCGGGCGGCCCGCGGCCCGGCCCGACCCAGCCCAAAAAAAGCCCGGCCTGGCCCGTTCATGAACAGGGTTGGCCCGGAGGAATTGGGCTTAGGGCCTGGGCTTGGACCAGGCCGAAAAAATCTGGGGAAAAGCCCAGGCCAGGCCAGGCCCGGTTCCGGCCCCACCTGTTTGAATTTTTTGTTTTTCCCTCCTTTCTCTCCCCCTTTTCCTCTAACGGATATATTCCCCCAAAATTCCACTTTTACCCCCCCAACAGCAATATAACGGCTAGTTATGTGTTCAGATTTTATTAATAAAGATCACCAAGAAGAGTAAGAAAAGATTTAACATATAGCAAAAAATAAAATGAGAGATAAATAAATATATCTATACATACATACATACATATATATGAATATTACATATAATGAAATAAAATGATAAAAATTATATTTGTCAAAATTTGAAAATTGGACATGCCTAAAGATGAAATTTAAAATTGAATAACAAGAAAATTTAAAAAAAAAGGGCCCGGGCCTGCCCAAGCCCGGCCCTAGAAATTGGGCCTAGGGCCAGGGCCAGGGCCTGGACCGGGCCTAGAATTTCCCCTCAGCCGGCCGGCCCGGCCCGGCCCGGATTGCAGCCTCCTTGGCCCTGCCCTGCCCCGGCTCGGTTTCTCTTCAAGCCCGATGGACCCGGGCCGGGCGGCCCAAGCCCGGCCCGTTTGACATCTCTAGCAGAAAGGAAGAAAAACAAAGAGAGGAGAGGCTTATTATATGGTATAAAAAATTTGACCATTATGTTATTTATAGAGCACTAGTGGCTGGTCACCAAGGGTGATACCTTTCATCACGCACCCAATCAATCTGGATCATTAGATCGGAAACCGTTAAGATTAACGCTTTAGATTCTGAACCAGTAACTAACTAGTTCCAACAGGTGTGTCTCTTTGAACCGGCACCACTCAGTTGCCCAACGGGTACAATCGCTCGGGTTATATCCCAACCGATACAAGTGTAACCAACTAGCTACCAACGGTCAGATTTCATCTGACTTGAAACGTTGTACCGGTTCATCACACCGATGGCCTATATTCGATCATAGTAACTTTAAGGCGTCTAGTCGCCTTTTGCCCCTCATAATAAGGCGATTCCTTTCTCTTTACCTCTTCACTTTCCTTTCATTATTTTGACACACAAAATGAACCAAAAAGAAATTGACACAATATTTTGAAAAACACTAACAACTTTTTCACATTTGTGCAATTTCTGCTCATGTGATGGAATTGGAGTGTATGTGGATCCTTGCTTGGCAAGATTCATTGTCAATTAGCCATAGTTTCAAATAGACCCTAAGTGCTCTGTTGGATGTTTATAGATTTTTCTATCCGATAAACAGTCATCTTTTTTCAATACATTTGATGGAACTACCAACAGTAGTTTGTAGTTTTTACTGAATGGTTAAGCATCGCCCCTGGTCATGGATGGTGTTTTTGACTTCCTACATTTGCAACAGATGAGCTCTGTGTCTACAATTTTGGCCGTCGGTTACTAATTTTAGGCGGACATTTGCACTCGATATGGTCATAATTTTTTAATCTAGAACTTCAAATTTGACGAATATATAATCTAATGCGTTACACAAGCTAATGCTAGTTATACCTATATGGGACCGTAACTAGGCCAAAATTTATCAAAATTTTATTTGCTGCTATGCGGGTTGAAAGAATCTTCCGCCTACTCTGTATATAGAAACAATTAATGTTCGTTAAATGAATCTTATAACTTTTAATTAGTGACGTTAAAAATAATTGTCGAATATTTTTGCAAAAAAATTGTTAAAATTACTTATTAACAACCGTAATTGTCACTACATATGCTATTGAAGCAAAATTTCAAAGGCTCCCGTACTAGCCAAAATTTACTTTATCCGTTCAGGTTTTAGGGGGTGAGCTGAACTTTCGGAACTTTCCCGCCAAAATTGAGAAAACACGCAGTGTATATCTATGTGCACTCTTAGTCATTTTTGGGATCTTCTTCGACACACTTTAGCTGAGCCTTTCTGAAGCGTCAAAATGGTGCGTTCATCTGTCTGTCTATATATCCATCATCTGTTAGAACCCTAACTAATTCAGTAGATTCAACCTTAATCGATTTCGCTTGCTATACAAGTCAATCAATTCGATTACATCATGCATAGCGCCATAGATATGTAGCTAAATGTTATGTTTAGGCTAAATTGTGATGTTTTTTGACGCTCATAGTTGTTTAATTTACGAGATTTGCGGCCAAACATGGATCTACGCAGTCCATTTACGTCTTGATTATCGATGACTATGTACGATTCGTCTTATTAGATGCAGATTTCTCTTTCTGTATGTGAACATGTGGTGCGTGTATGTGTTTGTGGTGTGTGTTTGAGGTATGTGTGCGCGTGCGTTTCTGCAAGCCAATGTGTGTTTTCCTGTATGTCTCTGCGCGTGAGTCGTGTGTGTGGCCTTTACTTTAAAGAAAACATATTCCAGTTGTGTGAAATTAATTAGATGCAGATTTTTCTTTCCGTGTGTGCGTGCGCGTGTATGGCTGGTGATGGCTGAGCTTTTGCATAGCGTTTATTGCTGTTACCGTGACCGGAAACTTACAAGTTTTAAACTAGAATTTAACGTTGTGTTTGTGGATTATACATGCGTGGAAATTGCTTCAATGTGTTTGTTTTCAAGTATTTTTATTTCCATTCCTGTTAACTGTTGACTGCAGTACGAACTGTCTACTGTGAGTGTGCTCGAGTTGAAATATTAGTGGCAGATTTGTTAAATTAGGAGTGGATGACAAAAATCTACAAAAAAGAAGGGAATAAAGAATTTAATCATTGTTGAGTCAGTAAAGTAGATTAATGGTTAGCGTATTCTAGTTGGTTGTTCGGTTCGAGCTTGCTTTCAATGTGATCTTTGATGCATTGCTTCAAACTGTGGTTCTGTACTAGATTTGATTTTGTGTTCAGAGATTCTCTTAGTTTTGTTGTATCTTCTTATGAATTCTAGATCCTCCTGTTTCTGAGTATGCAATATTTTGAGCAAAGTAACTTCTATTTCATTGGTGGCACAGTCTAAGAAAAGAGGCCTTTCATTGGATGAGAAGCGTGAGAAGATGCTCCAAATCTTTTATGATTCTCAAGATTTCTACCTTGTGAGTATCATGTATTCTATTTGCGGTATTTGGTTTAAAGTGTTGCTGCAAACCTAATGCACGTTAATTTGGTCTAGAATCAACAGCAGTTGCTCCTCTAACCTAGCCAGAGCGGAGAGGTATTACTAATGGTTTGCCAAGTTAATATATGGTAGACCAATTTAGATAACGCAGAAACTCAAGCAAATACTGACGTGAACTTCTTACAACAGATATTAGCAGCAAGGAAGTAAGCTCTGAAGTTTTTACAATATATGAAACTGAAACACAAGTAAATGTTTTTTTTTTCTTCTTCTAGGCGAAACACAAAAGTAAACTTCATCATCAATGGTGGGACCTTACTAACTCCGAAACATTTTAAAGTAGGTCTTCGATTCTTTTTCAGAAGTTCCACTGCAGTTGCCTTTGACATGACACATGCAATGCACACTGAAAGTTTCCTAATATTGATGATAAATTGCTTGAGTTTTTGTTAAGTAGTCTAGCATTATGCCTTCTTAGGAAGCGGCGGCATATGGCTTACTTGGGAAAGAGCACCAGTTCCCTAAAGTTTTCAGTCATCCTTTGCGTGTATGTTGTTATGATCTATTTTTGTGTTTTGCGTGGTTCCTCCTTGGTACCTCCAGTATTCTTGAAGCCATGTTTCAAGTTTCTTCCTTCTGTTACTACGAATGTTTGAATCATGCATTTTGTTAACGATTTTTCAGCTCAAGGAACTTGAGAAGCTGGGTCCGAAGAAAGGTGTTATCTCCCAGTCTGTAAAGGATGTTATCCAGAGTCTAGTGGACGATGACCTTGTCCTGAAGGACAAGATAGGAACTTCTGTGAGTAAATATCTTTAGAAGGCATACGCATACTGAATTGAAGGGTGGCCTTAGTTGGAACTATGTCACTGAGCATGAAAAGCATGTGTGCACATACGAGTTTTGCCGCATTTATTGTTTGGAAATCAAAACGATTATAGTTATATTTCACGTTATTATTTAGGAAGCGACATTGTGGTACTAATATTATTTGGAATTCCAGGTTTACTTTTGGAGTCTTCCTAGTTGTGCTGGAAATCAGGTAGAGCAATTTTCCACGTGCCTTAAAAGTGTTTCATAGAAATACATTTTTTGCCAAACATATTGACCTATCCTTCAGTTTAGTTCTGAACAAAGTAACAAATTTATGCTGTTTAACAGCTGCGAACTGTGTATAAAAAGCTTGATTCTGATCTCCAAAGCAGTAAAAAGCGGCTTGTGGAACTTGTTCAACAGTGTGATGCCTTAAAGAAAGGACGGGAGGAATCTGTTAGTAAATAAATTCGCACTAGCAAAGTAGTTAAGTGTGGAGTAGTTTGGCCTTTTTATGTCTTAACTTCAAGCATTTACCAGGAGGAAAGAGAGGAGGCTTTAGGTGAGCTAAAAGCTATTGAACAGAAGTATAACGAGCTAAAGGTTGGGTTAGCATCCTGTTCCTCATTCTCTTTTCATCACTAAAAGAAGTGTTCGTACATCTGACTCTTGTCACACGATCTGATTTTAGGAAGAGATGGGACAATTTGCAGACAATGATCCAGCTGCTTTTGAAGCAATGAGTTAAGGACTACCTATTATCCTTTCGAGGCTTCCACTAAATCTTTTCTGTCCGAAACGGCTTATTAATTAGTTCTAGAGTCTGGTATTCTTTGTGTTTTAAAAGCAAGCTCATTGTTTTGATATCTATATGCTGGCAGAGCAAGCTACTGAAGTTGCCCATGCAGCTGCTAACAGATGGACAGGTTCAAACTCGTCCACGAAATTCCTTTTGCTTTCATTTTTCTTGGCTGGTAAATGTATTCTAATTCCTTGTCGTTTTCCTGGCTATTCTACGAAATCACTGCGCAGACAACATTTTCACATTACGACAATGGTGCTCAAATAACTTTCCTCAGGCCAAGGAGCAGCTTGAACACATGTACAATGAGGTACTCAACTCTGAGGCCAATATTTCTGTACTGGCATACTCATGGGTGTCTCTTGCATTTACGTGCTTCTTTTGTTACTACAATAACATATTTATCCTATTACTCCTTTGGTTTGGGCATTTATAGCCGTATTCGTTGGCCAACTTTGTTGCACAATTTCAGAGGAAGCAAGCCCTTTATGCAGCTTACACCCAAGAAGCTAACGTTCAGAAAAAGAAAAAAAATTATACTGCATGTTCTTCGTGCTTTAGATTCTATAAACAATCCCGAACCTAATAGTAGAATCTTATTATTATTTTTCCCTGTGTTCCTTCTTAAGTTTATTTGACACCATTAATTGTCTCTGTCCAGTTAAATCTAATAAGAATTCTTAGCACTGCAGGTAGGAATAACGGATGATTTTGACTATTTGGAATTACCAGCAGTAGTTCCTCTTGGCCCAGTCGGTGATCAGCTGCTGGAAGGCGATTCTTAAAATCCTGCAATTCATTTAAGCTCCATCTGCCACCAAAGTACAAAGTTCCATATGCTGTAAGGACATTCTTCAGTTGCATGAGCAATTTGTGTTATAACAAATTATGTAAGTTCCATATACTCTTCCTAAGGACACACTTTTCTTTGAAAAGAGAAAGAAACCTTTCTTTTTTGGTAGATCCACTAGAGTACACAGAACTACATCGGGGTTTGGAGAGTTTTTCAGCTCTTGTAACTGGTCTCCAGCAAGGCAGGTTTCTTACGAGGCAGTGTAAACACCTTACTAGGGCGGGGACATACCCTTGTCCGGTCAATTACAACCCTAGCATGCCAAAGATGATCATGCCTCGGAGGGCGGGACTTTAAGCTTACTTTACCTATTTTGCTTCACGACTGACTTCTAGGAAGAGCTTTTGGCCTTCCTTTGCAAGATGATAAAGGCGAGGAACCTGCGCATTGGGGTCTCGTCGGGGCGAGATAGTGATGGGAGGAAATGATGCTTGATCTATACATAACATCCTCCACCGTTGAGTATAATAATTGCAAAGCTAGTTCGAAGGTTCGGTTCATATTCTCTAGATTGGAGTGATAAGGGTAATTGGATGATCATCTCCCATAAATAAAAATTACCGTATTGTAACGGTTACCAGAGTAGCATTGTGATAATACTTTTGGGGCTCAAGTTCTGGTTTGAGAAAGTTAAGTTGATGAAAGAGAGATTAAACACCGCTCAAAATAAGCAGAAGAGTTACGAGGGTAGGAATTTCAAGTTGGTGACCATGAGTTTTTAAAGGTATCACGAACAAAAGGAGTAATATGGTTTGGAAAAAAGGGCAAGTTGAATCTTAGGTTCTGGGAAATTTTTTTTTGTTTAAATACTCAAACAATTTCTCACTATAAAAAAATTCAATATATATTGCTGGCAATAGTGAGAATTTCATTCATTGTGAAATAGATTTCCCTTGAAACGCGTTTCAGTCTTTCCATATCAGAGCCAAAGTGAATTTAGACTTGAAATGATGAATACTTGAGGATAAATAGAAGAATATCGCATAAACGAGACTTGGGGTATATATATTAAGCTTCATAAGCCAACACGTTGTGATCATGTGCTTTATCCTCCTGGCTTTCATGAGTGTCTTAGAGAACCGGCCTAGTTTTCATAAGAAATGGCCCCACTTTCTCATTCATGGTAAGTAGATGCTCTCATAACCAATACATCATATCATACTCATATAAGCTATTGAACTTATTATTAAATTACAAAGAATCTTAGCCTTCAATATCGTAAGGAAAAACACGTACTTACATCATAAGAAGGTATATTGTATCATTAGACAAGAATAATACATATATAAAACCAGTTATTTTATGATTTGTCGATTTCCAGTCCTTAAGAGATTGTATCCTTATAGGTGATTTATACAATTTTAGGGTTTTGTTCCATTCCCCTCGGTATGTACCAAATATTTTCTATAACTAGAGCTTTTGATGATGGATCAACGAGATTGTCATCTTTCGAAATAAATAATCATCTCAACTTTGCTAAGGTAAGACCTCATAGTACTGTGTTTTTGACATTATAGTATTCAGCTTATCAATTGTTGCGGTGCTATCACAATGGGCACTGATTTTTCACATAAGCATTTGGAACACGTAGCTAACTTGCTTCTTCGCTTGCCGAAGCCAAGACAATAAGTTTAGCCTACATGATGAATTTGGCAATAAGTTGTTGCTTCTCAATTCTCTAACATGTAGCTTCACCACCTAAGGTGGATTTGCCAAGAAGTGGCATCTTATATGCTCATTAAAGTTTATTTAAAAAGCTAGTGCGGGACAAGTGTTTTCTAACGGTATATTGTATGTAAGAAAATCTCATCTTTTCACTCACAAGAAATGTGGGACTAAAGCATCTAATGATTTTTCTCAAATTGTAATGTTTTAACAAAACCATTCTTGTTTTAAGAGGATCTTTTTTTTTGTGTGGTTAAAATACTCTAACAATGGAAAGAGAGAGATGGTCTGTTGGGGTGATTCAATGTGCAGTGGTTCTCATTGGATGGTAGTGGTGGTGGTGGTGTTGTACGGGCAACCGATGGTGCTTGTTGCAGTGATGGTGACGTCTATTTGTCGGTGGATGAGATGTGGTAACATGTTGAGTTGGTGACCAGTGGACGTGGGTAAGCAGTCCGTGGATAGTGGTGGTGGTTGGATCTGTAATGGTTGTGGGCTGTGGTGGTGTCTGTGGACTTGTGGTGTCAAGTGGGTATGGTAGAGGTGGGTGAAAACCTAAAGAGTGAGAGGGGGAGATAAGGCCGGGGTGGTGTGTTTTCCATAAGAAAGGAATAAGAGTGAGAGAAAGAAAATGAAGATGAAATGTTAAAAGGAAAAGCAAGTAGCGAGTAAACGAATAATTCTATAAAGTTGGTTACTTTTATTCATACAGTATTCGAGCCAAAAGTCGTATTTGATACTCCTTAATAAGCGATCATGCTGTGATTTTACTCCATAACCTCAGGAGATTTAAAAATATTTGTCCTAAACATATTGGACAATGTTTTTTTTTCTTTGTGCTTCTTTTTTTTTTTCATTCCAAATTTATGGGTTTTGCTACGACTTTGTGACCAAACCAAACGGTAATGGTCAACAAACAACGGTCAAATTCTCTTTGAACTTTCCAAAAAATAAAAAAAGGTTAAAACCCCAACAAAATTTGAAACACAGGAAGGAGGACAGAATTGCAACCAATGATTGGGATGCATGTGCTTGCCAAGTTGGAAGGAATCAGGGCGAGGTCCACCAGGCACGCACAGTTCAACACCGCCTGGTTTCTCGACAACGTGCAGCCATTTCTGCCCCTACACGTGCCCAACATCAACGGTCCAAAACTGTTGGAAACCTCTAAGCAACGGTAAAGCCAGAGTGGCCGTTTTCCTGGAAAATTAAAATATCCTCCTCATACATCAACAAGAGGATTCTCTCTGCCTTTATCACCCCTTTTTAAGATCCCAAAATCTCAGGCTGTGCAGTTCGAGCGTTGGGAAGATTTTCAGTTGGGTGTCTGCAGAAAGGGAAGGAGAGAAAAGGGTTTGCTCTGTTTTTGAAGAAAATCTGGCAATGGAGGTGTTGAGATTGTACTTTGTGATGGCTGTTTTTGCTCTTCTCTCTGCCATGGTCTTCCCTTCCGTCAATGCTCAGGTCCCTGCGCCAGCACCTGCTCCTTCAAATGATGGTTCGTGCTCCTTCTCTCTTCGCCTCTGTACCTCTATCTGTGTTGACTACAATAGCTAAGTTAGAAAGCAGAGTACAGCTTCCCTTTTGGGAGGCCATTTTGCGCCCTTTTTGTGACAAAACGTTGTGCCAAAAATAGACATACTCGGAGACTATTAGTTCGGATGGGGCGTCTTCATTTCTCTAGGGGTATCAATTTGGGTATCTTCGATGTTTAGGTTGTATTATTAACGAAATTTTCTAAGCAAGAAGAGAAAAGCCTTGGTATTAAGGTTTTCTTGATTTTAGTTAGAAAGTAGATGCAGCTTCCCCTTTTGGTAACGTGCATTGGAGAGGCCATTTTTGCACCCTTTTGTCAACAAAATGCTGTGCCAAATATAGCCTCTCCTTTAAACTCGGAGACCATCCATTTGGATGGGGCGTCTTTCATTTCTCTTGGGGTATCCAATTGGGTATCTTTGATGTTTTTTAGGAGTACGGATTGATATCACGGTATTGACTTTCATTATTAATGAAGTTTTCTGAGCAAAAAGACAGAAGCCATGGTACTTAGGTTTCTTGATTTTTGTTTGTGCAGGAGCAGCAATAGACCAGGGAATTGCTTATGTGCTCATGCTGCTTGCTCTGGCTCTTACCTACATCATTCACTGATTCTATTGCATCTCCAATTGTCTCAGTTTAGCTCTTTATTTCGCAGCCTTTAGTCTTTGTTTGTGCCAAAATTTGTATCAACCCCAATTCTTTCTAATGTAAAGATTCTTTCTCTACTATCTTCTCTCCCTCTTAATATCCTCTCCAACTAGCTGTATTGCTGCGTACAGAGTTATGCTTCATAAGGAACAATATTGCATAGCTTAGTAACAATTTTCAACAACCAAAGAGAATCGAGAATATGAAAGTAACCATACCAATAACATGGCAAAGTAAATGTTGCTGTTGTTATTGACAATCATTTGTTGTCAAAACATTCAACGGTATTTTACTATTACAGCAGAGGTGCTGTACAGTTAAAGATTTCAGTCTCAGAATATGTGATACAGTGATATGCCCTGCAAGAGCCATGATTTGAAATCTTTCTTTGAAACAAGACCGAGATACATTAGCCCCCTTGTGTTGGGGCAAAAACGTTGCAAGGCAAAGAATAAGTCGAATCATAAGCATTACGTTACTGGGGAAAAAAACATGCAATGAGCAGCTACACAGGCTAAGGTCACATGGCTCGATAATTTTAGCTAAAGTTTGAATATGTCTTACGGCTTCGGCTTTGGCTTTGCTTCAGCCCTGGCATACAAACTTGTTGCTGCTGCTTGGCCCTCTTCTCCCTCTCCTTTTGCTTGCTCTTCTTCTCAGCCTCGGCTTGGATCTTCCTCAGATTCTCCATTTCCTCATCCATCGCTGTCTTTACTACCTTCTTTTTAATTTTATGCTCCAACACTGAAGAATTGGAGTCCCTCACGGAGAAAAACATAGGTCCTAGCTCGGCTAACCACTGGGGCTCCACGGGTGTCGCACACTGCATATACTCCTTCGTTGTCAAGATAACCTCGTGATAAACTACAAATTCAGGAGTGCAACCCGAACCATACAGTGCACTGCTCGGATGCAAGTGGCACGGCATCCCATTCCTGCAGTTGATGTACTCCCCAACACCTTTAAATCTTGCTGCATTCTGAAAATAAGCGGAACAGATGGCCTTTCGAACGATTTTCCGATCGCTGCTGCATGATGAGAGCGGGATCCTCAGTGTTTCGAGGATATCCAGCAATTGGGATCTCACTTCCCTAGCCTTAAGCAACCATTTGCCATGCAAAAAGTTTCCATTACACCATTGTCCCCGATATTGTTTAGCTTCGGCTTCCCATCGCTCGTAGACGTTAAGGAGCGTCAGATGGTCAGATTCTTGCTCAAAGAATTGTTCCCTAGCAGCATCACTCTCCTCTGCCCTATCTTTAGGCCTGAAGAACACTGAAGGCACCGAAAGCATCGACACAATTGTCAGAATTTCATTGGTGCATCCTAACATTTCCCCAGTCAAGAGCATCTTAGCAAGGGGTGGGTCCAGAGGGAACTCCACCATTTTCCAACCGAGACCAGTTAAGTTCCCAACATTGTCAAGGGCATCCAAAACCCACAACTGATACAAGGAATTGAGAATGTAATCCTCGGGTGGTGGGTCCATGAAATCAAATTCCAGCAAGTTTTTAACTTGCAGAGACTTCAGTAATAACACTACTTGGCAAAGATTGGTCCTTTGAATTTCTGGCACAGGACTGGGCAGCAGTTCATTGCTGTATGCACTCTCCGTATAAAGACGATAACAAGTGCCAGGCCCAGTTCTACCAGCACGTCCGGAACGCTGGTCGGCAGCAGCACGACTGACAGGAAACACCTGGAGAGCATCCATACCCATCCGCGGGTTGTAGATCTTCATTTTACAAAAACCCGTGTCAATGACATAGAATACTCCATCGATTGTCAAAGACGTCTCTGCAACATTAGTAGCTATAATGCATTTGCGGATTCCATCTTCAGCTTTCTGGAAGACTTTCGCTTGCGAGTCAGCTGCCAGCTGGGAGTACAAGGGAAGAATCAACATCTTGGAGATTGGTTGCTTTGTTGAGGAAACGAACTCTTCCATGCGTTCCAAAAGGGCCAGCCGAGCTGCCTCAATCTCATCCTGTCCCGTCAGGAAAACAAGTATGTCACCAGGAGTGCTGCTCAAATGGATTTTCATGGCCTGCTTCACCGCGGCTTCACATAATCTTCACATGGGTCTTCACAGTACAAGTTCTGCACCGGGAATGTTCTTCCAGGGATTTTGAAAATTTCTGCACCTCCGAAAAAATCTGCGAACTTCTTTGCATCTAGAGTGGCAGACGTCACGATAAGCTTGAAATCGCGACGCCTGGAAACGATTTTCTTAAGAATCCCAAAAAGCACATCCGTGTTTAGTGATCTCTCATGGGCTTCATCCATTACAATGACGCTGTACTTATCCATATCAGGATCTTTCAACGTCTCGCGCAGAAGTATTCCATCAATCATGTACTTGATAACAGTTCTAGGCCCCGTCACATCCTCAAAACGAATAGCATAGCCCACTGTATCACCAAGCTCGGTTTCCATCTCTTCACTGACTCTTTTAGCGACACTGACAGCTGCTACACGCCTCGGCTGGGTGCAACCCACAATACCATTTCTCGTGTAGCCTTCTTCATGTAGATACTGAGTCAACTGAGTTGTCTTTCCGGAACCCGTTTCTCCGACAACCACCACCACCTGATTCTCGCGAATTACCTGCAAGAGCTCATCTCGAACAGAGAATATGGGTAGAAACTGCCTTTGTTGGGATAATGTTTTTGACTTTGCGAAGTCGCTCACAGCTTCTGCTTTTTCCAAGTGCTGAGCAAACTTGGCATCTGCCTTGAAATCAACTTGACCATGATCACCCACCACAGCAGTGTCCTCATCACTCTGTTCAGCGGTAGTCTCAACGCCAAGGATGTTACCAAGTTTTGACCCAGCAAGCTCCCAAAATCGTTGACGTGATTTGTTCATATTGTGCTTTTCACGGAATTCGCGCACCAGATTGGATCTTTTGCGTGATCTTATAGCCATATCAGAGGTGGGATCTTTTATTGGCACTACTGGCTCTTCTTGCTTAGTGAGCACAATCCTCCCATCCAGGAAAGGAGGCTTCATATCATGAAAATCAAGAATAACCTTTCGCTCTTCCTCATCATCACATTCAGTCCGCACTTTGGTACTTCTGACTGCTCCAGATCTCAGAAGTTGCTGATCGTCCCATTGAGTACTATCTGATAACTTCGCAGCCTGAGCAAGTCCCAGATTGGTTCCATCCTTCCGAACCCGTCTTCTCGTCAACTTTGCTTCTTTCTCTAGAAAACAAGAGTTATCGCCATAAAAAAATAACGGGTTGTCCACACTAAATGTACTATGGTCTTCCGCTCTATCATACCATTCAAGGTCAGTACTGTATTCTAACTCTAACTGCATGCTCTCGGTTATCTCTGGCTTGTGATCCTCAGGCACTCTCTGGGACCTCCCCCCATACACAGAACTTGAAGATCTAATGGAGGAGCCAGACGCCCGTATTAGAGCTTGAAATGGAGCTACACTATCCCATGGGTACGGTGAAGGTCGATGGAGCCTGCTGCAATTTGAGCGACCATTACGAAGCAAAGTATCTTCCCGTTCACATCTTCCATCATCCCAGACAGATTTTCCTGCAGCTAGAAAATCTTAGAAAAGACAATATGATTCAACCGAAAGGAAAGAAAGGAGAAAATAAGTAACAATTATTGGACAAGAAAGAATTTTTCAGCAGATACTTTATTCAGATTCTTAAAGGGTTTCCAAAAATTACAACTACAACTTGATTTTAAGCTTCACATTTTCAAGGAAATTTTGATGAGCATTCTCAAAAAAAAGCACACGATACTTCCTAAATGATAAAATGTACTACATACCAGGTGTCCTCAAGCCTTCATATCTACTTGGTTTTCTTCCATATTCGGCATTATACCCTTGCTCATATCCAACTGATTCCCCTCCACGGCCCCAGTCTTCCCTATCAGTTCTGTGTTTCTTCTGATCCCTGCTTTTACGATATTGCCGACATGTGTTGTTGCTTCCAACCCTGGATACACCACTTCCTACTTTATTGGTTGCATAAGATGCAAATGTCTCCTCCTCTTGAACCAGAGATGCAACAGAAGTAATCCTTTCTCTTTTAGATCCTCTTCGTTCTGTATTTGCGAGAACATCTCGCCCTGCTTCATAGAGAAATAAAGATTCTTAACAAACACTATAAACAAACATATTTTGAAGTTTCCCCATAAGTGCGTAAAAAAGGGGCCCGATATTAAGAATTAGAAACTGTTGCAAGGCACTAAAACAGGATGCACAATATCTCTGAGATATATTGTGCAAATGACGGCATTGATGCAACCTAGATGTCATAGAGTTATTAATGACGTGCTTCATATCTACAGCAACACCCAAGAAAAACATCCTTGTAATATGTATAAAACCTATGGGTCTTCAGAAGGAACTACATGTGAAGTTCAAAAAGTCTTCTTTCATGCAACTCAGGTAACTCCACTGTACTAGGAATAGTTACGACCCGCAATAAAGGAATCTCAGAATTTTAAAATGCAGGAATGCTTAGTGGAACCACAAGGAGGCACCCAGTGAAAAAATAGTTCAAGCTCTTGCTTTAACTACGTAATTTTGGTGTACAAAAGCGCCCTCAACCCCCCCCCCCCCCCCCCCACAAAAAAAAGAACCCACAACCCACCCACCCCAGAAAAAAAATGTTCCATAATTTCTGTTACGTTTCTAAATTGATCTACAAATCAACTGACATACAAATCTCCAAGACAAAGCTTGAACTATTTATTACCAATCCCTGAGGGCCCTTCCATATTAAGGAAAAATAGTTTTGGAAGTTAAACATGCTTATATAAGTTTGAATTCCAAAGCGGGCTGATGATGGAACAACTAGAGTGGCTTCTTTTGGCATCAGCACTGTACAATCTTTAAGAGAACCGCCTGAACTACATGCCCTAACTAGGTCATAAAGTGTATAACAAAGTCTGGCAATTATTAGTGATGCATAACATTTCCTTTCCCGTGAGCTTATTCGTCAAGAAACTTCTTGGCTACAGCAAATGGCATTTGTTATCAATGCATCACAACAAATTTTTAACTAGCACATTACAGCATCCAAAGTTGTTTTAATTAGTAACCATACATCAGGTACCTGTTTTCTTAGTTTATTAACAGAACAGTCTTCTTATAAGCGTATTACAGCTTTGGAGTAGAGAATCATAATTTGTCAATGAACCATTTCATAATCTTTGTCCCCTTTCACTTTCTGCATATTTTTAGGATAGAATTTGAAATTATAAGCATTGGATAGACCTCAAACAGAACTTGTAGATCAAATATGTGTCATTTGATAAGTCAAGTAGGACAAAAACTATGAATGAAAGTCGATGTTTCGCTGTTCAAAATCTAATTTGGGAATTCTAGAAAAGCCAAGAGGGAAACATACGGAGTATACTAATCACCTCTGTACCTAAAATTTGAGTCATTTTCACTTTTACGTAACGTTTTATAAGCGATGTTTGACTACATACACATTGACCTCACTCAATCAGCACGTACCTAACTTTAAATTTGATCTATAAAATACTTCAACTGACACTCACTCCATTCCATTAGAATTTCTCCCGCTGACTTTTTGCAAATTCCTGGAGAGATTTAGTACACGTAAACATCGACTTTACTCATTTTTTCCCCTAGCTCGACTTGCCAAACCAAATGTATTCACTCTCCGACTAATTCTTATATCAGTTCCATTCAATACCTATGTGTACTAAATTTTATCAACACATTCGAAAAAAGTCTCCTCGAGAAAATCCAATGATACGGACGGAGCAATTCAGAAAGTTAATTGAAAACATAAAAAGAGACTGAAAATTTGGCACATAGGGATCATACCTTGAGGTAATTTAACCTTGGCAAGTCCGAAACCATCTCCATCGATGGTCTTCTTGGTTCTGTCCATGACAACAAAACTGATATAATACACACCCCGGACCGAAGATAAAACGAATAGTATTGTAAGGATACGCTTACCGATTATTTCCGGGTCGCCGGCGGTAAGCCGGAAAAGATGTAGATGGTCTGTGGAGTTATTGATTGATCGGAACGTAGCACAGGGCAAAAGGCAAAACCCTAATTTCGATACTGATTTTGGCAGCAGAATTCAAGTTCGTTTTGGCTGATGTAATTTGAGATGGATTCGGACTATATTATTCGGGTGATTCTGACTCCTGGCCCATATTCGATGCCATTCAATGCTTTGAATCTAATTCTTCTAATAAATTTATTTATTTCACTGCTAACAATTAACGCACAGATGTCTCTTTCATTTTCCATAAAATCTAACATTAATAAAAAGTATCCACAACTTAATTTTTTATATAGATTAGGACATGGAATACATTGATGATAACATCTTATAACATAAGTAAAATAATTAATTTTTTCAAATGACCATTAAATTATAACAATTTTCTCTAAAGATAGATGAATTTTACTCTTATGTTGTTTTACGGATAATTGGTTTAACCTTTAATTAGGCAATGAAATTTGATAATATGGTTCAACAAATCAAAAAGATTAAAACAAGATATGATAAATCTTTTCCTCCAGCTTTCCTATTTTTGGCTTTAGAACTGGATATTATATTTATGTCTAATTACATATGTGTGTCTCGGTGTTTTATTTGTATAGGTTTGATTATGCAAATATTAGTTATTCTCCAACACAAACTTCAAAACATTGATCAACTTAACTTAGGTAGCGTTTGAAAATACTTCTATTTTTATTTTTTTGTTTTCAAAAAATAAAAACAAAAATCAGTTAATTTTTTTTTTAACAAAAACAAATAGATGTTTGATTACCTAGTTTTTATTTTGAGTTTTTTCTTCGGTGGTGTTTGCGGTGACAGTGGTGGGGCGTGGCAGTGGCCTGCGGCAGTGATTACCGGTAGGGGCGAGCATTTAAACCGTTGAAACTAATCTAACCGTGAAAATCGAACCAACCAATCCGTCTATTTTCAAACCGATCTAAAAATCAATCGATTTTTTTTCCTTTCTAAATAGTACATTCGGTTAGGTTGGTTCGGTTTGGATTTTTTTAAAACCGCATAACCGTATATAATAATAATAATAATAATATAACATATCTCTATTATTACCTAATCCTAGTTATTTTTTCACTAACCCTAGTTATCTAACCATTCATATAAAATGAGATAAATCTTTAATCTCTTAACGTAACACACATTTTTCATTCGTCGCCTACATCTTACTAAGTGTTAATAATTATGATAAAAAATTTTAGTTTTTTAAGCTTATTAGTGTGTATAAGTTATTAATTTTTGGGCCTAAATTAGTCCAAAATTGAGTTTGGTCCAAACTGATTAAACTATCTAAACCGAACCGTCCAATTCGTAGAAACTGAACCGTTAAAACCAAACCGTTCAACTATGGTTCGATTTTTTTTCTAAACCGAGGTTGGTCGGTTCGATTTTGTATTCAGCCTCCAAACCGAACCTTGCTCACCCCTAGTTACCGACGGCTGGCAATCGGTTGGGGTGGCAGTCGGCGAGCTGTAGTGGCCGGCGGCGGTGGGCGGTGGTTGAGGTGGTGGTGGTGGTTTCAAAATAAAAATCAAAACTGAAAACCCAAACTCCTAAATGGAGTTTTCGGCTCCGTTTGGTAATACATTTTTTTTTAGTTTTTTTTTTCTGACACACAATTTTCATTTTTTTCTTCAGTTTTAAAAACCAATTTTTAAAATAGAGCTGTTTTTGAAAACTCCAAAAAGAAATTTTCAGTTTTTAGTTTTGGTTTTTATTTTGAGACCACCACCACCCTCCCACTGCCATTAGCCACCGCCCACCGTCGGCGACCGGCTACCGACCGCAACATCCTCCAGTGGTCGACAGCCACCGTCAACGACCACTGCCGGCGACCATCGCCGGTGGCCTGCCACCACCACTGTCGGTCACCGCCATGCCCCACCGCAGCCACCGCAAACCACCACCAAAGAAAAATCTCAAAATAAAAATTGAGTAATCAAATACCCAAAAGAAAAAACTCAAAATAAAAATCAGGTAATCAAACACCCATTTGTTTTTGTAAAAAAAAATAATTAACTGATTTTGATTTTTTTGAAAACATAAAACCAAAACGGGAAGTGTTACCAAATGCTATATTAAAAAACAGCCATGTTTTAAAAACTGAAGGGGAAAAAAATTGTGTGTTAAACGCGTTTATTTTTTTCAGTTTACAAAATTGAAGAAAAAACTGAAAAAGTAAACGTTACCAAACAGAGTCATATATTTTCTTACTTTGATTGTTATAGAGTATTCTCACCATTTTCCTATTTAGTAATAGATGTGACTATGATTAAAAATTATGTTGTGGAATATTTTGCTCTAATAAGATCTAGAAATTACTCATTTCACGTTATTTATTAATTAACTGTCAACACAACTTTCTAACCAAGGGTGACTCTAACTCTTCTGCTTCTCAAAATTTTGAATCTTAAAAATAAAGGTTAATGGAGATGTCTATCATTTTCTTTATACACGCATCCCAAAGTACGTTGATGAATAGTTCACAAGCACAATATAACTCATTATGCTTTTGGCCGGAGTAAGTTATTATGATTTTACTTCTTATTCATCTTTATGTATACTACTATTATCTATATAGATAATCTCTAACTAGATAAATATATGAATGGACGGTTCTACATGTTTGCAATGAAATCTAACTATGGAATAAACAAAATTCTTTTATATCACTTTTAATGTTGTCAAAAATAAAAGAGAACGAATTAAATTGGATTCAACAATACAAGAATATGCTTTTTTCTATTTACTTGTTTTATCTTTTAATGTTGCATCTTCCTATAACGAGATATTGCAGTTACTACTTTATCAGTAAGGGATTAAATGATTTATCACTTGTCAATAACAAGTAAAAAGACTAGCTAATAAATACCACTAAAGCGCTCTACGCGACAGAAGATAATGGGATTGAGGTATGGTTATTGTTTAGTCTGCAATACATAATCCTTATCTGTTAACAACAAAATTCCTAATAACAATATTAATTACAGAAAGTGGTTGTGTATTTGCAAATAGATATGCATTTGTTATGTTTTTGGGTTAGAAGTTACTAAACTTTTATTACAGTTTTTTCCTAAAAAATAAATGTGTTAAATACTAATCATATAGTAATATTTTTTTCTCAAATTAAATATAAAAAATATTTTATGAATGAAGGTGACAAAGGATGATCGTGGTGCATTCACCACAATTATGTGTTCATGAAGTTGGACTATAGTAGATATATATAGTAAAAAATTGATTGAAAGCCAAAGTAAAAAAATCATGGCTATATGGATGCTAACATAAAAATAAATATTAATTTATTGATCGTTAAACTTTATACTTTTAAGTTTAGAATGAATACATCGATTAAAAATTATAGTACAGTACAAAGCCCTTCGACCATGAAAAGATCAGGCGGTTTAAGTCCTCCTTTTTTCTAATGTAATTGTTTTTACTTCAAAAGAATGGTGGGTAAGATCATGATAAGATATGAACCATCATTAGCATCAAATCGACTTACACATTTTACGTTTTATAAAAGTTATGCTAGACAAAGGTAATTGGAAGATAACATTCTTTAGATGAAGTCATAACATTTTTGGAGCAACTTATGCATATGAATCTCAATTTCAACTTGCAATTTTGACTTTAAATGAATTAACATGTATATAAGAACCATAAAAAATTGTCATATTCTAAAAAATATATGAGGTTATAATTTTCTTATAATATAATTTTATTTTGTTACATTTTAATGTCACGTGCATCGCACATGCATCCACTGGTATTTACTAAATAACCACTCCGTCCCGTCCCACCCCATCCAACTCCACTTTAATATTCGTTATTTCTAGTATTTCATCCATATATCTAGATGACAACATTTTTCATCCATTTTTGATTGCGTGTTCGACGACTCGTAATACTATTAATGGTGGGACACACGGAATGCTATACAATAATTTAATCCTAAATAGATCAAAGGAGAGGCCCATGCCATCGATGATTATTTTGTAATGATGTTCGAATAAGAGACGAATAATTGTATTTGTCCATCGGTAGGTCTGATATATGTAACTTTTACGATCAAATCATTTGGCGGATTGAATCGGACTATATTTAAACTTTTGCAATTGAAAATTTAGGTAATCAAATTCTAAGCTAAATAGATTGATAGTCCAATTGATATATGGTCCATTGATTCGTTCCCAGACCGGTTAATTATACGTAGAAAAAAGTATGAACTAACACTCTATGTAATCGAAAATCATTTGTATGAACAAATTCCAGATAATTGGATTGTCAAGTCCTAATTGAGAAACTGTCCAAAAAGATCAATAATTGGGCTACTAAGTTCTTATCTTGTGCTGTTAGAATTCAGTTGGTCATCTTTGTGCTAATGAATATGCAAGTTTATTGGTGTTCTATTTTTATTCTACCAAAGAAAAAGAAAAATCATTAAAAAGCTAGAAGCAACATTCATATGGCTTGGTAAAGAGGTTAAATGTACCGGAGCAAATATTGCTTGGCCTGATGATTATTTACCTAATCAAGAGGAAGGATTAGACATCAAAAGAATTGAAGAATGGAACAAGACTGCCATATGCAAACACTTCAACTTTAAATTTACCTCAAGTAAAAAATGTTAAATCTTGCACAGAAAAAGGATTCTCGGTGGGAGAAAGTGTGACACACCTGCATAATCAAAGATAAACTTACTTCGACTTTTTAAGCGCCTACGACACTGTCTTGGACTTGGTGTAAAATACTGAAGTTAACAGCCAAAGTGTATCAGGTATAAGATTGGGAATAGGCAAGGTACTTGATTGTACGTGGATCCCTTATGGATAGATACGGACATCACATCAGTTATGATTTTGGCATTGCGTTGCATATCATAGGAAAGTGGATGCTATCGTTTTGAATGGACAGTGGCAGCTTCCCCCAAACTAACCTTAAGAGCGCATGAGGATATGTGTAATATTGCCATCCTCAATGTGACCAATATGATAAAATAAGAACCAACTCTATAAAAAAAAAATTCTCTCAAAATTTTCTCCCAGCCATCTCTCTAAACACCCAACTCCATAGAAGTCACCATGGCCGCCCCATCGTGCTTCGCGCGTGTGGGGCGGTAGCTACTCTGATGTTTCAGCTATAGGTTCTTCTTTACGTCTATTGTGGTGGTATACTTTAAGAAGTGATCAGTTGGTGGCCGGAGGTACAAGCGGTGGGAAACTAGTGGCGAGGCGTCTCACCGAAATTTGAACGGAGACGGCAACATCAAGGTTTGTCTCCGATCTTGGTCGATTTATGTAGATCTCTGTAGATCTGCTCGATCGATGTATTTTCCAATGTTCGCCAGAGGTGGCCGGAATCTTACCTGCGGTGACCAAAATCTCACCGGCGGTGACCAGATATTTGCCGACGCTTTTTGACCATCATTCTGAATGCTCCTTTAGACTTTCAAGTCCGTCTTTATCTGTTTCCTGTCCTCAGTAGTGGAGTTTGGGGTTGTGGTCGGTTGGTTGGTCCTAGTAGTAAGAGGAGGGCTCGTGTTAGAGGAGCTTAGCCGTGGTTCTGGGGTTGGTTCTTGGAGTCCGTGGAGTCTTGGGAGGGGGTTTAGGGGGGATAGGGTCTCGGGGGGGTGCAGGGTGAGTTGGTGTTGGGCTTGAAATGGGGGGATTCGGGACCCGAGGGAGGGGGAAGAGATTTGCCTTTGGGTTTTGGGCAATCAGTTCTGGGCAGGGTTTTTTTTTTTTTTGGGGGGGGGGGGGTCAGTTTTTAGGGCTATTTTCTAGGTTCGAGCATCCTATGCGTCTACTTTTGTTAGCTTGGTAAGTTGTGGTTCCTCCGCCCTGTATTGCGACAATTTGTTTCGAATTTATTACGGGTTAGTCGAGGGATGGACATTGCGGTGTTGTAGATCCTGGGAGGTGTGATGGACTCTTAAACAATGTGCTCGCCTTTGTGTCGTGTGGTTCCCGATTGTCTGCGTTATTGTTACCACTTATAGTTTGTTTTTATTTATGTTCAGTTTAAACTTGTAAATTTTGTATGTTACTTTAAGTTGAATTAAAGTGTAGGATATGCTCTGCTCTAATTCAATTGTAATGTGTATAAATTTATTAGGTTTGTTGTTAGTGTCGACCTTCGTGGTCATATATACTGAGTCACGGGAATGTCGTGACCGATAATGTCTGCAAGCTCTATAACAGAGCGACTATGTATCTTTAAATTCTCAATGCAATTCTCTTCATATATATATATATATATATATATATATATATATATATATATATATATATATATATATATATATATATATATATATGAGATAAAGTGGGGTGGCTATTAGAAAAAAGAAAAATGGAAAATTTTCCATCAATTCAGCCTAGATTGCTTTCAGGACTAAAAAAGAGATTGTTCTCTGGTGGAAACTTATGTGGCTTAATGGTAATATTCCCGGATGTACTGTCACACTGTAGATGTTATGCAAAGGAGGTCTGAGAACTAAGGTTAAGCTGAAGGGTTGGAATTATCTGGCAGATGACACTTGTTCTTTATGCAATGATCATAAGGAAACTAAGGACCATCTAATTTGGACGTCCTTTTACCGCTTCTCAGTGGACTCTGGGGGGTATTACTGAGGTTGAGCATCAGCATAAACTGGCAGTCTTGGAAGCAGTTGTTACAGATGGCCTCCCAAAGGGTGAGGGGTAGAAGGTTTCAGGTCCGGATGAAGAAATTGACCATAGATGTAACTGTCTACATAAATTCGGTATGAAAGGAATACGAGAATACATTGGGAAAGGCCAAAGTTCTATGGAGGAATGTATGCAGATGATCAAAAAGATGATCCACCAGAGAGTAAAGAGCTGGACTAAGTTAATTTTTACAGGGTTAACAAGCAAAATTTTCAGGAATGGGGAATATGTGTGAAGATTCTTGAGGGCTAACCATGTTGATGGATTCTGAGTGCCCCTTTTTCTTATTTCAGTAGAGATGTATAGTTGTATTTTGATCTGATTTGAGCTTGATTTACAAATGACCTTTCACCCAAATAAAAATCCAGATAATCAACCCATGGATTACATACTGTAAACATCTTAATCAAGAGTGACTTAGCATTTTGATGATGTTCGTCATGTGATCCAACGGCATTCAAAGTTCGATACCCCATATGAAAAGTGCGTTGGAAAATTTCCAATAATTGGATTTTGGATCCCGTAAAGTTTGCACTACAAGGTGTAATGTCTAAAAAGGATCTCTCGTTCTCATTACGTGGTTAAGGAGATCAAGTGCCTCAGTGCCAAAAAGACGTATGGTTTAAGTCTAAGAACAAACATTGACGAGTATGGCGATTACTGGTTACAATGCATCTGGGGACTGAAAATGGAAGTCTGTTTGGCAGCAAAATCGATACAGAAATCTCCTCAAAATTATACCCGCTGGCTGCCAACAAGAACACCAATTGAATCTAGGACAAGAGAACCAAACTGTTCTGAGGCTAGAAATTCAACGACTCTGGTGTATCAACCAACAGATACTGTGCTGCACTACTTGAACATGACAAAATTGCTCAAAGCGCCATCTCTGCCTGTAATGCAGCTAGTTCATCTTCCTCTGCTTTGGACATCTGAAGAGCAGGGCGAGCTGGAAGCTTGCCTGCAGGGACATGAACAGGAGCTGCAGAAATTCCAGGCGTAAGAAGTTGGTCCTCCAATTCTGCACTCTCCAATTCCTCGAGTTCAGCTTCCAATTCATCCTGCAATGTGACACACAAAAAGGTTAAGCACGCAACATTGCGTGAGCAGAACAGCAAGCGACGAGTCCAAGAGGAGCTCCAAAGATATCGAGAAATGGAGCAGATCGGTACCTCGTCTATATTAGCTGCTGCACCAACTGGAGTAGCCAATGCATCCTGTATCTGTCTCATGTTCTCGGTCTGCTCGTTTATCTCGTCCATGGTCCGGTCCACGTCATTGATGTTCCTGCACAGATTGTGCCATCACAATGTAAACAACACCACAAATACGAACCAAATAAGATGCTGAATTAAGAGATACTGCTGCTTACGTCGCCTTCAGCATTGCCTTCATTGCAGCTGCTCCAGTCCTCAATGCATCCACAGCTCCTGTTGTAGCTCTTGCCCCTTCTAGCGTTATCATCTACAACATCAACGCGTGACTTCAGCCCGCATTAACTGATTATTAAGTGCTACACCGCAAAAATGTGAAGATAAAAACACCTAAGATTAAAAATCCCAAGCTGACCTGATCGTGGATGCGTAATTGGTAGTTGCCAAGCTGCTCGATTTGCAGTTCGTATTGCCTTTTCTGCTTCAAACATTTCAGAGCCGCTGCAGAAACACAATTGAGAATTGACCAAAATTAGATAGTCAAAGGAAAAATGGAGAACAACAAATATCATCATCGAATCAGCTGAATGGTTAAAAAAAGGTCAGGTGAACACTAATGCTTCTAGTTAGAACGGATTTCAACTTCACAAGTATTTCGTGTAATTGTTTACCCGAAGCAGCAAACGCGTAATGTAGCAGCGAAGGAAAAAGAAAACGGACTACTAGAGAACTTGAAAGGTCCCGAATTTGAAATGTGGTTGCAAAAAAACTGTGGCCGAACCAAACTAGTTCGAGCACAGGCTTAGATGACGATGATGCTGAGTTCAAAAGGTTGTATTGCCTATTGACTGTCCGTAAAAATAGGAGTTTTGGTGCCTCTTATCCATGGAAGGTGATGCATCCAAAGCTTGGTGGTGCTTTGCCCAGTAACCACGAGGCAATATGTAATGTCTTATGATGATGAAGCAATGTTGATTGCATTAGCCCATACACAAAAAAAAATAAAAAAATCAAAGAGAATGTCCAGGCCAGTGACTACTTAGAACAGTTTTTCACTAAATTCTCAAGAACAAAATCTGTCATGCAAATGTAGACCATACCCCTCTTGTTCTTTGCTCTGCTGAAGTCCTTGGCCTTCTTGATCTCTTCATCCACCTTCTTTAGGTAATGGTTTTCCTTTTTCTCAAGTGATTCAAGTGACTAGAGAAAGCAAAAAATGAACAAAAACAGAAGAAACATTAGAGGCCAACAGCTACAAAATCACTTATAACATAACAAACCAAGTTATTTTTTGCAGTACATGTTCTCTATCGGGGTCAGAAGTGTCACACAATGCAACGGTCAAATTAAACGGGATTGTTCCGACCAACAGGCTGTGGACACTTTTGTAACTTACCTATCATATTACCGTCTTCCACCATGTTACATCTATCACCGCAACCAAAGTTCTTGGGTTGGCGACCCTGTCCTGACAACTGAATATCCCTCTAAATGTTCACTATGAGGGTCAAAAGTGTCACGCGGTACAAGGATCGGACAGTATTGTTCCAACCAACAAGGTGGTCTAATTAACTCGCCAATCCTATTAGAGCCACTATAAGAGAAGTTCTTGGGTGTCGAGTTTTCGCGGCGTCGCTAATGACGATAACCAATTTTGTCGTGCAGTCGCTCATGCTTGGATGACCAGTCTTTTACATTCTCACCAACACATGACACAACTAACCTACTGGAAACTCTCCGCCTAATTACAATTCCCCGCAAACTCAATTCACGCAATGGATCAAACTAAATCCTGCATAGCAAGCAATATGGAGATTCATAATTTGGTAAGCGTACCTCTCTTAACTGGTCTAACGTTGCAAGAACACTAGGCTCCTTCCTAGCCCTACGCCTCCCTAAAATCTTCCCCAGCATGGCTCGACAGGTTACAAGCACAACTCCTCCTACCTTCTGAATCACAGAACAGCTCTTGCAATATAAACTATATGAATGTAGACCCAAAAGAGGCAAAAAAAGGACGAAATTCTTTTGAGATCTGAGTAGTGTATAAGGGGAAAAATTATGGAGATATTTACAATAAGGAGAGGTGAATATGGAGAAATTATAAAAAGGGGTGGTTCTTATAGGCAGTATGTTTCTGTAACAAGTCTGTACGGACTTGGAGTCCTTTGCCATGCTCGGTTTGACTAGGGTGAACTTGCGACGACGACGTCGTTTTGCACGTTTTTACCGTGGGCTGGTCCAACAACTTATCGGAGGGACAAACTACTTGAATGGCATCCAAACCAATTACGATCTTACCCGTATGGATCCAAATCCTTTGCAGTCATGAAAAGCGTCACTAAAAACCAATGAATATCCAGCTAACAGTGAATAATACTCAGCTTTATACTATAATTGACATGCGTATAAGACTCTTAGTGCAGATCTTTCGATGCTTGTATGTTCCTATGATTAATTGCAATGGCTATTGAGAGTGGTACCCAAAATGATAAAATTATTCATACTAACACGTACCGTTATAGCCGGAAGTTTGATGAAGTGATGGGCTATTTGTCCACTATTTTTTTTTTTGATTTCTTTTTTGGGCGATAAAGGAATGTCCGGGGAGTAAAATTTTGGAGTGTGTTTGGATGAAAATTTTCAAAGTACCTTGTATTTCAAAATCCATTCATTTCAAAGTTCGTTAATTTAAAATTTATGGAATTGCAACGTTCGTGTTTGAGCGATTTTGTAAATTGAGTATATTTTTAGGGGGAATTTTAGCACACCAAATTTTCTTTCCAAATCCCTCCTAAAATTTACTAAATCTATCTTATCAGTATCCAAGTAAGGAATTTTATACAATATATTTAAAAATTCTCTATAAAAATTAAATTTTTAATTCAATTACCTCATCCAGATACACTCATTGGAGGGAAATCAAATCTAAAAATTAGTGAGGAGGTTTAGATTTTTTTGATGCAATCTAGAAGATGTGTCTTTATGCAAAGTGCGCCATGACTTACAAACCCACCTCTCAAACGTATTAGCACCTCAAACGTATTAGCGACTTCACGGCTAGTCTTAAGATTATATGTGCACCGAGCTGACTTAGTAGCTCTCATAAGATTCCTAAGTTGTCTTCTTGATCTTCTTTCCTCTGAGGTCCTCATCGCAACTGATCTCTTTTTTTTTTATCTATTTCTTCGATACTTGGCAAGGCTGATAGCCATACTTTATGCTAATAAGTACCACAAAAAAAAAAAAATACTCCGTAAAAGTAAATGAGTATCTCATATTTAATCAAAGTTAACAAGTATTACCAAACAGATTAATAGATCGTTTAATTCACAAATAGTTGTTGCAAACAAAAGTTATGCAATGCATGTGCGAAAAATAATGATATAAATTTTGTTTTTAAAAAAATTAAGCATTACTTATTAGTTTTTATTATCACATTCGGTAAAATGAGTGCCGAAATCATAATATCAAGTATGATTTTTTGGAAGTATTTTGACTATATCTTTTTGGAAAAAACATAACTTCTTATATAGTTTAATAATATAATTTTTATGAAGAAAAAAAAATCAACCATCACGTATAAGTATTTATCATCACATTTCTTAAAATAAGTTTTAAATTATGAAAATCAAACACCTATGGATATTTACTATTTAAACTTTTGTTTTATGTCATTTTTAAAAAAAATTATAAAATATCAAGTGTTAATATTTTAAGTTGATAATTATGTAATACTAAAATAGAGAAAGAAGTTTTTATTTACAATAGTATATACAGTACTCGAAGCATCTACACTACCTCTCTAAAACATACAAACACAAAGGTTGGCAGGTTGACGATGGATGAGATCACCTGCCTTTCTAGCATTCTTGTTTACTTTTGAGAGTTCAGAGAGTCCAAAGTCACAAATGAACAGAACTATCTCCTTCACCTGTATTATTCCTCCAAGAAACACAACTTTAAAACTATCCTAAGTATCTCATATAGGATGGAAGTTTGAGAGCCCAATTACTGAGTTAGTAATCCATGGATCTCATCAAATGGGTCTGTTTAACTTTCAGTTTTTTCATGTTTTTACCAGTACCTATATGTTCAACATCTGTTTTGAACAAAGGGTTGGCCGAAATCCCTTTGAATTCCCTCAATTTAGCCAGAAGACCAGAGATTCTGGAATGGATGGTGGGTATTAGGAGGACAATACATGAGAACCCTGAACTTGGTTTTGAGGAATTTGAAACCTGTAAGCTTATTAGAGCTGAACTTGATAAATTGGGCATACCTTACAAGCACCCAGTTGCAGTTACTGGTGTTGTTGGCTTCATTGGGACTGGGAAACCTCCATTCGTTGCCATAAGAGCAGATATGGATGCTCTAGCTATGCAGGTTAGGGTAAATTTTGGGCTTGTATGTGCATCACCACTACACTTCTTTTGTTCCAATGTTTGAGTGACTTTTCTGATTTCGTAGGTAGAATTTGAACGCATAAACACTGACATCGTTTTTACACTTGTTTGACTTATCAAAAACAGTGTTGATACTATTTGAGTTGATTCAATGTTCATGTTACAGAAAATTTTCTTATGAATCACCTAGAAAGTCGAAATAACTCAAATTTTGCTATGGAGGGAGCCTATCTCTATATAACTCAAATCGGCTGTCACTCTATTCGGACAGAATGTTCGGCCATCATTCTGTTCGGGCAGAGTGTTCGGCTATCTCTCTGTTCGGACAGAATGTTTGGCCATAACTCTGTTCGGGCAGAGTGTTCAGCTATCACTCTATTCGGACAGAATGTTTAAGTTTACATTATAACAATGCTGAGAAAAATGACTTTATTGCTTGAGCAAAAGATGAAGTTTACATTGGATTGCTTGACAACCCATTTATTAGAAAAAAATCTTTCTAAAGACAATTTTCTAAAAGATTGGGGTTTTGATAAGGTCTGGGCCCTTATCCCCCTGAAAAAAAGTGTCTTGCCTCGAGGCAAGATGCTACTGGTAATATTTTCGCAAATTCTTAGCATTCCAAGTGCGAGGAATTGGTTTTCCAGAAAGTGTTCCCAATGTATAGGTGCCCGGTTTGAGCACCTTTATAACACGATAGGGTCCTTCCCAGTTTGGAGATAACATTCTCGTCACTGTCTTTGAATCGGAGACTTCTAACTTGCAAAGACATCCCCATAGGTTCTCAATAGGTTCACCAGCTCGAGCTTGGTGTTTTCCTTAAGATTCGAACCCTTCCGAATTGTTTTGTCTTCTTCACCGGGATACACTTCAATGCTTACAAGATTTTCAACTGGTTCTCCCTTTTGCATCTTTGTGTCTTCCCAGAGGTCTTCGATAATAAGTGCTTCCTTGTTCTTTAATCGACATGAAGTCACGTAGCACTGACGAGTTGTAGTCTGGTCTCCTTTCACCTCTCCAATCCCGTGTTCTGTGGGGAACTTCATCTTGAGGTGATAAGTTGACACTACAGCTTGTAACTGATTGAGTGATGGTTGTCCCAATATGGCGTTGTATGCTGAGGGGACCTTTACCACCACAAAATCAAGCATGACGTTGGCTTGTGCCAAAGGTGTGCCAATCGCAACTGGGAGTGCGATAATACCTTCGGTTGCAACTGGATGATTGGAGAATCCATACAACGGTGTATCCATCTTTTGTAGACGGTCCGTTGGAATGTTCATCTTTTTGAATGCATCGTAAAATAAAATTTCTGTGGAACTTCCGTTATCAATCAAGACACGTTTTATATCAAAGTTCCCAGCTTTAATTGCGATGACTAATGGATCATCATGAGGAGTTTTTATATCCTTCGAATCTTCATCGGAAAAGGTGATTGCTGCTACGGGTACCGTCTTTGATTTCTTATTCGGGGATTGACTCGTTATGCATACTTCTCTGGCGTATGCTTTTCGAGCCCGTCCTGATGAACCTCCTACGGCTAATCCCCCAGATATAGTGTTGATTGTACCCACATTCTCTTCCCGATCTTCTCTTTCTTCCATGGCCGGAGGTGTCTGTTGTCTTCCATCTCTAGGAGTTACAAACTTTCTTAACTGGCCACGCTTGATAAGGGCCTCAATTGCTCGTTTAAGCGACCCGCAATTGTCAGTTGTGTGGCCATGATCGTTGTGAAAGTAACACCATAAATCTTTGTTCCTTTTATTTGGTCGAGATTTCATTTTGTCTGGCCACTGGAGAGCTTTATTGTCTTTGATCTCGTGAAGAATCTGTGATGGTTTTGCATTGAGGGGTGTCAGCTTTTCCCAAGCGAACGGGTCTTTTGGACGCTGTTCGTCATGCTTAGAACGTTTTGCTAACTTTTCTTCTGGAGGAGTTATCTCTCGAGATCGTTTCTTCTGTTCTTCCTTTCCTTCATCACGTCATCCTCTGTATTTCTCCAGGTATTCTTCTGCTTGAATATATTTGTTAGCCTTCTCGAGAAGGGATTTCATATTACCTGGAGGACTTTTGTTCACAGAGAATGCGAACTTGGATGTGGGTCGAAGGCCTCGGAGGAATGCAGTATACTTCACGGATTCATCCAAATTATCGATTTCCAAAGTGGCTGCGTTGAATCATTCGAGAAAGTATGCCAAAGACTCGTTTTTCTCTTGCACAATGTTCAGCAAACTCGCCGAGTTCTTCCTTCGGGAGCGACTGCTTACAAAATGCTTCTGAAAGAGATCCGATAATTGGCCAAATGAGTAGATGGATCTTGGTTGTAGAGATTTGAACCATGCATGCGTAGCCTTCCTCAGAGTGGTGGGGAAGGCTCTGCACATGATAGCGTCTGAGACCTGGAGGAGGAGCATGTTTGTTTCAAACCGGTAGACATGTTCTCCTGGATCTCCGGTGCCGTAGTAGAGATCACATTGAGGCATACGAAAATTGGGAGGTAGTTTTGCTTTCTGGATGGCCTCTGACAATGGATATCCAGATTTATCCCTTGGGGGAGATCGTTCTGGAGAATGATATCTAGGAACCACCTTCCAGGAGTCCCGTTCTCGAGAACGAGACTTAGGCGCCCTCTTCCTATGGGTAGATCTTCGAGGGATCTCAGCTCTGGCGACCAGTTCGGGAGAGGAGTTGGTACTGTCTTCGACTGATGGATCACGTCGATAACAAGATCCACTCCTCGTTATGTGATCTCCGTTCTTTTCTTTGGGATTGTAAGTTGGATCGGCCGTTGATCGGTATTTGCGGCCGTAACTTGATCTGGAGGTGAGACGAAGACGAAGGTCACTAGGGTTGAGATGAGAATGGTGAGTGGACGGCGAAGCCACTACCATGTCGAGTTTTTGTTGAAGAGTATTCACGACATCTTTTAATTCATGGATCTCTTTCGTAAGGTCGTCATGGGGTGTTTTGAATAGCTGTCGGTTTAGGCGATGACGAAGGTCCCTGTTTTTCAGAGTAGACGTCGGAGATCGCATTCTCCGAGGTTTGATTTCTGATTCGGGAGTCGCAGAGGTTACGTTCACGTATGCGTTTTCTGCAGAACCGACATGACGACGTGAAGGTGTCGAACGCTGGTCACGACTGAGTCGACTAGAGCTGCTCGTTTGGGCGTGACGATTTTGAGGACGACTATGCAAAGAGTCGCTGGAAGAAGAATGATTAGCCATGTTCCCTGTAGTGGTCCCACGGATGGCGCCAATCTGTTGCAGCTAAAAACTGGATTGGGAACCACACCAGAAATCAGGCCTGCAAAAGAAAACACGGAGTGATCGCCGGGTGGGGTTCCGGCGGGGAACGCTCCGATGCTTAAGTCAGAGATGGCTAACAATGTAGAACTCTGAGAAGCAATAAAGACACAATGTATATGTGTGTGGACTTGTCTTTACCTGAGGGGCTTGACCCCTTTATATAGTGGTAGAAGGAGGAGTCCTAGTAGGACTAGGCTTTGCTTAACTCCAATCAGAATCTAATTAGGATCCTAGAGGATCTCACGTCAATCTGAACTGATAGAGTCAGAGCCTCTTTAGGATTCTGCCCAGTGATTGATACGGTAAATGCCATATCAGTAATGAACCAGTATGGGTTACGTGTCATAACTGTCACGTGTCGTCCGTAAATTGGAGGGATATTTTTACTATATCAATCATCATTGTCACTGACCATTTTTTTTCACTAGTGATATTTCTTCGATACTTGGCAAGATTGACAGCCCTAGTTAACACCAAGTACCAGAAGAAAATAAAAGTTAATGAGTATCTCATATTTGATCAAACTTAATACCAACTACCAAACAGATTTAATAAATTGTCTAGTTCACAAATAAATGTTGCAAAGAATAAGTTATGCCATGGCAGTCACTAATGTAGCCTTTGGGTTTGTTCGCTGATAAAAAATAAAAGCATCTATGCTGTACCTCCAACATACAAACACAAAGGTTGGCAGGTTGATGATGGATGAGATCACCTACCTTTCTAGCATTCTTGTTTCCTTGAGATTTCACAGTCCAAAGTTCACTAATAAACAACACTTTCTCCTTTTCTTTTATTCCTCCGAGAAACAACTTTAAACTAGTACAAGTATCTCATACTTGATCGACGTTTGAGAGCCCAACTACCGAGTTAGTAATCCATGGATCTGACCAAATGGGTCTCTTTCACTTTCACTCTTTTCATGTTTTTACCAACACCCATATGTTCAAAATCTGTTTTGAACGAAGGGTTGGCTGAAATCCCTTTGAATTTCCTCAATTCGGCCAGAAGACCGGAGATTGTGGAATGGATGGTGGGTATTCGGAGGACTATTCATGAGAACCCTGAACTTGGTTTCGAGGAATTTGAAACCAGTAAGCTTATTAGAGCTGAACTTGATAACTTGGGCATACCTTACAAGCACCCAGTTGCTGTTACCGGTGTTGTTGGCTTCATTGGGACTGGGAAACCTCCATTTGTTGCCATAAGAGCAGATATGGATGCTCTAGCTATGCAGGTTAGGAATAATTTTGGGCTGCTACGTATTTCACCACTACACTTCTTTTCTTCCAGTTTTTTGTGTCTTGACTTTTCTTGATTTCCTAGGTAGAATTTGAATGCATAAATATTTGCATCGTTTTTACCCTCGTTTGACTTATCAAATGATATATGTTTATACTATTTGTGTTGATTCGACGTTCATGTTACAGAAACTTTTCATATGAATCAGCTAGAAAGTCAGAATGACTCAAATTTTGCTATGGAGGGAGCCTATCTCTATGTACTTACTTCACAACTTGATAACTTGAGTGTGTTATATCAACGTAAACTTCTTTTGGTGATCTTGAATCTGTCTCAGTGTAGTCATAAATGGCACTACTTGGTATTTGCTGATGATTCAAATTGGAATCTGGTATTGTGGAGTTGATCAAAGTAACAAGTTTTGTTGAGACTTTGATTGCTATAGGAGGGCGTAAAATGGGAGCACAAAAGTAAAATTCCTGGGAAGATGCATGGTTGTGGACATGATGCCCATGTTGCAATGCTCCTTGGTGCAGCCAAGATGCTTCAAGAGCATCGTGAAGATTTACAGGTTCCTCATTTCTTCACTACTGATTATGTTACTATGCTGGTTTCAATCGTTTGTATAGTTGGGCAGTGGGAAATGAATGGCCTAAAACTATTGTACTTCCCTGTACATGGCATAGACTTGTTTGAAACTATGAGTAGAAAAAGATAACAGCAAGTAGAAATGCAGTCATGCTATAAAATCCTGAAATCGCCTCATCTCGACATACGCTAAAGAAAAACATTGGGCTCGTCTAAGATAAAGAGAAAAATCTGCTAGAACATTTGGTGATGCAGAACATGCAACGTACTATTCCACTAAACATCCAGGCAATGTAATCCTTTATGTTTTACTAAGAGTGAATGTAATCCATTTTTACTTGCTCGAGAGTGGTGAACCATGCACTTTTCCAGTCATACGTCTCCAAATTTGTTTGCAACTCAGTTGAGGTCAAGGAAAAGAAACTTGGTTGAGGTATCATTTCCTTTTCATCAACGGAAATCAAGAGAGTAACATTCTTAAATTGTTGTTCCTATCATTACTACTACTTCACTGTATCAAGGAGTGATGGTATGCTAGGGGATCTGCCTTCCCTTGAACTTTCCTGTTAATGGAGCTTTTAAGACGAACCTAGTTCTCGTATAAACTCCTCCAATCATGAAGAACTTTGGCAAACTTGAACTAGTAAAGATATACATGTGTCTATAATTGATTGGCTTTTCTATTGATCTCAAGGGTTCGGAATAGGAAAATAAAGGGAAATAGCAGGTGAGATGAATAGCTTACCCCCTAATAACTACGAGGGGGCTGACTTGAAACTTCACCCTTCAGATTCCATCTAAAACAACAATACTAAAATGAAAAAGGCTCCATGCTAACGAGGATTAAAGTTGAGCAGGCCTTGTTGATCTTCCAAGCATATAGCTCCCTGGTAAAGTATGCACATGAGAGAGCCAGAGAGAGAGAGAGAGAGATGATTATTTGCTACCTGGAGTTTGTTAAAGAGAAATCCAGAAAGAAAGAAAAAAAAAAAAGAACAACATGGGTCTTTATTAAGGTCAATTGTGGAGGATATGTTATATCATGTAACAGCTTTGGCTGACACATACAGTGCAGTAAAATGTAGGCTTCATTTTCACCGAATCATTGTCCTATTGTCATTTTTTCTGGCATAGACTAACCGTCGTTGAACAATCTAGTGTTGACCGACTATGACTTTGTATTTTCCCTATCCGCTTTCGCCAATGGAAACTCTGTGCAAAATGAGAGTAAACGTTGTGCTGGAACTTTGATGGCACAGGTTGCTTTTTATGTCAGCTGATAAGCACTAGTACATGGCTTTCTAGTGTTCCGTAGCTCAAACACTCCTGATTTCTACCGGTTTCATTAGGGAACTGTAGTTCTTGTTTTCCAACCAGCTGAGGAGGGAGGTGGGGGAGCAAAAAAGATGCTAGATGCTGGAGTACTGGAGAACGTTGAAGCCATCTTTGGGCTGCATGTTTCTGCCAAGTACCCTATTGGTGCCGTCGCTTCCAGGTCTGGACCAATTTTGGCTGCCAGTGGTTTCTTCGAGGCACTGATAAGTGGAAAGGGGGGTCATGCAGCCATTCCCCAGCGCACAATAGACCCAATCGTAGCAGCTTCTAGTGTAATTGTTAGTTTACAACATCTTGTTTCACGCGAAGCTAATCCATTGGACTCCCAGGTACTCTCTCTCTCTCTCTCTCTCTCTCTCTCTCTCTCTCTCTCTCTCTCGCGTGCGCGTGCGCGCTGACCCTCTTTCCCTCTCTCTCACACATACACAGATACACGTACATATATACAGGATTCACGCACACTTCCACAGTTTGCTTGTATACATAGTACAATGGCCTGCTTTTGTGGTTTGAAATCCTTTCTTGCAAAGTTCATAATTACTGGCACTTGCTAAAAGTATGTACAGAACCTTTCCAACTCACTTGGTGATGATCACAACATTATCAATATTTTTTGTGACTTTTGGAATACTTATCTAATTTCTCCCTTCCTTTTCTTCTTCATAGTTCACCCTTACAAATCATATTCTAGTTAGACTACTTGCAGATATGGGTCCTTTATAGAGTCCTAAAGCATCCATTAAATTGGTAGCAATTTAACGGATTTTGGCTCTCTACTTAACTTGTACAAGGCAACTCAAGCAGTACGCGTTTATATTATGCAACTGAGCAATGACTTGCCAAAATAAAATCACAATCTTGTAGGTAGTGACAATTGGGAAATTTCAAGGTGGTAGCGCATTCAATGTTATTCCTGATTCAGTTACAATTGGTGGTACCTTCAGGGCATTTTCAAAAGAAAGTTTCATGCAACTAAAACAAAGGATCGAAGAGGTAAATCGCTCAATATCAACAAATCTGTGATTTGAGGTCTTAACGTGGATATTCATTTTCTTGAGTGCAAGTGACAGGTTATCACAGGACAGGCTGCAGTTCAGAGGTGCAATGCAACCGTGAACTTTTACACAAATGATAAGCCTTTTTTTCCAGTGACCGTAAACAATGAAGATTTGCACGAGTACTTCAAAAATGTTGTGGGGGATATGTTAGGTGACAAGAACATTATAGAAGTGCAACCAAGTATGGGAGCAGAAGACTTCTCATTTTTTGCCGAGGCAATCCCAGGGTATTTCTACTCCCTTGGAATGCAAAACGAGACCCGAGGAAAACTTGAATCAGGGCACTCCCCTTACTTCATAGTAAACGAAGATGCACTTCCCTATGGTGCTGCATTGCATGCATCATTGGCCACGAGGTACCTCCTCGAACATCAGCCTAAATCTACTTCACCAAGGGGAGTTTCTCATGATGAACTGTGATCATGGCGAGCTTATTTTGGCAAATTTATGCTTTGCAATGTAATTCTGAATTTTCTGTAGTAAGTTGTGCAGTGTACAACTATCTTGATGACAAATTTGGACTAGTGGTTTTGGTCTCGGCATAGAACAGCAGCAGAATTTTTTACCATGTCTTGGTACAATTTATCTCTAGAAAATTTGCTATTCCAATTTTGTAATAAAAGGATGTCCATGGAGTAAAGCTTATTGGAGCAGAATCGACAAATTATTGAGGAGGTTGAGATTTTTTTGATGCAATCTAGCAAATGTGTCTTTATGTAAAGAGAGCCAGGACTTACAAAAGCACCTCAAAAGTATTAGCAACTTCATGACTAGTCTTGAAATTATATGTACAAGGAGCTGACTTATTAATTCTGGCAAGACTATTGAGCTGTCTTCTTGATCTTCTTCATCGTCATCACTGCAACTGACCATATTTTTCACTAATCATATTTCTTCGATACTTGGCAAGGCTGACAGCCCGAGTTAATACGAAGTACCAGAAGAAAATAAAAATAAATGAGTATCTCCTGTTTGATCAAAGTTAATACCAACTACCAAACAGATCAAATAAGTTGTTTAGTTCACAGAAAAATGTTGCAAAGAGAAGTTATGCCACGGCAGTTACTGATGTAGCCTTGTTCACTGATAAAAAAATAAAAGCATCTACTGGTGTACCTCTAACATACAAACACAGAGCTTGGCAGGTTGATGATGGATGAGATCACCTACCTTTCTAGCATTTTTGTTTACTTGATAGTTCACACAGCCCAAAGTTCATTAATAAACAAAACTTTCTCCTTTTCTTATATTCCTCCAAGAAACAACTTTAAACTATTATAAGTATCTCATAGAGCCATAGTTATCAAAGTTTGAGAGCCCAACTACCTGGTTAGTAATCCATGAATCTGATCAAATGGGTCTCTTTGACTTTCACTCTTTTCATGTTTTTACCAACACCTATATGGTCAAAATCCTTTTTGAACAAAGGGTTGGCTGAAATCCCTTTGAATTTCCTCAATTCAGCCAGAATACCAGAGATTGTGAAATGGATGGTGGGCATTAGGAGGACTATACATGAGAACCCTGAACTTGGTTTTGAGGAATTTGAAACCAGTAAGCTTATTAGAGCTGAACTTGATAACTTGGGCATACCTTACAAGCACCCAGTTGCTGTTACTGGTGTTGTTGGCTTCATTGGCACTGGGAAACCTCCATTTGTTGCCATAAGAGCAGATATGGATGCTCTAGCTATGCAGGTTAGGATAAATTTTGGGCTTGTATGTATATTAGCTCTACACTACTTTTGTTCCAATGTTTGTGTGACTTTTCTTGATTTGCTAGGTATAATTCGAATGCATAAACGTTGGCATCATTTTTACCCTCATTTGACTTCTTGAATAGTATGTGTTTATACTACTTGAGTTGATTCAATGTTCATGATACAGAAAATTTTCATATGAATCAGCTAGAAAGTCAAAATGACTCAAATTTTGCTCTGGTGCGAGCCTATCTCTTTGTACTTAGTTCACTACTTGCTAACTTGAGCGTCTTTATCAACGCAACTTTCTTGTGGTGATCTTATATTTTACCTTAGAGTAGTCATAAATGGCACCACTTGGTATTTGCTGATGGTTCGTGTTGAAATCTGGTATTGTGGAGTTGATGAGAGTAATAAGTTTTGTTGAGTCTTTGATTGCTACAGGAGGGTGTGGAATGGGAACACCAGAGTAAAGTTCCTGGTAAGATGCATGGTTGTGGACATGATGCCCATGTTGCAATGCTCCTTGGTGCAGCCAAGATGCTTCAAGAGCATCGTGAAGATTTACAGGTTCCTTACTTCTTCCCTACTGATTATGTTGCTATGCTGGTTGCAATCGTTTGTATAGTAGGGCATGAATGGCCGAAAACTATTATACTTCCCTATACATCGCATAGACTTGTTTGAAACTGAGTAGAAAAAGATAACAGCAAGTAGAAATGCAGTCATTCTATAAAATTCTGAAAGCACCTCGACATATGTTGAGGAAAAAAATTGGGCTCGTCTAAGAAATATAGAAAAATCTGCTAGAACTTTTGGTGATGCAGACCATGCAATTTACTATTCCGCCAAACATCCAGACCGATCCCTGCACACTTCTACAACTTTAAATTCCTTTATGTTTTACTACTGTGAAAGAAATCCATTTTTATGCTCGAGCATGGTAAACGAAGCACTTTTACAGACATAGGTCTCCCAATTTGTTAACTCAGTTGTGGGTAAGGAAAAAAAAACCCAGTTGAAGTATCATTTTCTTTTCAGCAATGGAGAAAAAGCGATTGACATACTAAAATTTCATTCCTATTATTACTAGCAATACATTATACTAATTTTATTCAAGGAGGGATAGTATACAAGGGGAACTGCTTTCCATTGAATTTTCCTGTCAATGGAGCTTCAGTATGAACCAAGTTCTCATATAAACTCCTCTAATCATGAATAACTTTGGTAAACTTGAACTAGTAAAGACATACGCATGTCTAAAATTGATTAGCTTTTTCTATTGATCTCAAGGTTTTGAGATAGGAAAATATAGGGAATTAGCATGCAGGGCGAATAGCTTACCTCCTGAGAACTACGAGGGTGCTGGCTTGGAACCTCGCCCTTCAGATTCCATACACACCAACACTATTAAAAAGAAAAAGACTCGATGCTAATGAAGACTAAAGTCGAGCAGGCCTTGTTGATCTTCCAAGCATATAGTTCCATGAAAAAGTAGGCACCTCAGACACACACACGGAGCGCAAAAGATGATTATTTGCTACCTGGAGCTTGTTATATAGAGATCGAAGAAACAAAAAGATGATTGTTTGTTGACACACACACACACAAAAGTTATGCTGGACCTTTAATTTGATGGCACAGGTTGCTGTTTATGTGAGCTGATAAGCACTAGTGCATGGCTTTCTAGTGTTATGTAACTTAAACGCTCCTAATTTTCTACTGGTTTCATTAGGGAACCGTAGTTCTTGTTTTCCAGCCAGCTGAGGAGGGAGACGGGGGAGCAAAAAAAGTACTAGAAGCTGGAGTACTGGAGAACGTTGAAGCCATCTTTGCGCTGCATGTTTCTGCTAGGCATCCTATTGGTGCGGTCGCTTCCAGGCGTGGACCAATTTTGGCTGGCAGTGGTTTCTTCGAGGCACTGATTAGTGGAAAGGGGGGTCATGCAGCCATTCCCCAGCGCACAATAGACCCAATTGTAGCAGCTTCTAGTGTAATTGTTAGTTTACAACATCTTGTTTCACGCGAAGCTGATCCATTGGACTCCCAGGTAGTTACTCTCTCTCTCTCTCGATCTGACACGGAGGTATTTCACAGACACGTATATGTATACAGGATCCACACGCACTTCCACAATTGCTTGTATACATAGTACAATGGCCTGCCTTGGTTGTTTGAGATCCTTTCTTGCAAAGTTCACATAGGTTTCGGTTCCACTTTTGATCGTTACTTGCACTTGCTAAAAGTATGTAAAGAACCTTTCAACTCATTTGGTGATGATCACGACATGATTAATACTATGTGTGGCTTTTGGAATACTTATCTTTTCCTCCCTTATTTTTCTTCTTCACAAATCATCTTTTAGTTAGACTACTTGCAGATATGGATTCCTTTATCGAGTCTTCAAGCATCCATTTAATAGGTAGCAATTTAATGGATTTTGGCTCTCTACTTGACTTGTATAAAGCAACTCAAGCACTAGCCTTTACATTATGCAACTGTGCAGTGACTTGCCAAAAATTCAAAAAATTTCAGGTAGTGACAATTGGGAAATTTCAAGGTGGTGGTGCATTCAATGTTATTCCTGATTCAGTTACAATTGGTGGTACCTTCAGGGCATTTTCAAAAGAAAGTTTCATGCAACTAAAACAAAGGATCGAAGAGGTAAAATGGCTCAATGTCAACAAATTTATTGTTGTTGAGGTCTTAACGTGGGTATTCATTGCCTTGACTGCAAGTGACAGGTTATCGCAGGACAGGCCGCAGTTCAGAGGTGCAATGCAACCGTGAACTTTTACACAAACGAGAAGCCTTTTACTCCAGTGACCGTAAACAATAAAGATTTGCATGAGTGCTTCAAAAATGTTGTGGGGGATATGTTGGGTGCCAAGAACATTATGGAAGTGCAACCAAGTATGGGAGCAGAAGACTTCTCATTCTTTGCCGAGGCAATCCCAGGGTACTTCTACTACCTTGGTATGCAAAATGAGACCCGAGGAAAACTAGAATTAGGGCACTCCCCTTACTTCACAGTAAACGAGGATGCACTTCCATATGGTGCTGCACTGCAAGCATCATTGGCCACGAGGTACCTCCTTGAACATCAGCCCAAGTCTACTTCACCAGAGGGAGTTTCTCATGATGAACTGTGATCATGGCGCGCTTATTTCGGCAAATCATGCTTTGCCTGTAAACCTTTTTGAATTTTCTGTTGTATGTTGTCCAGAGTACAAAGTATCTTGATCACAAATTTGAACTTGTGGTTCTGGTCTCAGTTCAGAACAGCAGCAGAATATTGTCCCATGTCTTGGAAAAGTTTATCTCTAGACACACTGCTATTCCAATCATCATCATATATTAATTTGCTTTCAGTTATTCATTAGTTCTTAAATTAGATCTCTTTGTTAGTTTTATATGGAGTTTTCTGGAGAAAGTTATTAAAACATTATAAAAAAGAATATATGGATAGATGTCTCTCTCTCACCAATCAAGTTCTCTGTCTGTCTCTCCAATCAACATAACTATGGAAGTTTCTTCAAAGCCTTGACTAGATTGACAGGAGATCTATATATAGAAAGAGCCCATATTATAGCCTTAAAAGTAGCAAAAGTCAAAAAAAGAAAGAAATATCTGCCACAGCCCTATATAAAGATGTGAGTTACTGCAAGAGAGACTTTTAGACTGTAATGGAGACCTTTCCAGCCAAGTCTCCTAAACCCTGCAGAGCAATTCCACAACAAAAAACCTCAAATGCCAGTGCCTCACCACCACATTCTGAGGCTCACCTTGTTGATCTAACAAGGTGCAATCAGCAAAGGCTTTTGAAGTCTGTGACAAGAAACCTCATGAGGTACTTGGCATGTTTCAAGCCAGCAGTGGAGCCGAGGCCAATCGACAGGCCTGAAGTCGTGACCGCCGATGTGGGGGTAGTGGGTGCGGCTACCATCATGCAGTCACCGAATAACTGCAACTACTATAGCGAGATGAACGATGAGGAGCGCGACGAGAAGCTCAAATCGGCCATTTTTTACTGCAAAGACTCGACGGGCCACGTAATTAATCCTATTCTTACTTGTTTCATTATGTTTTTTTGTGCCCTTCATGCGTTGGATTCACATGCTTTGTTGTGACAACAATCGGTGTAAAATGAGTTCGTAGTTACTTACACAATTGGTGCCCTTCATTGTTATTGTAAGTGTATGCGGCATGCTACTAGACCAATGCGTTATGTGCGTGATTGTGTCCAAAGACGTTGTCTAGATGAATTACGCGTATATTTAGAATTTCAGTTGATATAAACATGCCATAAATTGCTTTGTGTTGGGGTTTCAGGATGATCAGCCGCCTGTTCGATCTTGATAGGCAAGAAGGAAATGGTCTGTTTGCGGTTCTATCTTTTAAATACAATTGTAAGAAGACGTTCAGAATTCTTTCTGAGGCTGGTCTGTTTGCAGTTTGTACTGCCAAAAATGAGGCCATCTCCATCTTAATGGCAACGTCTTCGGTTCGGTGACAACAATTGTTAGAAATTAGTTTGTCATGGTAGTTGTTGCAGTATGTTAATTCAACATTATGGTTAAATTAGCAGAATGAATTAGCTTTCGCGTGCTTCAAATTTTAGAAAAACTTCTACATTTGGCTCGATGATGTGAAAATGTGTGATGGCCAATGCAACAAAAGAAGATGAACACTCGCTACGTAGTGTGAAAATAACGCTGATTTGGGCAGTCTCTAACGTTAGCATTAGCGCAAATTTGAAGGTAAAATTTAGGGAGGGGTCCTATAGCGTAGATGGTGGCTGGCATTGCCGAGAAGACGGATGAAAATGAACTTGGTTTGTAAAGAAGAATTGAAAGGATATATATGGCTTGTGGCATTTTTGCATATACATTCAGCGAGAATTCTTTGCAGCTCCTTTTTAACATAAGCAAGTAAATGTCGCTAAGCATGTCCAGCGATCAGTAGTTGTCGCTAAATGAGGGGATTGTATGCATCTCAAAGAGATTTTTTTTAAGAGAAAATACAGATTATAATCACTGATAGCCAGCATTGGCAACATTTTGGACATACAAAACTCGAGCAATATTACACGTAAACTAGAGTCTGGAATTTATGTGCCTCGAGCCTCGCTTGAAAGGAATAATCGCTCCATACAATGTAAGATGGAAAGAACTGGTGCGTTTGCTGCCCGAGTGTTGGAATGCTGAGCTTCACTGTGACAGTCTTGGCCTCAATGACTGTTCGTGTTCAGTCCTGATTACATGATGAACATCTCTTCACCGCTTCCGCTCAGGCCGCCACTTGAAGACAGGTTTGGAAGTTGGGGTGACGATCTCGTCTTCACGAAGTTTCCGCTTCTTTCCCTTCTTCTGTTTGGCAGATGCATGATTTTCATTGTTTAAGATAACAAGCCCTGTGGACAAAGCATAAGAATCACAAAAATTACTTTTTCAATACCTGTAATTCCTTCTGCATGGCCATATCCATGTAGAGTTTCTCTAACTCGGCCACTCTGCTTTTTCTTGCTTCTAGCTCCCTGTAAGAAGCAGCTGTTTCCCTGCCCATCAAGGTTATAAGTCGTGTGAAAAATACAAAAGGGCAGAGGCTGACCCAAGAACTTGGGACTAAGGAGATAAACCAGATATCGTTCTAAATTTTTAATTGAAAAAAAGTCTGTATCATTAAACAGGTAAAAACCCGATTCCTCGATTGACTAGGTATTGCAATTTATGAAGAACATGCTGTAGTTTGAATGAGTTTGAAGCCAAGTTGACTTCAAATTCATTTGCCCAAGAAGAACAAGAAATGGAAAATAAACAAGACAAGCAACTCGACCAGAACAAAATGCAAGTCATCCTCCTAACCTGTCAAACTTTCGTTAACCCAAGAAGGTAGCAACACATCATAGCATATACTGAGATATGCAAAGAACTATGTCCTGTATGTACATTTAATAAATGTGTGAAAGTATATTCACCAAAGACAAAGCGCAAAGAGTAACCCATGAATATCTACAGAAATTAACCACCTATAAAACCCAAAAGTTGTCCAAGAACCAAGGCATCATGCAAAACAACTTTTTAAAAAACTCAGCTGGAAAGTTAAAGGAAGACTCAGTAACCAGCCTTGAGATTCTCAAGAGAGAACCCAAAACCCCCCCTCTTTTTACACCACCAAGCCCCCAGCCTAAGCAACTCTTCGCTGTGACTCTATTGTACTTGGTTAGAATTTCCACATGATTACATAAATCAAACACAAAAGCGTCTATCGAATAAAGATGCATTGAATTTACTCTCTACCAAACGCTGAGAAAATAGCTTGAAACTTAATACTCCTTATAGTCATGACGGTGATTATCTTAGATTCCTTCTTGACTAATAACTAAACGTGCGCTGCTGGTATTTAGCAAAATGCATAGCTAAAAAGTGAATTTAGGACATCTCCATCTCAACCTCTACCATTTTTTCTCGGAAATAACAAATATAATGACCTTCTGATCATACCCTTCTCAATTAGCTCCATATATCACTTAGCTCATAACCAGATATCACTATTTGCAAAGTCCATTAGTTTGTTACATCCAATCAAGGAATTATGTGCTTCAGTTGTCACATTGATGTAAGGCAGCAAGGAATTTTTTGACGCACTACAACACTACTAAAAAAGCTTACTTTCGAATATGCATAGGCATGTCTTCAAAAGCAGGCAATTTCCCAACTCTTGAAGTTTGTAAGTTAATCTCTTTAGCCTCCTCCCTGATCACAACAAAGCAAGACCAAACAAACAAAAATGCAAAAAACATAAAATCAGTACAAGAAAAGGAGAAAGAAACGTGCATAAGAATAAGCAAAAGCACAACAAACGAGCTGAAACGTCTCAAGGCAAAATAAGTAGGGAAATGTGAAAAGTCTCAAAAAGGTTTGTATACAGTTTTAGCTTAATATCATTATCCTGAGTGGAACCACTGAAAGAAAAGATATTTTGCTTTCCTTGAAATGAAGTCCAAAATTTTGAACCCATTACGCAGTAAATGACTCCATATACCATTGCGAAAAAAAAGCTATGGCACAATTTTAAACGTGGCCAAGGTAATTAAAAAAGGGTCAGTAAGGGGCAAAACCATAATTACATTCTGTTCCCTCCAAGATTCTGAAGTATTAGGTACCATGAAAAAACACATGGTATGAGCTCAATATATAATTTCATGACCACTTGGTAGGACTCATGAACTCAGCCAATGAGCTAAGTGTCAATGGAGGACAACCACGAACATGCCCGATATTCGCCTAACCCCTTAGGACGGGGCAGAGAAGTGAAGGAATTGCATATAAACTTATTTATTCTATCTCAGACATATTTGTAGACACCCCATCAACAAGCTTAGGGTTCTCTTATAGATTCGGTTTCCCTTCCTGCCTCCCTCCCCTCACCCCCCCCCCCCTCCCTTTCTCTTAAAGACTCCTTCAATTTAGAATGCTTGTATGATTAACTTTTTAGAGTCCCCTACCAGAATTTTATATTTTAAGGATCTTTTGAAACTAATCTGGTTTCTTAAGTTAACTCATACATGCAGTTAAGTCAAGAACAGCTTCTGAAACTATTCCCATATGATCCTAAATACCGCATGTTCACTCTTTGTAATGGGTGTCTTTGCTTTTGCTAGCTAAAGTAGCACTTTGGTGGAAGACAACCAAAGGCGTCTCCTCTGGAGATCAGCTTGGTAGATAAAAAGAACTTTCTAAACCATGAGAAAACCATGAAGTAGCTATCTGCTAATATTTCCACAATAATGGCACATAAATCCAGCTACACCATTTAGGCAGTAAAGATGCTGCTTGCTCTTCAAAATTCAGATCCCTTTGTCTCGAATGGAAATGATTCCCTTGCTGTCCCCATGATGCAGCTTCCATTATCAAAATTTCTTTATAATGCTCCACTAAGTTTCACAGGTAGTTTGGCCTAAGCAAGCTTGCTGTTCCTAGTGCTTGAGGTAGACTTCTCATATTTGAGTTCTTTTATAACACATGGAATCCCCCAAGTAGATCACCACACAGAAATATGGACTCATTAATTCCACCCATATTAGACAAAGAAAACCAGTCATTTAAGTGTCCCCATGGACTATGACTTACTGTCCCAGTCATCGCTTCCACAGAAACCATATCCCAATAATGTGGAATAAACATTCTCGCAATCATTTGCTAGACACGTAGGAAAGCATTCAGTGGTCTTGGACCACTACACCGATGCGTCCAGGACTGCTGAATTGGGGCATAAAGCGCTTGATGTTGAGGCAAAGGGGGCATAAACTATAGGCATTACATCCAACAGCCCCGGATGCACTGTACTGGCCCATGACCACTGAATACTTTCTCTAGATGTGGAGGTTCCAAGTGGACAGTCGATAGATTTTGTTAAATTATTTTCATTTGTACTTTTTTTTGTGTGTGTTTGTGTGTTGGGGGGAGGGTGAGAAAAGGCATCTTTTGCTTTCTGGACAATCAAGAGGCTCACACCTGTCTTCAGCATAGTACACATGTCTGTTTGATGGCTGGTTACCAAGAGAGTGCAGCGTAGCTGTTAGCTTTTCAATTTTCTGCACGAAGTTTCAAGGTGTGGAATCTCAAGAAGGAATTCTTAAACCCTTGACAAGAATAAAAACTGTTGTTATAACAGTCAACCTTTTTTTCAGTTTGAACTTTCTGCATAATATATCCAATATCTTGGGTCTTCATCAACATGAGTTCCTCAGGCGTGTATTTGTTTGCTTCACTCCTGCAACAAAAACCTTACAAATGAGACTGCAATGTATGTGAAAGGGAAAGCACCAGATGAAAAGGCCAAATTAGCCGAAAAGTTACTCTAGCTTATGGACTCCATTAACAGTTTTTGTATTGATCATCTTGAAGTAAAATTCATCTGGGTTCCTGAATGCTGCCTTTTCCTTGAGTTTCTGTAAGGCAAATCGACAAGTATAAGCAAGTAGTAGTACTCGAAAAACAGGAAATCCATGCATCTAGAATACATGAAATGTACGAGTACCTGTAAGGCAGCCTCCTTTTTGTGATATGCCTTCGCGCGCACAACATAGTCCTTGTGTTTCTCAAGAATACCAAACCTTTTCCTTGAATGCCTATGGAATATTACAAGTGATCATGTTAGATGGTCACCAAAAGAAATTAATGGAATGCATTAAGAAATAATAATATGATCACGTACGGCTGAGCTCGTTCCTTGTGAGCCTTTCTAGGAATAGCATTCCTTAGGGATGACATCTTCAAGACTGAGAGAAAGGATCCTTGTCAATAGTAGTCAAGATATAGACACGGTCTTCTGATGTTGTAATTAGCTTCTTTGGTGCTGCGAAATTTCAACGATAACACAATTAACATGACTACAAACATATTAATCCTAATCCCTGGTACTGATACCCAAGAGTCCAATATGGCCCGACTTGGGTACTAAAATGATTTGTGCATCGGCTAGCAATAAAACCCAATAGATACACCATATACGAAGTTCAACTGCTCATCTTGTACAAAATTTATCCCACTGCCAATACGTGATTAACTCATAAAATCAAGGTATCAACGTTTACAAATCGCTATATGTCGCCGAGGATATACCCAACAGTCGCTTATTCTCATCGTAGTAAATGTCAAATTTATAAATCACTCTTTGTCAGAGTTGTTGCACCGAAAAATTAAGTAGGCCAGCGCAAACACGCTAAACACGCTATACCCAACAGTCAATTATTCTGCTGGGAGTAAATACCCAACAAAATTACCTTGATCTACCCTCCTTCTATTCAGCACCATAAAGACGAGTTAAAATACATTGAACCGCAGAAGAACCACGGCTCCATAAATCCATGTGCATCTAGCTCATTCATTCACCAATAACCTAGGAGACATGGATACTCTAATAGTGTCATGGCCGTATCAGGTATCTAATATATACATCGAACGAGTAGAATATGAATACGTCTCACATATTCACTCACTATTAAAGTAACCTTAAGTTCTAGATACATGTAGCACACGGCAAAGAACTACGTTACGGATCTGTTTAGGCAACCCAAAGCTAAATATCTCAGTTTTAACTTTTTAAGCAGAGCCAAATTAAACAAAATTTAGGGGGTAAACATTGTTAACACCCAAAAGGTTCGAATTAAAGAAAGTGGAGGTAAAACTATCATATTACAAGGCAAAGAATCATGCTTACTGACACTGAATTATAGGCAAAACCCACAAGAATTGTGTTTTGTACAACAACAAAAAAAACCCAGTTCAGATTCGAAAAAATAACCACTTTCGCCATATCCTACTTCCTAAAGCCCAAAATCCACAAATCAGAAGCCTTAATGCCTAAACGGCCAGGTTAGCAGAAACCAATAAAACGAGAGCGAGAGAGAGAGAGAGAGCAGACCTTTGAAGACCGTTGGCTTGTTAGAGGTGGCGGCGAATGGTGTAGCTCGCTGGTGGTAAAAGCCCTTTCTTCCCTAGAGGACCAGGTGGTGGCGAACGGCGGCGAGGGCTGGTGAGTTAAAGTTAAGTCTCGCTTAGTTCGTCTTTATATTTTCGGAAATTGTTTTCTTATTTATTTTTTTAAATGTTTTCTTGCGGCATGAATTATAAATATAAAGTACAACTCTACTATATATAACGACCAAATAAAATTGGTGGCAATTAATTATCGACGTATATAGCGTTAGGTTAAGGCTTCGTTTGACAAAATTTTTTTTTTGGTTTTCAGTTTTTAAAGAGCAGTTTTTTAAAGAGCAGCTTAAATTTTTTTTTTTATAAAAACAAGTGGGTGTTTGATAACCCCTTTTTTTTTTGAGGTTTTTTTTTTTGGTGTTTGGTAACCCTTTTTATTTTGACTTTTTTTTTTTGGTGGTTTACGGTGGCGGTGGTGGGGCGTAGCGGTGGTCGACGGTGGTGGTGGTGGTGGCCGACGGCCGGAGGTGGCTGCCGGCAGTCACCGGCTATGGTGGCCGGCGGCCGGAGGTAGCTGCCGGCGATCTCCGGCAGTGGTCCCCGGCGGCCGGAGGTGGCTGCCGGCAGTCTCCGGCGGTGGTCGCCGGTGGCCGGAGATGGCTGCCGACAGTCTCCGGCGGTGGCTGCCGGCGGCCGGAGGTGGCTGCCGGTGGTCGCCGGCGGTTGCCTGCGGCCGGAGGTGGCTGCCGGCGGCCGGCAGTCTTCGGCGGTGGTCGCCTGAGGTGGCTGCCGGCGGTGGGAGGGTGGTGGTGGTGGTTGAAAAAAAAAAACCAAAAGTGAAAAAAAAAACCAGTTTTTGGAGTTTTTTTTTTACTCTGCAGTTTAAAAACTGGTTTTTTAAATTGAAAAAAAAATGGTTACCAAACGCTCTTTTTTTTTCAGTTTTTAAAACTGAAAAAAAAAAGGGAAAAAAATTTTGTCAAACGGGGCCTAAAGCTTATGACTCAAGGTTTTTGCAAAAAATTCTCTAATCCTATTCAGAAAAAATTAATGGTGCAGCAGGGGTTTGCACCTAAACGACTGCAACCTAGTTTGCAGCCAAAATCATCAAGATGCTATAGCTATACATTGTGTATTAATTTGTCTTCAATAAATGATTTTTGTGTATATTTGAGGAGTGGTACGACAAGGGAGGGACGACATCGAAATGACCTGTAAAATATTGTTACTTTTAAATATTAAGAAAGAGAAGTTATTCGAGATATAAAACATGAAAAATATCCTAAAAAAACTTCACATCATTTTCATATCACTACATTCCCAAGCGAGGATGGTTTCTTTTGAAGTTGAATACAAAACCAAACCAGTCGCCCATTGGTTTAACAAAAAAATCAACGATAGGTAGAGAGTTCGATTTCAGCGGTTTAATTTCAACGATACGGATAAATCAAATCGTCTGTTTGGACAAATTGATTGGTTTGGAACTATTGGGTTTTAAGTCATTTTTTAATTTGTTTGTTCCTGTCCGTTAACTATCGGGCCTTTTCAATACTACACATGATCACAAAAATATTTTGAAGCCTGTATATCGAAGTTATGGTATAATTAATTAATATATGTTTATGGTTAAACCATATTTAGGATTAGATTACTCTTGAATCTTTTTTAATATATATAGAGTATGACTCGACTTGGTTTAGAATGGTTTCAAAAGCAAAATTAAACAGGACGAATCGAATGTTTCATTACAAAAAGAATAAACCAAACCAATCGTTTTTAGATCAATTCGTCATTGGCCGGATTTGGTGGTTCGGTTTCATCAACTAGATCAATTCTTCGGCTTAATCACCACACTGTGAGCCTATTTGAGAAAGATTCTCAATAATAAATTTTTAATTAACTTTTCAAAACCAACCTTAAGCCTTTTTTGCATAATTACCTTTAAGCTATAAATGTTGCTTGGATAACATCTACTAAAATAAGTTTCGACATGACAAAATGGCAACGGATTTTAATGTTTCAATACATATGTTAAAAAAAGTCTTCATAATTAATAGGGACGTTTTTCTGGTACTTTTCTTTGGACAAACCGAGTGATTAATTTATAATCTCAATATAATTTAATCAATTGCAGTACATATCAACGGAAAAGAAATTGCACGTGTCGAATGTGTCAGAGAAGGCCGGTTTCCTCTACAGACCTTTATAGCAAAAATTGATTATTATTCCTATACAGTTCAAACTATTTATGAAATATTAGACATCAAAATTGAAATATGTACAGACGGAGAATAAGGAACTTTTACTTGTCTTTCTCCTTTGTCCCATGGAGTGATGGAACAAAAAACCAAAAACTTGTTCCTTCTTCTTCTTTTTCAATTCAAGTAAAACCAAAATGAACAACAAGAATTCTTAATTCTATAGGGCTGGATAAAAAATTGATTGACCATTTAGTTGATATAATTGTTATGCTTGATGTGCGACTCGTTAGTTTTTTAGGGTTAGGATTAAATAAAAAAGACAAGCCCCATAATGTATAATATATAAAGTAATAATGATAAAATTAATAACCAACCCATCACTTTGCATTATCTGGATTCAAAAGAATCGGTCAAGATATGATTATTTCAAAAGTTGATTTAATCAATTTTGTCTCTTTACATAAGACAACTGATTTTACACTCATATTAAAGGGCGTTTGGAGTTTACTTTGAAAAATAAATTTTAATTAAATCAAAATCAATTTAAAACCAATTTAAATTTAATCAATTTTGACCGATACAAAACCAATCTCGAACATCCTTCCAGTCAAATTTAACCATTACAAACTCCAAAACGGAGCTTGGCTTCATAAGTTAAAGACTTAAAGGACATCGGTTAAAGCTCCAACCTTGCTAGACTTTTATTTTCTGTATCTACAATTCATTGTCGTCTCTAATGAACTAAAAGATTCTTTAAAAACTTGATAGAAGAATAGCATTGAAATGAGTTAGTGAAAGCAATAATCTTTCTACAAGCTATTGAGGAGGAGAAAATAAACTATTGAAAACAAGCCAAAACTAGAGTCTGTTTAAAATCACCTATATTTTTAGTTTCAGTTTTTAAAAAATCAAAATCATTTTATTTATTTATTTATTTACAAAAACAAATGACTATTTGACTACCTCATTTTAATTTTGAATTTTTTCTTTGATTATGACAGGGGTGGCTAGGGGGTGACAAGTGGCGGTGCGGGTGGTCACAAAATAAAAACAAAAATTAAAAACCCAAAACTCAAAAATAAGAGTTTTAAAAAACAACCTTGTTCTAAAAACTAGATTTCAAAACTAAAGGAGAAAAAAATAAAACTTCTCCGACTTTTAAAAAACTGAAAACTTAAATGTTGCCAAATGCCACCTAAAGCTCATTCCCACTTTTTTAAAAACCGCTATTTTTTAGGGGAAAACAAGAAAACCCAAACCGCTATTTTTTAGGGGAAAACAAGAAAACCCATTCGAAATGTAAAGGCATCAGCAAATTGCGGGTTAATACAGACAGGAAGCAACTGTACCCTCATTTTCTAAAGACAAAATAAAGAAGTGTAGCAGATAGGGTAAAGGATCTCCAAGAAGCAGAGCTTAACGACCAAGAAAAGAGAACATTTACGAATGGATGTTTCTGTAAAAAAACCTTTCTCGAACCCAAAAAACAGCAAAAAATCAACAATTACATAAACTTCTGCGCGGTAGGGATGACAGCCACGGGGCAGAACAAATGGATATCATAGCAAAATAGGCCAAACCATAAATCATCAAAACAAACTCATTTTGTAGTTTCATTCTCAAAAGATCTGAACTAAAAGCTCTTGATTAATAGCTAACACAGCAGAAACAAATCCGACAAAATTAAGCACTGTATTACATAAACACACTATGACAGGTCCAGAAAAACAGTTCATCCGAATATGTAACCAGTCTTGAACCTACAAAACTACCATTCCCTCTGAGCTTACTTCTCCGACGAGTTTGGTCCCCTCTTCTTTCCGAAGCCAACAACTGCAACATAAACCAACATCAAAGTCGTACTTAAAAGTTCAGACAAGAAGGTCGTAGACTTTTTAACGATTGATGAATGGCAGCAAAAAATTTGGTGGCTTAAACGAGGTATCTTAACTATACACAACATAACTAGCAAGCATAACCTATTTTCAGCTATATGCAATGGTATTATAGAGACCCTTTTATTCGTCACATAAAAAAGTAACTTGGCAACAATTTAGATAACACCACAAGTGACATATACCACTGAACACACCGCCAATTTTCAAACAAGCACGGAAGTCTAGAAGGCATATGAAACCAGATATAGAGTAGGAATATGCACACACACCAAAACACATAGCAAACAGCCCCATTGTCTTGGCTCACTGAAACTATCTTCCGTGAAGTCCTCGCATTTGCCATGTTTACATGAAAATTAAAGGGCTAATTACAGCAGTGTCCCTGAGGTTCGGGTGAAATTACAGTCAAGGAGACACTAAATTTCGAAATGTAACACTCATGTCTATCCGTTAGGATTCCGTCCAAAAAGTGTACGTTTTTTATGATGTCATCATTTCGTATTTCTAAAATGACAATACTGCCCTTATACTGTATATTTTTAAATTAAGATTTCAAACCCTAATTTCAAATTAGGGGTTTTTAAATTAGGGTTTCCAAATACTAATTCAACACACTATCTCACACCCCCCCCGGTCGCCACCGCCCCCTCCCTCCCCCCACCCGCCGTGCACCACCTTCACATCATCCCAACACCATGGCACCATCTCAACTAACAACCAAACCCACTACCACCGTCACCAAGTAAATTGCCAAAATCCATGTATATTTGAAAGAGGTTGACCTCACAGGTTCTTCAAAGGGACCGCAAAGCCCAGAAGCAAGGGGATTCCCCTTCATAGACACATTCCCGACAAACCACATGAAAAGAACGAATAGAATCTGCCAGGGCCAAGTCCGTTATGGACACACCAGGATCTGTCCTCCCCGAATGTATTTACCTTAGTTGGATCTCGCTAGTGCCACCTAAATGGGTGCTGCAACGGGGTTGGGTGAGGGAGGGGGTTGCGACGGCATTGGGAGAGGAAGGGGGCCGATGGCGGCATGGTCTGACGGAGGTGGCTACCGAGGGGATGGGCGTAGGGAACTCTTGGCGGCCAGTGGGTGGGGTGGGGGGAGTAGCAGCGGGCGGGGTGGGGGGAGGGTGGCGGCGAAGTGGGTAGGGAAAGGTGGGGGAAGAGAGAGAGAGAGATTAACTTTCCAACATAATTAGGGTTTACTTTTCTGATTTTCTTTCTTAAAAAGAGGTAATGGCATTTGAAAAAATTAACTTTCCAACATAAGGGCAATAAAGTCATTTCGTTAGATTTTTTAAAGATTCCGTCTTGTCAACGGACATAAGTGTCATTTGTCCAAACTATTGTCCTTACCGGTAATTATACCCTAACCTCAAGGATATAAATGTAATTAGCCCAAAATTAAATGTCATTTTCACAAACAAGTGACTACATTTCATAGAGGCTGAAATCATGTATATGCTATAATTGCAAAGAACAAAAAAAAAAAAAGGAACATTTCCAGACAGCTCAAAAATTCAACTGCATTTCTGCTTTAATATGAATTGGCTAGTTAACATGATCCTATAAGATTCATCTAATCCCAAACAAACAAATTTCACTTTTTACAAAACACTATCTTCAGATAGCATTTCCTATTTCCAATGTTTCCACGCCTATAATATCCGAATCTAAACTCAAGTCCATTTTCTTTTTCAATCAAAATGACATATACCATCTCTAGAATCACAAGCATTTAAAAAATAAAAGTACATTGCCAAAGTCTATTCTCACACCCTGATTCATCGCAAATAATTATATTACCGTCTAATATTAAGTACTGAAATTCAAGTGACAAAATACTGAGCAAGTTGGGGCGTAGAAACATGCCTATAGAAGTATAATAATCACATACTCAAAACACACGCACACACAGAGTACACGAAAAAAAGGAGGGGGGGATGTAACAAATTACCGGCGGTCACGAAACGTCGGTTGTACTGCATCCGCTTGTGGGCGCGGCCGCGTGGCTTCTTCTTCTTGTCCTGCTTGGCCACCTTCGGCGTCTGGCCCCTCACCTTACCGGCACGTGCCAGCGATCCGTGCACCTTCCCTGCAAAACCACAAGCCCAATCGCCGTTAATCAACTCCGACCAATCGTTCAATGCCAACAGATCTTTCATCAAATCAGGGATTTCCGAGCTTACCCATGGTGGTGGATGTTGACCTGTCTGGGTGTGTGGCTACGAGCGGAAAAAGCGGAGGGATCAAGCTGACGATTGAAGGTTTGTTTTAGGGTTAGGGTTTTGGGTGGAGTTTATATACTGGGGGATAGTGGGCTTATAGAGACAGGGTTTTGGGCCTGTTAGCAAGCTTTTTTGGGCCTGTGAAGGCCTGTAACAAATGTTTGGTTTGGGCCTTGTATTAACCCATGCTTAAACAAATCTTTTTTTTTTTGTTTTGTTTTGGGTGTATATGAACAAATCATTTTGTTTAATCATTTTAAAGAATTATTTTGAGTCGCGTGATTTGATTTGCAGAGGAATCTTGGTTTTAAAATTTTCAAAGATGATTTTCACGAGGATGGATGCACGTTGATACACAGCCTTTGCGTTAAGATAATTAATCGAGCATCACGAAACAAAGTCTATGCAACGGAGAATCGCTTTTCAAGAATTTTTATTGTCATTTTTAGTAAAAGGTCCACGAATTTCACCGGTAAAAATGATTCTCAAGATTGAAAGCAAACAACAAATAGCTTCATTGCATTTTATTCAAAGCCCCCTGAGAAAAGGAAAAAACTAAGGAGAAAATAAATACAAACTTTTTACTGGGGATAAGAATAATTCAAAGACGTGTCAGAGAAAATTTATACTAATTCATATGTCAAAAAAGGCATACGCAGTCAAGTTTTGTCACCAAAGTAAATTAGCGACAACTTTCACTTTAAAAGGTTTAAAAAAAATTGCCAAAGATGAATGTTCCTTGATGTCGAAAATGAAGGATGCAATGCAATGGGATAAGAAATTCTTTTTAATTTTGGATTCTCAAGCAGGTTTGCATTAATAAAGAAAACAGAGATTCCGAGTTGGTGGTTTGGAATCTATTCACTTGGGTTCCTCAAAAAAAATAGGAATAAGTTCAAAGGTGAGGCTAAGGGCATCAGCCTAGGTCTGTGTGCTGCACACGCAATGGAAAAGTTACTTTGTTGTGTTCTAGACGGTTCTTAAATTTGATTACATAAGGGGGTACCGCAAAACTCGTAGGTCGTGAAGTCAATTTAGATCATCATTTTTTGACAAATTTAGGCAAATCTCAGGTAGAGATTTATCGATATTCTTCTTGTTAATCTTTTTTAGGCTAATGCCGTGAAGATTATATCATAACATAACAATCACGAACATAATCTCAAAGAGTTGAATCACTGAACTCATGCCAAGGGAGCATTGCATATATCAACGAGACATCAACAAAATATTATAGGAGGTAAGAGCTATCCCGTTACCAATGCATTCTTTTAGAATATATACCCGTGAGTTAGAAAAAAGTTTGGTCTGGCAGTACAGCAGAGAACAAATGTGATGGAAGTTACAAACGCGGGGCAATAAATATGGGAGGTGAGGAGGGGCGAATTAGAATCTAAGGAGGTAGAACATAATATACCTCTTTTGTCTTTGTTATCCAAGAAACAACGCAGTTTGAGTAAGTAAAATTTACCAAAAGAATTTTCTTTGAGTTATGCAATTGATGTGAAATGATCGATAAGAGAGAAGGATAAACTGCTAAAATGAATTAAATGAAAGTGCAGTAAACAAAGAGAGAGAAAACATAAAAGGCAGTTGTTTTGGCAGTCCAGCCCCTGGCCTACGTAGGCGTCCGACCTACTTTGCAGTCGAGAGTGTCCAATTCACTCGTACACGATCTTCTTCAGGCCAAGGATCATCTTAGATCGCAATCACAAAATAGGAGCAAAAACCAATTTCACACCTTTCACGTCTCGCGTGGCGATGCGCACGCACCGATGCATAAACAACCTCGGGCGACACATGCATCGAATTACAGCTTGAGTAAGTTTACAAGAGACAAAGCCTTCTAACAGAGATAGATATAATATAACCGCTTAAATGTTCTTGCGAGGTAATGACTCGTATGACTCTTGTAAATCAAGTGGACAAGATTGAGCATAAGAACACTTTCTAAAAGCAGGCGCAATTTTACAATGTGACTTCTATAGCAAACCAGGTGTAAACTAAAATTCGTATAATTTTCTAAACAACCAATCCTTTAGAAAAGTAGCCATTATAGATGCTTTAAAAAGGTTGCCAATGAAAAATTAGCTCTTATGTGAACTAGTTGTCTTAGATAACATGATAATAAGGTGCTTCGAATAAATAAAGTCACGATCTAAGGTCAGGGGAACTTTTTGAAGTCAATTCTATAGTCAATGTCATCGACTAAGTCCAATTTAAGAATACATTACAACCAAGATAGAAAATCATTAATTTTTCACTCTAGTCTTCATAAGCATTCATCAGCTTTAAGATTTTCAACATAATTCAATCCACACCATCATGCATTGAATATATTTATGTATTTGCTCGTATTATAATTGCTTGCATGATACACTGACACGTGTATTATAACTCCACCACTAACAACGTTGTTATCATTTGAGGCTAACACTCGTGTTGCAGTTATTTTACTATACATCTTTTTTTTATATGCTAGTTTGATACTTTATTTAATGGTGATATGAGATTACGTCTTTAGGGTAAATGGCATCACAAACCAAGGGGGTCCTCGATCCAAGACTCGTAATATGATACAACTTAGCATAATAATACAGCTCACGGGTTAAAAACATCTTTGCACGCCGTACTAACGAAACTTCACAATAAGTCACGTATTCTCAACATCATCTGTATGTTGGCAATGATGCTTACAAGCAGTTGATTTTTTTACTGTGCCATTTGCAAGGGCAACCATAACGTTCGTCGAGTCCTCCTCAAACTAGATTTGCCATAATCCAACTTCCAGCGGAAACCTACATGTTTTTCTTACCACAATTGGTTTGCCTGTTCAGGATCCAAAATCCCTTGTATTTTTTTGGACAACCCCGTGGAGAACATCCATTTTTGGTCCCAAAGTGCTACTCCGATCCCCATTGATATTTTAAAAAAGGTACACAACTGTTAGCAGTGGCGGAACCAGGATTTCTATCCAGGGGTGCAAAAAATATACAATTTTCGCCATGTTTGTATATGTTTATCATTTTCATTTCTATTTCAGCAACTTTTTCTTATCGATTCTTATACTTTTACCTTTTTTTAACACTGTCGTGCAAAACATTTCAGTTCTTACTATTAATTATTCTAATTCCAAACACCACAACCAAATCGCGTAGCAAAACTAACTCACCAATATCCTCTCAAAGTAGTTCAATATATATATATAATACATAAAATCTTATAGTTACCAACTTCAAAGTGAAAATAGTACAATGAAAGTTGATAAAGGAATGTCCATATTAGACCATATGCAAACAAACAAAGGTAGTTAACAATAAGAAGGCACTATTACTAATAGTATAACCTGCTCTTACCTTCAGGCATGTCTAACCATTTCATCAAACAGTTGGTGTGTTTGAATCCAGACCCCGGTTCATCGCTAACCATATAAAACCAATCTCATTAAAGATTATTATTATCTACAACAATTTACAATATCAGTGCTAGCTCCACATGGCTAACCAAACGTATTTTCCTTCTTGTAACAAAAAAAAAAAAAAACAGAGAGAAAAAAAAGTTTCACTTGATAGAAAAAGAACATATTATCATTGTATTTCATTGTGAAGAAGACTACTCTGTTAGCACGCAAAAAGATGAAAGTTAGCAGGAGCAAAAGGAAGAAATCAAGACATGAGGGCAAATAGGTACCGAAATGGCGAAATAACGAAAGGCTGGGTTTGCCCACGATGGAGTCCTCATCGACATCGCTGGCAGAGGGATGTCGGCCGGTGGCTGTGGAGTCTCTGTCGGTCACTCGCCGCCGTTGCCAACTCGCCGTTGCCGGTCTTCTCTCAAATCTGGAACAGAAGAAAGAAAATTCATTGATCTTCTCTCGACTATCTTGATTCGAGGAAGATAGATAGAGAGCCAGAGAGAAAACCCTCTGTGCTGTGTCGCCGTTCGGCCATCGCCGGCCAGAGAGGGATGGGAGAGGGAGTGGTTCAGTGGTTGTGAGATTCGGCTAGAGAGAGAGGTGATGGTGAGAGAAGAAGTGAAAAGAATTTTTTCCTGAAGTTCAGGGGGTGCATTAGCACCCCCTCGTCACAAACGTGGTTCCGCCACTGGCTGTTAGGGTAGTTTCCACCGTGCTGGAATAACATAAATGTGTTTTGATCGAGGAGTGGACTGGGTGGGGGGCTTACTCTTGTTTGAAACGCGGGCATCAGAGTCTCAAAGAATGATCTTCCCAAGCCATTAAAGTACTTATCATTTTTTATTCTTTCAATAGAAAAATGACAAACACCAAGATTTGAACAAATGCAACGTAATATACATATTAGAATGCACATCTAACCACCAATTGTGTATCGAGTCACCATAATTCGACTTAAGCATATCGTACATGTTAATTGAGCGTGAGGCCAAACCTGACGTGTTATGTAGCAATCTTTTAGAATAAGATAAGTCGATTCACCCTCCTTTCCACACATGCTGCATGTATTTTTCATTTGTAGCTTTCTTTAATCGAGTTCGTATTTATTTGTAGTGTTTTCATATAAATGCTACAACCAAATACCTCTATTTTGCCTCCGCAAGAATAGATTTCACAAGAAAAGCCATTTTGATTTGTCACGGTTGCTCGTATCTCCCTTTATTGGCATCTTCTTTAAATCCATTTCTCTCTCCTTTATCCGTCCATAAGCACTCTTAACTGCGAGAATACAACCTGGGGTCCAGTGCCAAATCCTTTGGTGGTAATTTTAGCTACTTCGAAGAGGTATTCATTTCGCGACTTCAACTTCACGTGACCATAACATGTAATGGACTAATTCTGCTTTCCACTCGTCTGCGTCCCGATCTATTAGCTCTTCAACTTTAGCATTAATTAAGGTTGCATTTACAATCCAACAATTAAGGATATGATAATAAATTAAGCGCATAGTATAAGCATTTCTATAGGTGCCTGCACGTTCGTAGTTAAAATTTTTGCGTAGTCAATGATATTTCTTTTCCTTAATATTATCTAGCAATTAAAGCCACACAAAACGTAAAGGCCTTAAATCGTGGAACTCATTTACTATTGGTTAAGACATGTATACGTATCAAATATCAAACTATTGGCTAAGACATTTCCTGTCCTAAGATTCGCCGATTTGGGCCGGTCGGCCCCTACCAGGATCCGATTCACACTATAAAATACTTGCACTTCCATTTCTAGGGTATAACGTACCCCAAAAAAGATGTCAGGCTCCCCCTCAGCGCCGCCGGCTGACGAATTGGCCGCCGTGACGCTAACCGATTCCGTCGCCGGCGTGGTCGAGGCCGAGTTCTCCCAGCGCGTGCTGATCAGGTCCATCATCCGCCGCCCCGACGGCGGCGCCGACCTGGCCGGGCAGAGGGTCCGGGTCGGCGGGTGGGTGAAGAAGGGCCGCAAGCAGCGCGCGATCGCGTTCCTGGAGGTCAACGACGGGTCGTGCGAGGCAAACCTGCAGGTGCTGGTCGACGCCGAGCTCGTGACGACCCTCGGCGAGGTGACGGTCGGCCAGATCGTGGCGACGGGCACGTGTGTGCACGTGGAGGGGACGCTGAAGGTGCCCCCAGAAGGGACGGTGCAGCGGATCGAGCTTAATGTGGAGAAGGTGCTTGATCTTGGTACGGTGAATGCGGCCAAGTATCCACTGCCTAAGACCAAGCTTACACTAGAGTTTATCAGGGATTACGTCCATCTTCGCCCCCGAACCAACGCGGTATGTGTCTGTTTGTTGCTTAATTTTGTTTCTTTATGCGATTGAAGGGGAGTTGGTCTCTAATTAGTAATATGCGAGGAATTATGAATTTGGCCGACTGATTTGATTCTAGTTTTATCTGCTGTTCATATGTTTAGTGGATAGAATTTTGGTTCTTGGTATAAGGCTTTAGGAAAGTTGCTGAGATTTTTTATTTTGATTAATGGACTTAGTTATGTAAGATTGATGCCCAAAATATTTGGTGATCCATTCCGGTCTACTGGGCTGGACTTTTTGCTTATGTCCCCCTTCTCTCCAGAACAAACGCATTATATATCTGATTCTACATCTATACACGTTGGTGGGTGTGTTGTTGGTTTTGTGTTTTCATTGCTTGATTGATTGTGTTTTTTTATGTGATTGAAGGAGAATGTCTTGATTGATTGCTGCATGCCGATGATTGTGAAATTGAGGGACGAATTTCTGTTGTTTAACCGCTGTTTTTATGTGGATTAATCACTGATTTTAATGTTGGTTGATTTGTTTGTGGTTGCTGGGTAGTTGTCTTTAACAAAGTTAATACTAATACAGTAATACTGAATGGGATAGATTGATACCCAATCATTATCTCTGGCTTGATTAGGGAACTCTCTGACTAATAGGTGTGTGATGTGCCCATGACTGTGTATTTTTGTCACAGTGCAAATTGTTACCTCTACTTTTTCAGGTCATAGTTTCAGGAGTGGCATGCCTATGTGTGCGTGTATGTGTGTCAAAATCATTGAAGTAAAGAACCCGAAGTGCCATATAGGCACACTTGTTGAGATCCAAATGGATTTGATACTTACAGGGAAAATGTGACACAAAGTGAAGTATTTTAAAGAGCTATGCTGGTTAAATTACTATTTTTTGCATATAGCATTGGACATACTAAAAAGGTAAGATTTGATTATAAGTAGTTAATGTGGGTCTTGGATATATCATATATCTGTGAGCAAGTGAGTTTCATAGTTGATGCATGTTTTCTGCGTGGTGATGATCCCGATGTTTTGTCAATGTCTTGAAAAGAAAGACAGGAAAGAATTGAAAACACGTGTACATTTCGTATGGTCTTTAGGGGGCGAGTCGGGTTAATTTTCATAGTAACTAGTTGTCACGAACGTGTGCCTCAGAAGTTGGCAAACAGCATGAAACTTGATACTAGCTCCTTTTTACTGGTGAATGGAAAGAGAGCCCGTTTGATGAAGCAAAAATGGGAAATTAAAGCAGTAAACTGATGTGAGGCTGCATATCTCTCTCTCTCTCCCCCCCCCCCCCACTTAGTTGCTTATCATAACTTCGTAAGACTTTGTGACTAAGAATTTGTTTTTGGCTGACTCAGATATCTGCAATTGCTCGAATAAGGAATGCACTGGCTTACGCAACCCACACATTCTTCCAGAAGCATGGGTTTCTCTATGTTCACACTCCGATCATTACAACTAGCGATTGTGAGGGTGCTGGGGAGATGTTTCAAGTCACTACTTTGATTAATGATGCAGAGAAATTGGAGAAGGAACTGACTAAGATTCCTGCTGACCTGGAAGCAGCTAGGATTCTTGCCAAGGATAAAGGCGAGATTGTTACCCAGCTAAAATCTGCCAAAGCAAGTGACACAGAAATAAGTGCTGCTGTTTCTGAGCTAAAAATTGCGAAAGAGAATCTCAAGAAGCTTGAAGAGAAATCCAAGCTTAAACCCGGTATTCCTCAAAAAGATGGGAAAATTGATTATGGCCAAGATTTCTTTGCCCGTCAAGCATTTTTGACTGTTTCTGGACAACTACAAGTTGAAACTTATGCATCTGCGCTTAGCAGTGTTTATACTTTCGGGCCAACTTTTCGAGCTGAACATTCTCACACCTCAAGGCATCTGGCAGAGTTTTGGATGGTGGAGCCAGAAATTGCATTTGCTGATATTCAGGTACATTACATACTCACATGTAACTTTTCATGCATTGGAGTATTCAAAAGGTTTAAGAAGCTTACATCTTTGTCTCTACAAGTAAAAGGTTAGTTACATAAAGAAGAAAAAATTGCATGCAAGGCTGTGCTGCTGTAGTGTACTTGGAAAGCAGCCTGAAATTATATCTGGTCTCAAAGTACTTTACCTGTAATTTTGTCGTGCAAATGGGTAATGAAGGTCTGAGGCCGTCATATAAGCATATCTTGAAGGCTTACACAAGCTCAAAAGAATTTTCCTTGTGCGAGGTTTATAAGACCAAAGTGGCTTTGGTATACAGGCACTGAGTCAATTTTTTGGAATAACTGAGAATGCCTTTGATCTCTTTAGACTATGTTGTTTGCATGATATATATATATATATATATATATATATATATATATATATATATATATATATATATATATATAGGGGAAAGCGAATATAATGTAAGCCTTAGGCAAGTTGCCTAAGGCTAGAGGCCAAAACTACGTCGTTTTGGTCAAGTCCACAGGTTCTATCTTTTCCTCCTTCCCCGTCATTCTCTCTCTCTCTCTCTCCCCCAACAGATTAGCCAAACCAGACAACCCCATTGCTGGCCACCATCGCTGCCCAACCTCCGTCGCCGGCCGAATCCCTGTCATCGGCAAAACCCACCACTGCCAGGCCTCTCTTCTCATGCAAGATCAGACACTGTCGTCTCACCCCCTCGCCGCTGTGCTTCTTCGCCGGAGACAACACAGTTGCCCCAAATCTAATCTTCGACCCCTCAATCTCCAGTGCCCATACAATAAACAAGCAGCAAATCACCATCACACATATTTTTCGAGACCCACCACTGCCTGCCCTCTCTCCTCTCGCCACCACTGCTCCGTCGCCGGAGAGACCACTCACTGCTGCCGCAAACCACCCACCACCCGCCACTGCTCCGTTGCGGGCCATCTTTCTTTGCCGGAGAATGCTCCGTTGCTTCCATGCGCAAATCAGTCACCGCCTTTACTCTCATCCCCCACCGCAACTCACAATAATCAAATTGAGTTGTTAAAATCAGAAGTTTGATTTGATTAAACTCTAGTGAATAATGATTCGTAAGGGATTGAATTGATGGGTTTTGCGTTGGATTTATTCAAAAGCTCAAACTTAACTTCACTGTAAAAAAAAGGGTTTTGCATTGATTTTTCTCGGGCATTTCACTGAAAATACAGGATGCCCCATCGCCGGCCTCCATCGCCAGCTCCATTGCCGCCGACTATGGAGGCTAACTCCCTTTATTATGGAGGTGGTGGTGATTGGGTTCCGGTATAATGGCTGGTTTTATGAAGCGGCAAATAGGCCGACAGTGGGGTTCTGTATGCCGACGACAGAGGGAAAGGGGAGACAGCCAAAGAGAAAAACAGATAGAAGAAAAGAAAAATGAGGTGTAGTTTTGGCCGTTAGCCTTAGACAACTTGCCTAAGGCTAACATTATATTCGCTTTCCCCATATATATATATTTATAGAGAGAGACACACACACAAAAAAGCATTCTCTCTCCAAGTAATAGAGGGGCTATGAAAAGAATGATGATCTTGTCATTCTTGAGGTAAGATCCAAGGCAGCCAAGGACAATACAAGAGCTGGATATTGGACTCGGTATTTTTCTTGCATTTTGTCTAGATAGGGCTTACTTTACTGCGATAAACCAAATCAAGTTTTTTGATTCCCTTAATCTTTTAAAAGACCTCATTGTTTGTATACTTTTGTAGGATGATATGAATTGTGCAGAGGCGTTTGTGAAATTTTTGTGTCAGTGGTTACTTGACAACTGCCGGGATGATATGGAATTTATGGTTGAGAAATTTGACAAAAGTGCTATTGATCGGCTAGAAATGGTTGCAGCAACTGGCTTCGTACGTCTTTCGTACACGGATGCGGTTGCCATTCTGGAGGAAGCTTCTAAAGAAACAAACTTTGAGAATAAAGTGGAATGGGGGATTGACTTAGCATCTGAACATGAAAGGTAATGTACCTCCGCGCCTTATATGTGTTCCATTGGCTTCATCTCTCTGGATTCTTTCCATCATCTGATCATTCATGTAGATACTTGACCGAGGTGAAATATAAGAAACCGGTTATTGTGTACAATTATCCAAAAGGGATCAAAGCATTCTACATGAAGGTCAACACTGACAACAAGACAGTAGCTGCAATGGATGTCCTTGTACCGAAGGTTGGATTTCTTCTCATTTTTCCCTAATAACATATGTTGCTCCTTTAATCTCTCTTGTATAGCCAGCTGAAATATCAGAGATATGCTTGCTTGAGCTAATGACAGCATTTCTTCCTTTTCCAGGTTGGAGAACTAATTGGAGGAAGTCAAAGAGAAGAGCGGTATGAGGTCATTAGAGATAGGTGAGAAGCTACAAACTTGATTTTGATCAACTGATGAGGAAAACCATTTATTAAGCTGTTGGCTATTCTCTTTTATTCCTTTCATCTTCCTTACGTTCCTTTTATTGCCCACCGGTTTGCTTGCTAGTTTTGTTCATAAATTTTGAGTTGACAATACACAACAAATTATCAACTCATGACTTATGAGGACGCTTGATGAGAGTGCGTTTCTCTAATGCAGGATCCTGGAGATGGGTTTGCCTCTTGAGCCATATGAGTGGTACCTTGACTTACGGCGCTTTGGCACTGTAAAACATAGTGGATTCGGTTTAGGCTTTGAAAGGATGATTCTTTTTGCCACCGGGATCGACAATATTAGAGATGTGATTCCTTTCCCAAGATACCCGGGAAGAGCTGATCTTTGACAGGATACGCATCTAGCAATAGCCATTTAGCCTTATTGTCTTTATAACTCGGTGTTATAGTTTTGCTTCTAAACGAAATTTGTTAAAAAAATCGATCTTTGTGGTTTTATGAAAGATTGACACGATTATTACCTTGTTGGAGTTCCTTTTTTGCAAGGTTTTTGCTTCTGAGATATATTGTTATCCTTTTAGATCTAGTTGACAACACTTGTATTTCGAGAGAATATCACTACACTATTGTATTTAGGATAAATGTTGCTTCTATCCTTGAGTTTACAGGAAAAAGACAGTATCTGTTGGAAAAAAACTAAACTGCCCTCGAAATGCTGTCCATTGCACTTTTTTCTGTCATTTCTCTGATACTTGATGCAAGTTAACTATTACTCGCTGCACAAAAGCAATTCATTGATCAGAACCAATTACAAAACCATTTTGAAGGCAATGGAACACTAACAATTCATGATTATTAGATCAATGTTTTTTTTTTTTTTTTAAATACTCCCCCTCCCCCCACACCCCCCACCCCTCAATATCCGACACACACAAACATGCAGATCTGTGTTTTGTGCACATAATGGGTGCTAGGACGCGTTGTGTCACTCAAACATACAAAATTGGGTTTGCAAGGACGAATATGGGGTGAAGGTGATGATTGATGGCTTTAGTGTGGAGGTGGTGCCGCTGGCATTAGTTGTTCGTGGTGGTTGTGCGTGTGTGGAGTGATTGATGGAGTGTGTGTACGTTGGAGGATCAGCAGGCAATGAAGGAGGAATGGGAGTTTCGGGGTCGTGCATGGTGAAGGGGGAGGTAGTATCTTGACGGTGTCGTGACACTGTTCAAAAAAATACAAGTTAGAAATTGTTAGACAGATTAAGTTATATTTTTATAGAATTTAAAGCTATAATTTCGAACAATATTTTTATAAAAATAGTAAGCATATGTCACTAAAACAACTTAATAATTATTGATTGTATACGACGGATGGCAGCTAGTAGGTAGCCCCTGAAACAATTTTTATGTTGAATACTCGCCTTAAGATGATTTCTTATAAAAGCTGAGTTTTTGAAAATAAGGTGAGGATCATTTGAATAAATCAAAAATCAACAGGCAAATGAAGATGAAGAAGCTCACCAGAATCTGGAACAAGTCTCGCCGCGACGCCGACGACGACAAGTTCTCCCTTCCCACTCGCGACGATTTCCGTCCAATCGACTCCTATGGTCCGCCCCCTTCCTGAATTTTCTCTGATTACATATGCGGCAACATAAATTAGGGTTTTATATATGTTTCGACTGAAAACTTTGTCTATGTTCTTAAACACGCAGAGCAGGAGGAGTTTGTCCGGTCATTGGAGAGGACTCTAGCCCAACAGTCACTGTTATGGAAGGTACATACTTCAAAAGAATCAACACGCCCCTGTGTTCCACTGACTGTTCCTGTTGACTTTGCTCGTTAGCTTGACATGCCAAACGATACTTATTAAATCTACGGTCGCTATTTGAGTTCAGTTTGATATCTAAATGTTACTAGATAAAGACCGATGATAGATTTCCGCCCCTAGGAACTTGCAAAAAAGTCAGGATACAATGGAACAAAATAGTAGTTTTATGAGAAACTCAGTGATGTTTTGAGCTGTCTAAGTAATTTTTATAACTTAAACATGGTTTTTGCTTGTGGTCCGTTGCAGAGCATTTTCGCGGCTTTACTTGTTTGCTTCGTGGCGTTTCTTCTTTTCTCAATCTATCAGCAGGCTCTGTCTCCATGGGAACTGGTACAAAAGATCACAACTCCATATATACTCGTACACTCCCCCAATTCCATAATTTTTGTCTCATTTGACCTCTTGCGAGTTCTTAGGATAGAAATCAAACATCCAAACAACTCAACTTATACTACATATTAAATGAAGATAAATATTATTTGACAACTGAAACTACGGCAAAAACAAAGAATAAAGTGAATGTTGTACATGCTTGAATTCTATTCTAGATCGCAAAATGTCAAAGGGGACAAAATATATGAAACAGAAGGAGTACTTTGCTAGCTGCGCTGTGTGTGAGTGTGGATGTGCATGTTCTGTTGGTCAGTTTGGTAAATGAATACCAAAAACTCACTGAAGTTGAGTGCCAATGATCAAACTTGATAAAGAGTTCGGAAAGAAACAGAATAGTAATTGTTGCTATCATGACAAGCCTTTAGCTTTTTGCACAGGCAATATGTGGTGTGGTTTGAGTATTTTTAGAGGGTCTGATCATTCTGTGGTCTACTGATTTTCTGTTAGCAGCAGATGATATGCTGAAGCTACTGAAGAAGCAAGACTGATCTTGGCCTTTTCACTGTAGTACATCTGTCACCACGAGGCACTTATTCTAATTCACATAAAACTTCCGGGTCAGCAGCACCCCTTGAGGAGGGGCTTCCTATATACCCTTGACCACCAGTGTAACGAAAGTCTTGTAGAAACATATGTCAACTATGTTACTTTCCTCTGTGCTTCCCTTGCTTAGAATCGAGCTGGCTGAACTTGTAATGTGTCCAGCCTGTGACCTGTATCTAGCTCCCATTGAAGCCTGAGTTCCCCCCTCCTCCTCCCCCTCCAAAGTAGATTGCCTTTTGCTTCACCCTAGGTGCTGCTCCCAGAATCCCATCTCTCCGTCACTTGTATGCTAATACCTCATTGCTACTTCCATACATCACAAGACTAAGTTTAAAAGATGTGCCATTACAATGTAAAATGAATCACCAATTACCCCAAGCTTGATGAGGATGTATGCATTATATGTATTCTATGGTGTTGGTTGCACAAGTGCCCATTTAATCAGTGAGTAGAAAGTAGGATTGTTTCTTCTATCCTTGATTGGTACTGTACAATAAGTTATGGTTTACTTTTGGTTTTGCAAGTAAACCGCAGTAGGTGAAAGTATTGAATTGACCAATATCTGTGCTCTGCATAGTTTCTATCGTCAATGCAAGGTGCGTGACCGTTCTTTCTCTTTGGTGAACAGCGTTATCATGCTTACTTCATGGACAAGGTTGACTCATGGGTAGTTATATCTGCAGGTTCACACCTAACTTATTCTACCTGCTTCATGATTTGCTAGCAAATCTATTTTGTGCATTCTTGAAAAGGTGCCATGCATGTGTTGAAAAAGCCTCAACTGCTATGATGTTCCATCCCTGCATCTCAAATTTGATGGAGACTTTTTCGACCTCAGTCTTTCTTAATTGCTTTGCTTGATGAGATTTTTGTTTGAGGACTAGATTTTGCTTGAGGGGACCAGTGACTATTGGAACAGTATAACGAGTTTTAGTTTGATTGTTTTCAGCCTTCCTTTTAGCGGTTTATTGGAGAATCATGTGCTGCTTTTTCTCCCCGAACTTTTCAAACTACATTGGCGTAGGAAGATAATTAACACGTACATAGACATTAGCGTCCATCTATTTGTCACTTCTTTAATAAACTAACTCGATTGAATATATGTTTTGGACATTCTTTTGTGTACTATCAAATGTGCTGCCATTTGTTCATGTCTAAGTGCGGAATAGTTGGGAATTATGTCACCAATGTAACTATCAAGCCCGATATGCTTGTGTTAATGGAACATATCTTTGCTGAAGGATTAATCTCGATTTGAACTGCTGTCAGAAACTTCTTGTGTTTCTACATTTTTGGGAGCATTGCTCTTGTTGGAGCACAGGCTAAACATACAGGAAGAGGCGATTGAGAACATGATCAGTCATTTGTTGTGTTTTAACATAACGTCATTTGGTGTTCTGAAAGCAAAATATTAAGAATGGATGTTTACTAAACCCTTGTCAGTACTGTACAGGCCACTAACTATAGTATTTGACAGATTGGGCGGCCATTTTAGTGTGCTCATTGGCTATCACAGGGTTGCTTCATAATTCAAAGTATCACAGGCGATGGCTTTGGTACTCATGCTGTGCTGGCATTTTGCTGGCCGTCTTCTGGTTATATCACATGCTGAAGTGAGCATATTTTGCAACCCTTGTATTTCATAAATCTATTGCAAGTTGCAGCAATAAAGAGTCAAGCTCGGTGCTATGGTCGGGTTACGTGTTATTCAGACAAATGTTCTTTAAGGAAACGTTAATCATGTCTTGAAAGATGATCTTCGATTTATTGTAGGTTGCCGAAGTTCAGATGGGACGTTATATGGCTTCCTTTTGGCCCTCTCAGGTACACCCTCTTGCACCATCTTTTTGCTGGGTACATGTACTTATTTGCTTATCGAAGCATTATTTCGTGGTAACTGCAGTGGGGCGGGACTCTGCCTATACGTTGACCACTTGCTCAACGGGTCATCTGAAGAAGTAAGAAAACTTCGGGGCTACATGTATGCTTTTAAGGCCAGTTAAGGAGTGCTCTTCCAAACTGCTTTGACAATGGACATGCTATACTTCAGAGTTTCATTTGCCCACTGACTGTTCTTTTGAACCAGACAGAGACGTACTCGGGAGTACTACGTTTCTGAAAGGCCAAGATCACTACTCATGAAAGACTCAACGTTGTCCAGTCCTTCGTGCATGGTTCAAAAGCTTGCCATTCTCTTTTGTTTGGAGGAAGCAAGCAGAATTTCTCTCTTTTTTTTTGCTATGCATTTTTGTTTCTTCATGCTTGTAAATTTTCAGATTCGTATTCTTCGAAATACGTGCAGTTCCAATTTTGTTGGTCGAAAATCATTTACGTCATCTGTCATATATATACCGAGTAAGCTAATGTGAATTTGGTAAATTCTGCAAATGATCCATCGAGTGAGGAAGGAGCTTTACATTCTAATAAGTTCCTCCGTTCAAGAGAAATGTAACTTGTGATCTACAGCCAAGACTAGTTTTTACTTGGCATATCCAACCATTTTTGGTCATTTTTTTAGACAAATACTTAGTCATTTGACATTTAGAGTATGTTTGGAATCATGAAATTGATGGAATTTCATTTTAAATCCTCAAATTTTGTTGTTTGGAACATTAAAAAAAGGAATTAGAATTAGATTTCATGGGATTTGACTGGATTTGTTTCTATAATGTGAAATCCGATGAAAAATGGTCGGATTTCACGGGATTTTGATTTACTTGAATTAAAAGTAAGTATTTACCTATCTTACTTTCTTTTTTTTTTTTCTGGATCTCTCAAACAATAAACCAACTACCCTCATCTTCATTGTCGATATCGTCACACCACTTTTACTATCACCACTGGTACCATTATTGCCATCAACACTACTATCGCCACTACCACCACCATTGCCATCACCACGTTGCCATCATTTCTATTGTCACTGTCGCCATCGCCGCCACCGTCGCCACTACCACCACCGTCAACACTGCTAGTAGTGGCACAACTATCACTGTAGCTGCCACTACTACCACCACTATTGCCACCCTCACCACTACTACAACCATTATTGCCATCGCCACTGCCACCACCGTCAGTACTGCCACAACTACCATCGTCACTAGTCGTTATCACCACTGCTACCACCGCGGTCGTCACTACTGCCACAACTACTACCATGCTGCCACTACTGCCACCACCCCTGCCACTGCTATTGCCGCCACCACCACCGTCGCTGCCGCCATAACCACCACCACCACCACTGTCGCCGCTACAGCCACCAATAATGCCACCACCACCACCATCGCCACCACTACCATCATCACTGCCATCACTATTGCCGCCACTGTCGCTACCACTACTGCCACCTGCTACTGCCGCCACCACTATCACTATTGTCGCCGCCACCACTATTGCCACCACTACTGTCACCGGCATCATTATTGGCGTTAGTTGACGACCACAAGTTACACCCTATTACACGTCAATATCACCAATACCATTGCTTGACCACCCAACCACTTACATTGTCGATGTTGCTGCCACCACCACCACCACCACCACCATGTGGTGACACTAGTACACTTGAAATTACTTACCGTAATTTATTTTGCATCGTAAGTCAAGGATATAATTGTCTAAAAATTTATTACATTTTCATTTCTTCTCTTCTCCAAATGCAAAATTGGGATTCCGTGATTTAAATTTCCTTTCGTTACTTTCACTTACACTAATTCTTGATAACGAAGAAAACAATGTTCGATAAGAACTTCATATTTTCTTTCGGTGGAACAAAAAGGGAAAAAATGAGTTGGAGGGAGCGGTGTCGTTCCGGTAATGCTGCTTGAGTGTTATCAAGTGTAATTTTGCGCTAACTTCAGGTACCGAGCGTAATTATTAAACCAAAAAAAAAAAAAACCCTTAGGAAACCACAAGCATTAAAGAGAGTTCGTATAGCAACATTTCCACTTTTGCCCTTCCCATGGCCATAACCAGAAAGAAGAGAGCTTCAATCCACTCTCCATTTTCAACTTTTTCACAAACTGGGAAAGCCTACACTCAGACCGCTGGAGAGTAGGCGGAGCAGCCAGTAAAGCTTGGCAGTAACGCGGCAACTACTCCCCCACCACCACCACCTGCCAAGCCGGTCTCCGGTCAACCCCACCACCTGCAGTGAACCTGCTGGGGAAGTGGGCAAGGTGGCCAACTCCCATTGGCCACTCTTCCTTCATAAGGCGAAATTCCCATGTTGAGTACTGCATCATGCATTCTTCAGTAATGGTGGTCATGGCTTGAACCCTAAGAACTTGCTGCTCCTTCACTTTGTTTCTCTTTTTCTCTGCATTCTTCAGTAACGGTGCTCATGGCTTGAACCCTAAGCTCTCGTCGTGTCGCCGGCGTGATATCGAGCAAGTACGTCTTCATCATCTTTAACTGTGTCTTTTAGGTTTCTTTCTCAAGAATTTCGTCGGAGTTTCCTGTGATTTATGGCAAAGTAGGTTCACATGGGCGTAAATGTTGACTTTAGTCGTTGTTTTTGCTTTTTAACTTGACTTTTGAATCGGCACTTAGTTCAAGTTTAATTTTCATGGATTTCTCGAAAGTTTTTGTGTGATTTGATAACGTTTGCCTTGCGATCTTAGGATAGACTTTGCACGTGTAAATATCGACTTTACTCGTTTTGCCTTAACTCGTTACGAGATAGAGAGTTTGAGTTTGATTTAATGTTTATATATGTTTTAGTTCAATTGGCTGTCATAAATTTCCCGATTTTTCCAGCAATGCCTGATTATGTCACCCTACAGGATGATAACCCCTGTAAAATAAACAAGACCTTGCTATGAACTTCACTCGTTCCCTCATTTCTCTTGCATTTCACCGATTAATCGGTCACAAACACACGCATTAGTCACACACTGCGTCGTGGGACGGCCGTTGGATCCACACGGTCGGCGGCGAACAAGTAAAAATTTCATTTTCTTCTGTTATCTACCAACCGATGCTTAGTAAATTTATAATGTGCACACACACACAACCTGTAGAGTTTCTAGGTTTTGTGTTTTCCTCCTTTTCTTTAGTTTTTTTGTTTTTTTGTAAGGTACTTTTCGAAGTGGATGAGTGTGATTTTGCTCTTGTTTTGTGCAGTACGAAAAGAAAAAAATGGAGAAAAAAAATTGATTGAATCTTCTTCCGTAATGAATAAATGGTCAGTCAGTGCACAAGGATCCGGCCACTGTATTGTCTTAGAATTTAATGTACCCGCCCCTTATACAGAAAGGTGTTTCCATGCTTCGAAATCTTACTTTTCGGCCATAACGGAGCAACCTTGTTGTTGCGCTAGTGCTTCCCTTGTACTCTTTAGCATAATGGCAGCTTCAGGTTTGTTTGAATTACGTAACTGCTTCAAATACAGTATCGGGAAGTACAGCTTGTCGAACCTCTATATCCACGGGCTTATTAGCTCAATGGCAATTGGCACGTACAATACGCCCAGTCGCTTCTCGTGGATTTTGTGAACCCTTAATATGATATCTTGATCACACTTGGTAAACTTGTGAAATGTTATCAGATTTTGGCTTTGCCAGTGTAAGAAACATGTATCTAAAGGAAATTAAGTGGTCTTCCCCACTAGTTTTTGGTCAGTGACGATGATTTCCAACGTTAATTTGATTCTGGTCTTCAATTTATGCATCTTTCTTGTGACAGAATGGGAGCAGGGAGGAAGACAAAGACGCTTCATTTGAAAGAAAGGTCTCAACATCCGATCACAGTCAACTGCAGTGCTCCTGCTAGGAATCTGAGAAAGAGTGACATTGGTGCAGTTATTTTTGGATGCAAGAATCATACAATAGCTGAGTGCTATGCCCGTCAGTTGTTTGGTTAGTCTACTTCTAATCTGAACTGATAATGCCTTTCTTCATTGTAGATGTTGGCTTCCATATATTTGGCTCTATTAAATTCTTGAACAGGCTTACCAGCTGCACATTTTTCGTACGTAAAGAACATCACTCCTGGGCTACCACTTTTCCTCTTCAATTATAGTGATAGGAAACTTCATGGAATATTCGAGGCTACAAGCTCCGGACAGATGAACATTGATCGTTATGGGTGGAGTGATGTGGATGAAGCGGGTCATGGTCAAGAGTATACAAAATACGCTGCCCAGGTATAGTGAATTTATGACTGTCTTAATATACTGAAGCAACTTTGGTTATAGATGCTTATTTTCAATCTTCGGCTGGTCAGAGTAAAGCAACGACATTTACTTACTAGTAGTCTGTTCTCTCAATTTCAAGGTTCGAGTACGTATTCAGAAGCAGTGTCACCCCTTGTCTGAAGATCAGTTTGGTCCCGTAATTGCTGACAACTACTATGAACGAAAACTCTTTTGGTTTGAGCTGGATCGGGCTCAAACCAGCAAGTTGATCTCCTTGTTTACATCTTCACCAGCAAATGTAAATGCATCTTGGTCGCAGACAGCAAGGTGTAACACTCCATTCCATTCTGTGCCCACTCATGCTAGTAGACAGCCAGGTCATGGCATCCAGACATCTACTCCAGAAGCGGATTTTGGTTGTTCAAATCAGACCACCATGCAGTGGAGTTCAGTAACTTTAGTGGGTGCTGAAGCAGTGGTTGGATACCCAAACTCTGACGGTCAAAGTAACTCTTTTGTTGGTAACACAAGTAGGTCCGTTTCGCAAAGAAAGTGGAGTGCATTGTTCGAACAACAACCTGCTTCTGATACCGCTTCAAAGGATGAAAGTCTTATAACCCAGCGTCAAAAGCTAACTTTTCCTCCTTCGAGTGAGTCCAACATGAAATCTGAGTCTTCATGTTTCGCGCCTTGTCTGGATGGAGGTAGTAGCCACCACTTGGAGGCTAGTGGAGTTGAGTTGGTTACAGAAAGATGTGATGAAGCGTTTTGGCACCGGGAACCAAATTGTTCCAACCCTTCTCTTTGGACAGAGGAGGCTGATAGCCTTCCTCATAGCACTTCAGTTGAGAGTATTCTCCCTTCTGATTTAAGAAATGAAGTCGAGTTTGGTAATTCTGAATGTCATAAAGCCACAACTTCAGAGTCTTCAGACTTGAATGACTCGTCTTATTTTTCACCCCATTCTGATACAGAAAGCCAGACTTCAGAATCCTCCGTAGTAGAGGATGCAAAAGAAAGATATGCTGTGACACATGAACCTGGAAAACTGAAACCAAATGTGATGAATACAGAGGACAGCCATGCCAATGACACCTGTCATCCTGTGATTCGATCTGGATTTCACATTGAGAGCAAAAGTTCTTCATAATGGAGACGGTTATGACATTGAAGCCCTCTGATCTTCAGTCTTTGGTAGTTAAGGTAACTATGTCCGTCTGTTGCCATTATATTCTTTGCACTGATATACTTCTTCCAAATTGCTTCGTCTCTCACTCCCACTTTAATACATGTTATGTTCTGTTAAAGTTGATGCATGAAATTGAAGGGTTGAAGGGGTCTCAGCTGAAACAGATTATGAAAATCAGTTCAATGGAGCAGGAGCTGGTACTCTTTTCTCATCCTAAATCCTAATTTTTTCGCGTTTCTGTAACCACTACTTAATCTCCATACCTTTTGGATCAAAGATATTGGCAGCCTGCTTGTTATTTTTCTTGAGATAAGAATGTCGTGTTGAGATTTTTCAAACTTCGGCCTATTTTTACTAACTTCCTACGAATGACTGAATGCCTCGTTTCACTATGTCATGTTTCCCATACTTTAGTCATCCATGGCCTAAGATGTATTCCAAACTCCAATTTGAAACTCTGTTATGTGAAGAGCATAAAAATATGCCGTAACGTGAGTTAATGTTATTCATCTCTCTCTCTCTCTCTCTCTCTCTCACACACACACACACACACACACAAGATTATTTGATTGCATGATATACAGTAAGGAAGACTTCTTTTTGGGTCTCAGGAACATTTGAAAATGCGGTGTGATGTGCTGGAATCTGGACCACTTCCTCCAATTAGGCAGACAGAAGTAGAGGATGAACCACTGAATGAACCACATCCAGAATCCGATGAGGTTGTTCTGATACTGGGAGGATATGATGGTTCTGCACGGTTATCAGCTTTTGACTCCTATTCTCCTTCTTACGACATAACAAGATCTCTCAGTCCAATGACCTTCGTACGTTCATATGCCTCAGTAGCAAAGCTGGATGGTGAACTATATATCATGGGTGGTACACATGGAAACGTGTGGTATGACACAGGTACTAGCTGCAAACTTAAGGTCTATATCTTGCCATGGACTCTTCTTTTCAAACAAAGTTTTAACTTTAGAAGCTATTATTTTGCAGTCGAATCATACAACCCAATAAGTGATACATGGGTTACTCGACCGTCATTAAATCAGAAGAAAGGAAGTTTGGCAGGGGCTTCTCTAAATGGTAAAATATATGCAATTGGTGGTGGAAACAGAGATGGATGTTTTTCAGAGGTGGAAATGCTTGACCTGAACATTGGAAAGTGGATCTTCACCCGTTCAATGCAATACGAGGTACTTTAGGTCCTTGTTTGCATTGGATGCGCTACCTATGTTTAAAACCACAGTGGCTTGGTCAGATTAGTATATATAACTAGTGCTTGCTTTATCTGTGGATGTTTCTTCTTCTGGATTTCCAGCGCTTTGCTCCAGCAGTAGCAGAAATAAACAACACCCTCTGTGTTGTGGGTGGTTATGATGGAAGGAATTACTTGAAGTAAGATATCTATGCACCCTTTCCTGCTTCTCTCAGTTGGTTGATGAATGTTGTTTACGTTTCTTCTTTAAGTTTCACAAGGATGGCTCTAGGCTTGCTTAAATTTGATCTACATTGTGTCTCTAGCCATATGTACCCATGCTTGTAGGGCACAGCCATATGATTGGGGAGGTCTCTCATGAATATGCGGGTTGGCAGTTAAGATGCAAATCTATTGGTTCCTGTTTGATTGATGTATACTATATTTTGGGAAGTGAAGCCTTTGAGAGAGTGGAGGAGCACCACTATGCCGGCTGTGCGACAGATTACTGCCCATCTACACAAACATGTCAATGTATATGTATATATATATGGCCATTTCATAAATGCCTGTGCACTCGATGGATCTTTTTATGGGATATGTGGAATATGTTTTGCATCTCACCTTTTGGTATCGTTGAGCTAGGTTTGTAGTCATTTCTCTGGATGCCGAAGAATTTCAACTATTACTTGAGGTCATTCTATTTATGCCTTCCATAGAAGTCCCTTGAGCTAGCTAGGTTTCCTTTACCCATTTGCTATGGCACTTTTAGTTCGTGCATAGTTTTCCTGTTTCAGTGAATTCAACTGTACTAGTTTGTCTTACTATCATCCCTTTTGATCAGGTCTGTTGAAAGATTTGATCCTCGTGAATACTCGGGGACTGGACTGAGGAGCATGAGCACTAGAAGGGGATGTCATTCTTTGGCTGTGCTGAATGAAAAATTGTAAGCTAATTGCTCTCTTGCTTTGGGCTTAGTGGAACTGTGTTTAAATTCTATAAATTGATGATCACTTAAGTTGGTTCGGCTTTGAACACGAACAGACGGTAGGATATTTCTGAACGTGGGGATTATACGTGACAGACTTTGTTAATGGATGTTGTCTGTGCAGATATGCTTTGGGTGGTTACGATGGAGCTAAAATGGTTTCGACTGTTGAGGTATTTGATCCGCGCACTGGTTCATGGATGCCCGGAGAACAGATGAACGGTACGTAACGATATCCAACCTGTTTCATCTGGTCCAATTTTTTCGTCTTTCATGACTGCTCTTCAACGTTTGTACAGATTGAATGCTACAAGGAGGGGTGCGGGTGGGAGGTGACTAACCTGAAAGCAATTGGGAAACGATGCTTCTTGTCAGCCCTTGTTCTGCAACTTGATCCAGAACTCGCAACCCAATTAGAGGGTTCGACGACAGGCTGTTTTCCAAACTAGCCATTTGCACGTTATAATCTTAAATTAATTTTGTCATGCACTGAAACCCTAACCTACTGAGCGAACTACTGGAGAAGACAGTTCTGTGAACACACAGTTGGATGAACAGACTTGACGGATCGGACAGTAGCACCCTGGGCAGGTTCTTGCTTGAAACAATGACACATTCAATTGAGATTTCTTACTCTTTATGGATTAGTTTCGCAAATGGATTACTTCCCTGAGATCATAAAGTGTGCAGCAAACAGGCAACAATGTGCAGCTTCAACTTATTACATCCATATGAAGCTCAGTCTCAGGGGAAAGGAAATTCATAACATGGGCATTACTAGAAGACCTCAACAACATCCTGGAAAGCTGCGGTACACATTAAGAATTCAACTCGGTCTTTCTCAAAAGAAAATCCAGATAACTGTAGGAATGAAGTCTGACAAAGTAAAGCACTAAATAATTGTAGCAACTACAAACCAAGTAACATAAACTAGTCATTCTCATAAACTTGAAGCAAAACAAAACTCTCATTATGGCAGACAATGAATCACTCGTCTTCGTCTTCAATGATCTTGGTGCCTAGCCCCTTCAGCCCTTCTGCTGGGATCTCAGCAACAGTAACAAGCGAGTATAGCTCTTCCTTGGCATCTTCATCATCGTTCCTCTTGCGGGCGATCCGAACTCTGACGCGCCTCGGGACACTACGGATCCCCCTGCTCCAGACATGCTTGTTTAGCTTGACATCCACTCTCACATCCTTGGTCCCCATGGCTTTCTGGGCAAACTTCCTGATCTCCTTTATCGCATTAGGAGCCTTCTTTTTGAATGTGCTGTCATGCACAACCCAATAACACAACATGTCATTCGCATAAACATATCTGCAATTCACTTTGGTGTGCATATGCATATACCTATATGCAGGCTGTAATTTCTTACTCATTGAGGCATATTTTTAAAGGCATTGACAAACCGTAGACAATAACATGCCCAAAAAAGTAAAGCAATATTTCTGTGGTTCAAATTTGAAAACGTCAAGCTAGCTTTATTTAGAATAGTTACTGATTTGCTAAAGACAAGCTAGTGAGAAAGCCCAAGGACAGAATCCCTACACATTAAATAGATTGTTATATAAAATAGAATCACGTACACCAAACATCAGGAGCACACTACCGAAGCAAATACTGCATTGCTTGATCAGGTCAAGATAAAATGTGACAGCTCAAAAATTAGTGACAACTCACCTCTTAACATGTTAGGTTCTTATTACTGAAGGCATCATATAAAGGCAACATTAACCATCAAAGCCAAGCACCGCTTGATGCAAATGACGACTTTCAAAATTTTGTCCTCCCAAAGCCTTGGAAACAAAAAATTTTATCCATACACACAGAAGATGGTAACTGCTAATCCAATAACTTGCAGCAGACAATGCAACAATGGTACACTACACCTCAATTTATATGACTATACTTGCATCAAGAGCAAACCTATCCCCTCCCACCTACTAAACTGTGCTGAGATGATGCCAAACATCAAGCATGTCTTATCCACAACGTTAAACATCTCCGAGCTATATAATCTAGAATTAATTGCAGTCAAAACCCTTCGCTTTATCATATGTTGCTGCCAAAACCCTCGCCTTCCCACATCTAACATCAACATCAAAAGGATAATGGAAGGTACAAACCGAACTAATTGGCTATACACAGTCATTTCTGCCAACATGCATCAGACATCAATTCCAGTAAAATTTTAAAAAAGCTAATTATCTTCTTGCACAGACAATAGCAACAATGGAACACCCAGACTTAACGTCTACTTTCATAGTCATGATTCGCGAGCATACGAGCCTAACAGATCAAGATGAACAACCTCCCAAATATATGTCATTTGAATGAACAAACCAAACATATAGTGATAACACTCCCTCTGTTACATAATTACGTCATTTTCGTAAGCTTTAGACGGTCAAATCATATCCTACAAACTAGCAAAATAATCAAAGGGGGCCAAAATTCAAAAACAGGGAATTTTTTTATGCGAAGGAAAAAAAAAACCCACATACAAAATCGGATCAATCCGCACCAAAGATTAATCAGAAGCATATAAAGAGATGGGTAATAGCATTATTCATTAGTACCAGCCATGCAAGCGCTTGTGAAGGTTGATGGTGTACTCCCTCGTCACCACCTCCTCCTTCCTTCCTGTACTCTTCTCCACCATTTTCGAATCGCTATCTCTTCTAACTTCACCTGCACAAAAAACCCCACAAAAAGTCAAAAAAACAAGCACACACCTTTCAATTCATTTTCCTCAAACAAACTCGATCTTGCCCCATTTTTCAATGCGAACAAGTACCCAGATCTACAAGTACGATCAAAATACCGTGTGTGTGTGTGAGAGAGAGAGCGAGCGAGGCAAAACCTTGGAGCTGGAAAGAGGGAGCCGCAACGAGGAGACACTCTGATATATATGTATATGAACTACTTCAAGAAACCCTAATGGCAGAGGTTTATAAGGGTAAATATTTTATGGGCCTTTGAGTGTTTGGATTTGGGCTTCGGCCCGGCATTGCCAAACAGGCCAGGGCTTTATACCTGTGGGCTTTGAGTGGTCAAACCTAATTGATTTCAATGTGTGTAATTATAAAAAGGATTGAACCGATGTTCGTGATTAAGGTGATAGCCGAGTGATAAAGGTTTTTTTTTTCGTACTTTTCTTTGTTGGGCTCATATTGAAGTGGCGTCGAATGGACCAAAATTGAAAAGACCAGGATTTTCTGCTATAAAATACTCGGATGTAATAGAAAAATATCGCCAGATATATATATGAGCGATAAAAGATTGTCACTGTATATGTCAACAACCGTGACAAAACACTTGAAGTGTCAACCTTTTGTCACTAAAGCATTAAGCAGAGATGTACAACAGAGAACCCTTGTCCAAGAAGACCTTACTTTTGCATTTTTTAGATATTTTTAAAAGGAGGTCTAATTTTTTTTTTTCAATTGTAGATAAACACTATTACCCAAAAAAAAATGTAGATAAACAGTAGTTTACAAATTGTGAGTTTTGATTTTGTTACGTTTCTAAAGTTAGACTACAAATTTACATCATGTAATGACCCACGTAGGACTGCTGAATGGAATGATTCCTCCCTTGAGGGTGATGGAAGGGGAGGGAACGACCCGATCTAAGATTACTCCCTAGCAGAGTCTAACTTTTCGAAAAGAAGAGAGGGGCAAAAATACGAAAAGTAGATACATAATTTCGAGTGTGATTAGACAATCAAAAATTAGACAATGACTGAGCTTCCTGTGATTGATTGTATCCTTTTAATTGGTAAGTATTCATCGTCGCAATGGTTTCCATACTGGAGGGGTCTGATTGGTGAAATATTTAATTAGTCGTAACTTATTTCTAAAAATTGATAATCGTCCTCCAACTCTCCAATACCATGTGACATTTAGCTACTTGTCACAATTTTTTTTCCTAAAATTTTAAGTGACAAATTTGAAGTTGAAATATCAATCCCATCAATTGCCAATAAAGGAAATTCTAGTAATTGAAAGTCCATATTTTCAATCTACAAAAACAAATTAATGTTCCACTTTTCTCTTTTTCCCAAAAAATTGCATCTTCGGATACTCTCCATCTGTTTTTACATGTTTGTCCCTAAAAAATAGATTCCCATAATAGGATTTCTACATCAAACAACTAAAATTCTAATTTTACACAGCGTTCGATCGACAAAAAAAAACATGCCGCCCTCAATATTTCTATCATAATAAATCTGAGAAACAAAAATTTTTCCCTTTTGTTTCCTCAAATAGGGAACCTTTTCCAAGGCCATCATCAACAGTGCAGCAAAAAATATAGAGCATAAAATCACCATTAAGAATACTTGCATACGATCACCATAAAGATTCTACAACACAACTACCATAATCCTTATGAGCACACAAGGTACTCAGGCTAAACAATACTTGGATACAGCTACCATAATTTTTTGTGAGCATACAAGGTACTTTGGCTAAACAATACTTGGATACAGCACTGAGGCAATGTTATACTCTCTTCCAATTAAATGCTGCATTACAAGAATATATGTAACTATGATTTCAACGCACTCCGCGAGTATCTCCATAAACTGAGAGCCACAACTGCGAGGCCAGCAATGCCTGCTAAAATCTGCAGTAGCAAGAGAATCAAACTATAAAATTATGCATATTTCAATTAAGTGCATTTAATTAAGCTAAATTTGGTATCACTTAAAAAATTAATTCTTACCAAAAATAGTCTAATTTTAAGTCATGGTGGACTTACTTAATGTTGATCACTTAATTCTAAGTGAGATGAGTTTTTAACATATTTTTACATGAAATAAATAATTACCACCACGATACCGCCTCAATTAATTTACTGATAACACCGTCTCTATCACAATACAACCACCACCACCACCACTACAACCATTATTTTATTTTGCTATCACCAACACATTTGCCATGACCTAGCCACTATCATCACCACCACCACCATAAGGACACAGTCACTTCCACCAGACTATATCGTCGTTGTTACCACATCCATTTTTACACTACAACCACTGCAATAACCGCCATGTCACCGCCTATCGCTATCATCACAATTATTAACACTACGTCTTCACGTACCATTATCGCAACCACTGACATATTTTCACCGTTGCCGCCACCACTATTACTCATCGTCACTGCCACCACCAACCCGATTTTAGCCCCCCCCCCCAAAAAAAAGTTATAAAGTACATAAACGAATGCATAATTTTGGTAAAATGGATAAATTTGTAAATAATTTTTTTTTCAGACATCTGCTTATTGTTTACCAAACAGATTAACTTATTTTTCAGTAACAATTCAGTCGCTTAAAGTTTTCAGTTTTACGAACTCAACGCTTAATTCTTTCAGCACTTAAATTTCAGTTTTATCAAACAGCCCCTTAGACTCAATTTCTTTTGCTTCGCTTGACTTAACTCTAAAAGCATTTCCCCGAGTCCACTGGAATGTTTGACTTAAACACCTAAGTGTACATAAAACTCCGTAGAGCTATCCACCTTAAATGCATAGACAACCACTTCCAAGATAACTAGGAGACGGGATACACAATTCTTATAGTAAAGCTATTCTACTACCTAAATAAACAACAATTTAAAGAGATGATACATGAATCTAGTGCGTTGTGAATTACCTATAACTCACAAACAGTACAACCAAATTCACTTCTCAACGCTAAATACTTAATTCCCAACGGCAAGTCGGATTTGTCTAATTATTCGTCTACGCCACACAAAATGGTCATGGCTTGGTGCAATGGCAAAACCACATGCTCTCTACAATGCGGATTCACCAAAATTGAGGAGACTAACAACTTGATACTGCTTCATTTTGGTGCAATAAATGATACTCCCTTCTGATCAAAACTAGTCCCTTTGACTATTTAGCGAATCCCTTCGAGCTCGAGTACATAAAAAATGAAATACACTAATGTGGCAATTACTAGCTTCAGTATTAAAAGCCTCCTTGTATTTTTTGCAAGTGCCTAGGCTAAAATCTAAACACGTAGACATTAGATTAAGCTAAAACATCAATCACGATTTGAACAAGCGCTATAACCAAACAAGGGAAAACAATGACCGAGGTGTTCAAACTCAAATGACAAAGTTGCTAATACGTCGGAAACTAAAATTTCAAAACATAGGTAGTAAAACCAACGAAAAACAGTGAGTGAAGTCAAAATGTTCATGTTCAAACCTAAGAACAGAGGCCACATCACTACAAGCTGCCAATCAAAGTACCTCAAACTAATAGCATACCCAAAATATTCATATAATCCCCAATCCATTGGATCTCCCCTTTTTACTTTTTGCGAATTTGTATGGTAGATTCAGTACCTAGAAACATTGAACATAAGCTTGACTTGTCAAAAAATACTTAATTATTCTATCATACCAGTTGCATTGAATTCCCCCCCCCCCCCCCCCGACTTTATGTGGATTCCTATAGTACATTCATGCCCCCCAAAAAAAATCATATACTCCTTGTTGCATGGATTCTCCCCTTTGACTTTTTGCAAATCCCTAAGATAGACTCAATATCTTGTAAAACCTGCATGTACTCATTGTTTTTACCCTAGCTTTACTTGCCAATGGATACTTATTTTAACTATGATTTCCATTTGAGTTCAATTCAAAGTCTACAGGTAAAAAAGTCTATCCCAAAATTTCACGAAAAAACCCCAAGGGGAAATTCCGATCGAACTGAGATAGTACATACAAACATTCCATTTGCTCGCACAGTAAAAAAATTAAGACAAAATAGGCAAATGGGTCATGGAGCTACGTAGAAAAAGCAACGCATACCCCGCTTTGACAGCAAGTGCAAGAGCCGCCCTCATCTTGGGTTTGGAATTGGACCGGACATAGTAGCAGAGACCGTTGTCGAGCTTGTTGTAGTCCACTCCAACGGGCTTTTCGGCCAAAGGTTCGTCCATGTCCACGCTCACCAGTTTCAGCGACCTGAATCCGTGCTTCTTGGCGATCTGCGACGGTTCTGCCGGCAACAAATCCATGTTCTTCTACCCAAAAAGCCTGCACTGTTCGCTCCGGGAATGCTATGTGAGTAGAGTTGTCAAATGGGCCGAGCGGCCCGCCGGCTGGCCCTACCCGGCCCTTTTCATGAACAGTACTGGTCCGGCCTTTTAGGGCCTAGGGCCTAGGCCAGGCCTGCATTTCGCAGAAAAAAGCCCGGGCCAGGCCCAGGCCAATTTTGGCTCGGCCCGGTTCAGGCCCCCCTCTTTACTTTTGAAATTTCACTTTTCCCCCCAACTGATTTATTCCCCTTTTCTCCCCTAAACAGTACTGAAGATTTAAGTAATGCGAAGAAGGATAACACATCTTAAAGTCTTTAATTTTTTTTCTTTATAAATATAGTGTTCATGGGATCGAGTAGATTTCCAACATCTTTATGTATTGAAATTGCTGACCCCAATGCATCGTGTACCCCACATTTGCTATATTTTGTCAATTTATGTTACAATTTGAGTTGGGTGGAACTTGAAATCTGCTCTATTTCAGCACAGATATTGTTCTGTGCCCAACCATGAGCTTTAGATAATCAAACTTAATTCCAGTTCTAGTGTTCGGATTGCCTAAAATTTGGTTTAAAAGAGAGATTGCATAGAGAAGATTCAAAAGGTATTTCCTTTTAAGTGTAAGTTTTACCAAGAAGAGTAGCTTTGTCCTCGACTTTTAAGCTCCATCAACGGATGTGCATTGCATAGCCTCACACAATGAACCTGAAGCCAGTGGCGAAGGGGAGGGGTAGCACTGTCGCGTGCCCACCCCCATCTTTTGGCATGAAATTTTTCTTGACAATTTGGCTTTTATCTTTATGATGATGATATTTGTTACTTCATGTCCCTTTGAGAATTTATCATTATTGAGAACCTTTTTGAAGCTAAACTTATTGATTTAGTATATTGAATTAGTCTTACCATATACCGTAAAACATATTCTTACACATCAATCTTTTTAACTCTTGTCGCTATAGATTTGTAGTAAAGCGTTGATTGCTTTTAGGGACGCTTTAATAAAGCGTCTCTAACAGCAAATTACCATAATTAAAAAAAACCCTTACCTTGAATAACAAGAAAATGCTAAAAAAAATTTTAAAAAAAAGAAAATTGGGCCCTGGCCCGGCCCAAGCCCGGCCCTAAATGTTGGGCCTAGGGCCTGGGCTTGGACCGGGCCCAAATATCCCCAGAATCAATCCCGCCCGGCCCGATTTGCTGTAGGCCCGATGGGCTTGGGCTGGGCCGGCCCAAGCCCGGCCCATTTGACACCTCTATATGTGAGTCAAGTTTGAAAATATCTCTATGGTATTATGCGGAATCTTGCTTTCGTAAAAGGCCGCTTGTGCAAATAACGAAAATTTTGAAATGGAAATTATGAACATTTAAGGAAGTTTGTAAACATTTGATGTCGGTTAGTTAGTCCGGAGACTAATATTTAACACTTTAGGTTACAATTAATTATTCGTGATATTCGTACGTGAGACAATAAAAGATTATTTAACAAGTGAACGATACATATTAGCCGATTTGTGAAACCTCGATTCCAATTACAATAAATGCAAATTATTGATCCCTCCGTTTTCCTTTTTCATTCCCTTTTATATATGGGGTTAAAGTTTAGTGTATTTAGTTTTTTATATATATTGTAAACAGTGTAGTAATTTAAATTTTTATTGTTTCTTCGTAACCCTCGGGCCTAGCAGTTGAACTCTGAGCATGTTTATGTTAACCGTTGACAGACATTTCAGCGTGAATACAATATCAAAATTCTTGATAACATGTTTCAACATTCCTATTACGAAACATTATTGACTAAAGTTTGTTACCAAATCGATATTTGAACGATTTAGTTTCATAAAAATTAGTAGAAGGAAAACATATGAAATTATTGTATAACTCTTGAATTACATTGTTTGTCATTGGCTCTATCTTACGAGTGAGGTGATTTGATTTGATCGATGAATACGAGAACAAATCAACCATCATCAGTCGAGAAGTAAAAACAAACAAACAAACTTTTAATGAACGATTTGATTTTCACGGTTTGGACGAATCAAATGGGTTAGTCTGGATGGGTTGACCGACTTTGGCTTATAAGTATTTCTAGACTTGTCTAAGAATCTTTAGCCTTTATAATATAATAAAATTTACATTTTTTTAGCCTATTATTGATATTCAGAATATAATTTATTTATACGTAATGCAGGTTCGATTTAATACGATTTAGAATGATTTAAAAACTATAAATCGAATCAACGGAACCGAACTCCGTCCCGTTTGGAAAACAATTGAACTGACTGTTTTATTTAATCCGTTCTGGCCGATCGATTTGACCGGCTGGTTTAAATGCTCGGAGATAGTCGAGCTGTATCATAACTAGGCAAACAAAGGGTCAATTGAAGGCATCTTTCTTCTTCTTCTTCAGCAGCACTGTAATGCTCATTAACTGGTCTTCTAATCCTTGACGGTGAACTGCAGAGCAGGCTGATAAGTGAAATAACCCAGCAATTTACCAGAGCCCCCAAGCCCAATTCAGTGGAAAGTTGAGATGTTCACCCTACAGCAATGGACACCCCATCTTCAACCATTAAGCACGCCGCAACCCTCATTTCCCCTCCAGTCCAACCACTGCCCACCACTTCAACCCATCTTGCCCTCATTCCATACCCATTTCCAGCGCAGCCGGCGTATCCTCATTGCGAAATCGAGACGAAGCCCAAAATCAAACACCACAGACTTGAAAACCCAAATTGATGAAGACATAGTTGACATTGGTGCTGATGAATACGAGGTTGAGGACGAGTTTTCTCCGCGGGGCCGGTTTGGAAAAAGAGAAGAAGAGAAGGATTATGATAGGGACCCGGAATTTGCGGAGATTCTTGGGAGTTGTCTTGATGACCCACAAAAAGCCCAGTCCAAAGTAAGCTCGTTTTTGTGATGAACTGTTGTGATTTCTGATGGGTTTGTGGTTTCCCTAGTGTATTTTATGTTTTCAAGTTGATTTCCTTACTGGGTTTTGTTAATTTGTTGTTCTGAGTCTCGGGGAGTGCAAATTAATAGCTTGAATAGGAGAATGAATTGCGAAAGCTTTTCAATGCTAGGGCTATAAAATAGAAGCTATATATACTTGTGTACGTGCACGCGCGTGCATGTTTTGATTGCTTAACATGGTTATAAATTGCCAGATGGAGGATAGATTGAGGAGGAAGAGGACCAAAATATTGCACACCAAAACTGGTTCTGCGACACCTATGAAAGTGCAATTCAACAAGTAAGTTAAACATGCATTACATTCAAAAACAATATGCTTATGTATGCATTTTTGGTAGGAACTATCTGTGTTGCTGTCAGTTAGTGGTAACGCTGTAGGAATGACATGTGTTGATGAGCATAGTTCTTAAATTAGCATCCTACCGGACTATTTTAATCATCGCATGAATGTTGGTTTTTCTCATATGAACATTAATCAACAATACAATACCTCGTTCGATGATTGATTTGAAGAAGTTTTCAGAAGGGTCCACAACTTCTGTTGAAGCTGTTTATGTGCATGCAGACCGTTTTCGTTGTCTTCACGATTGATAAGCGAGATAATTATGACCCAAGATTTTTGTCGTTCAAACTTTGAGGACTCCTGATAGACAGCTGATAGTAACTATTCACTCGTGTTGGAGTAAACCAAGGAGTAATCTACACTACAGGCAGATGAAATCAACTGCATTCGCGCTTCAATAACTTTTTTATAAGTATGTGTTGACTAAATATGTGCATTGTGTGGGTTGACGGCCCAGGATTGAATTGTTATAAAAAAATGTCGAAGGATTAGGGTAACAAAAGACGATGGAGAGAAGAAGAAGAAACAAAAAAGCAAAAAAACGGTTCATATAGCTTTTTGGGATTTAGAACCTCTGATTCATCTTGGGTTTTTTTCAGCATTCGAACTTGTGTTGCATCTTGGATGCTTGTTGTTTTTTCTTTTCTTTTCTTTTTTTACAATCTTACCTTGTGCAGCTTTAGCTAATTGATGACTGGAAATTACTGATTAGTGGTGTATAGCTGAATTTATTGGTTTTGTTGTAATAAGGTATATTTTTGGCACTACGCGCTCCTCTTGGAATTAAGCGTGCCCCTGCACTTTGGGTCTTTGCACGAAGGTTCTAGGGACCCTTTGTGCTTTACGTGCACCTGCGTTTTGAATAACTACGTTGTAGGTACAATAAAGTTGTCGGTATTGCAACATGACAAAATAGCAGGAAAATACTGTGTTACGCCACTGTTGATTCCGAAAAACAAGTTTGCATATGTTTGATAGCTTGGAGTCAATCCAGGAAAACTGAATGTTTTCTCTGTGCTACGAGTAGTGTGCTCCTTTACCAATCAAGACGTTGCTCGTTCTCCTGTTATTCTTGAGCGAGTGAACTCAATAGTTGTAACCAAATTGTGATGAAAATTTCAATTTAGAAAGAAGGCTTCAGGAAAAGATCTGTGTTTAAGATGGTTAGATATTATTGTAAAGCACATGGAACTGAGAAAATCCTTGTTTCTCCTTCATCATTAGAGCACTACAGTGGAATAACAATATTAACGAGTCTACGACATATTGACATTAGTTGAAGCATGTTCATATTACGTATGCATGGATGACATCACAACTGCTACTTTTTTTTAATTGTTCTCGTTGGTTGTATTACCAGATTTGATTTCTCAAACTCATATATATGGTTTGAATTCTACAATGCTCCATTGGACAAAGATGTTTCCTTAATTTGTGATGTAAGTAACTTCTCTTCAATTGAAGTGTTATTTTCTGTTGGCCAGTGGAATGTAATGACTAACTTGGTATAGCTTACGTGCAGACCATTCGGTCGTGGCACATAGTTGGACGTCTTGGTGGATGCAATTCCATGAATATGCAAGTAAGCTGATTTGATTGTCTGCTTCTCCATACTTCTTTTCTCAAAATAATGGTAATCAACGTGATTTCTAATTGGCAAAATGAGGAATTGGACTATAAATGGCCTCATTGAGAAACATAGCTGGCATCGTCGTGCAAGTTCTTTGAAAGTGGAGGAAAAAAAAAAAAAGAGGAAATAGTAGTTCGTAATAGAAATATTACCTCCTGTTAGTTGTCACTCTAGGATTACCATGTCTCTCATGTTTGTATGCTAAGAGAGACGTAAATCTGATCCTTGCAGCTGTCACAATCACCCTTTGATAAGAGGCCAAGTTACGATGCTATTCAGGGAGCAAACGTCACACCAACTACATTCTACAACATTGGGGATCTTGAAATTCAAGATAACCTGGCGCGCATATGGTATGTAGTCTAGTTTGGAATCTGTCATGGATATGACCTAGTTGTGCCAGGGTATCTAAACGACTTTTCGTGCTAATAAGGTTGATCAAACTTCTGACAGGGTGGATATTGGAACTAGTGAACCATTGATGTTGGATATCTTGATAAATGGACTGACACAAATAAGCTCCGAGTAAGCTTTTTCCCTTTCAAAGATGCGTACTTGTCCAGTAATTTGAAGTTTGTTACTTTTACTGATCAGTTTGACAGGATAATCAAGTGGATTAAACTTCACAAAATGATACTAATGGTCTCTCCTGCCTCCGTATTTTCATCTAACAGTTACATTGGTATCAAGCAAGTGGTATTTGGTGGATCTGAATTTGAGAACTGGAAGGAGAACTTGAAATCAGAGGATGCAGGTTATACTGTTCATAAAATTTAGCCTCCACCAACCATTGCGCCTACTTTCTTCTTCACGAAGCACGCTACAAGGATTGGGATTTAATCATTAAGGATGTACTATACAGCAGTTGGGACGCACTTTCAGCTTGCACGTTAGATCTGGTGATGAAGTGCTTGCGACTTTTGATGCTTGCATGCCCCCGTCAATATGAAAAGCAATAATCGGCAGCTTAAGGCATGTGAATTGTAAGGGCACCCGCAACACCTGGGGAGGGGGAGTAAGCAGACAGTCACCAACATGCATGGTATGGTTCTCTATTTTCCTTACGGACGAATTCACTGTAGAAGTCATGTAAACTCAGGAGACCACTTTTGTCCCGAAATTTGTGGTCATGTTGTAACTCATACTATTAAGTGCTTGCCACTTTAGATTTTAATGTAGTTTTTCATCGATAGTTGATAATGTTATGGAAGTTGGTAGATAAATCACTCCAAGAAGGCCAACGTCCCCAAAAGAAAAAAGCGAGCTAGAAAGAAGGCCAACTTCCCCAGGAAAGAAGAACCTGGAGGAATTTAGTCTTTGCAAGAAAGTAAATGGTCAAGCATCCATCAAGTTTCTGAACTTGGTTTTGTCCATGGAGCAAAGCTTGAGCTAAAATAAAATCCGTAAGAACATACACTAAATAGTCTTACAGTTAACCTAATAAGCATTAGTGCAGATTAAGCTCGAATAATAGAGCGCGTAGAGTAGCAATTGGCATCCACACAAGGATCAACTCATCCCTATCAAACTGCATCCCTATAACTCAATTCCATACTGCATATATCCTAGAAACAATTAGGCCAAGTCTTCATGAACACTGTGGAGATACTTTCTTTGCAATTGACTTGATCTCTTTTATCCTTTCATCCACCAGCTCTCGCAGCTGCTCCTCTATATTGGTTGAATTATCTTCCATCTCAATGGGAATTGGTTCGCCCTTTTGCGATTTAAACATGGCAAATGACATTTCCTGATCATACTTGGTTGGAACCTCAACCAGCCTCTTTCCAGCAGCACCTGAATCCTTCCCAATGACAGAGGCCTTGACACTGTCAGCGATGATTGTCCTGTAATTCTCAATGTACTTCTCAATAGGATTGAGGCCAATATAGATGAGAATCTCCCAACACTGCAGAAACTGCTTCTTGTTGATTTTGAAACATCTTCTGACTTCTTCAATAGCATCCAAAGGTGGCCCGAAACGACAACTGTGGCTTTTCTTTGACAGATTTTCTTCCTTTAGACGAGAGACAACTGTATTCAGTGGCTGCTGAATTGGGTCAAAAGCTAGCAAGCGTTCTATGTCAATACAGGAGCGCACATGTTGCAAGGAGTCTAATGGCTCTTCAATTGTCAATTCATACACATTTTCAGAGATTGCAACATTGTTAAGTGCCTCTATAAGGAGACGCCCATAACCCTTGCGCTGATAAGGAGGTAATACAAGTATCTGCAATAGATGCAAGTAAAATGCTATAAACCAATTATAGACGTACATTAGCATTCAACAACAGTCTTAAGGATGTATACGTAAATTACCAAAGCAGTTTGTCTTCAGCCCATATAAACATTAATGTAAAGAAGAAAAGACCTGACTAAGTCTCAGCCTTAAGCTTTCTGAGTAACGATAAAAGCGATAAACAGCTGCAAAACCGAGCAGTCTCCGATCTTCCTGCTGATCAGCTGCCTTCTGAATTAAGAGATAGATCTCCCACCTTGGATCAGTAATGTCAATAGGACTGCTACCTGATACAGACATATAAAGACTGAACTATCCTTCTGAGCAATAAGAAAATAATAAGCCAACAGAAGGTCAAGAGTTACCATCTATAAGAAGAAGTGCAAGAGGCACCAAACGACAGTAAGCCGGCCCAACAGGTGCGCCCACAACCCGAATAACCTGGTCCAGTGGAAGGAAAGGATATAACTATATTACCCAACTTCAGACATAGATTTTCAATAAGTGATGCGAACGGAAGGAGAAAGTAAATTTCAAGTACTTATTTTACACTAGTTAATTTGCAACAGTGCACATTAGTCTCCAAAAGAATTTTTAAACCATTATTCCTAATATTTCTACAACTGATCAACCGACGAAATTCAAAGGTCAAGACAGCTTCAGACCTCAGATTCACCCTGAGAAGTTATTTTCCCATGGATGTACAGGGACCAGCATTAATAACGTCCATAAAAAAAGGCTTGCTGACTGGCAGTGACAGTAGCAAATGCTATAACATTGATGGGCCATACATGAAAGCCTCCAATCTCAGAGTTTCAACAAACGCAAAAGAAGTAAAATGGAAAATTGAAGGAAAAATTAAGCATTCTTGGTTTGTATAATTTGCATAAGAATGGCCGAACCAGAGTAAATGGTTACAAATTGCTGTGTGATTGTAATATGCAGCAATCTAAAATAACAGTTGTAGTGAGGTTGCTCTGCCTCAAGTTTTGTGCTTCATACTAACCTGGAACAAACAGAACCAGGCTTCTAGTTTGGTAGCCAATAGACATCATGATATCATTAATGCGGAGTCGAAGAGCAGCCATTATGATCTAACTAAGGTGAACAATAGTAATATAAGGAAGAGGTGTATATGTTACCTCCACATCAGAAGTCTCAGCCTGTGAATGGCTATTAGAATCACCATTTTGTCCGATGAGGACATTTTGCTGCAATACCTCACCATTTGAGACCAAAGATCTGTAAAGATACAAGAAAAGGAGACAGATCAAAAGCATTACACCTTGGGGGGATGAAAAGAGGAGAGGGAGAGGGGGGTGAGAATGCACGAATAACTCAAAATAAGATGAACATACTTAATATAATGGCTTTCGGAGGAGAAAGTTTGGAGGAAATCATCTTTTTTCTCAACAAGATTGTCAGCAAAGATATTCTGTAAATAAAGAGTGAGTACAGTTATGGTCACTCATGCACATACTAACATCAAGAACATGATGGTCGACCATTACCTGGAGGGCAGATTTCAGATCTGTGATCCCTTTGCCACCCTTAAAACAGTTAGCATAACAACAACTATATCAGGACGGTACAACTGGTAGTTAGAATGTTCCCTTTCTGACAGCCTAAGATAATAGAAACCTTACATCAGAGGTGCTTCTGAAAGTAATATTAACATATGCGTGAAAAGATATGCTGCTAACCCAGATGGTTATCTGCATGATGCATGAAGAAGACACGTTAGATAGACTTAAACAATAAGGACCACTCATAGGTCCAAACATATAGCTCCAAGAAAATTATATACTGGACATTACTACATGTAGAAGCAAGTAAAGTTAAGTTGTGTTTTACATGAGTTGAAATCAAAGTGGCCAATTAGTTGAGGACGTCGATCAAGTAAAGTTATATCTGTTCTCTTTTGCAAATCAAAATTATATCGTATAAATAGGCAAGAACAGAGACACAATATGCCTCAAGGTGATATCCATCATGTTATGTCTATAATGTGCATATTAGACGACTAGACGTGATGATTTACCCATATAGCTTTATCAGAAATTGGAATTGATTAGTTTATACTCAACAGGTTGATTTTTATACTTGGATGTACACCTAGAGTGCCTTGCTTAAATTATATCAATATAGCAAGCACACTTCAATGACAAGATCAAAGTTGTAGAACTAGTCTGTAAAGTGATTTATTTTTTTAATTACGACCAAATACATAACTAAAATAAATATGCACTATGGAAATAATTGGAATCCGTAGAATTAGAAGGAACAAGGAGCAGATTCTCATGAACTAAAGTTCAAATAAGTTTATGAGATACGAAGAGCAGTGTTTGTGACACAACCAACAAGGTAGATAGATGCTATAACTGGGATTACCATGTTACAACAACGAAGTTATAAATCCAAGACTTAGACAAGTACCATAGAAAAAAAATATTTACCTTCAATCCTTCATAGCCATAAATCTTCCTCTCTTCCTCAAAAAAGTGATTCAAGTCCACTGGTTCGAGAAGGAAACTGCCGGGAGAGTCAACTTCATCTTTGCTGGACACTTAATATGGGAAACAGGGTACGCAAGCATGAACAGTCAACATTCAGCATCTCAATAGCAACAAAAATGAACGACAAAAAGAATATTTATTAGCTCAAAAAACAACACATCCTTCACAAATTTTGTCTATTAAGAACCAACCTCAAATGGAAACCAAACTTTCTTGGGCTAACAAACCAAAATCTTGATACCTTTGGTACTGCTATCAACAAGCCAAAAACAAGCCAGAATAACTGCCAAGTTTTACTTAATACGATTAAACTTAATGTCATCCTAATTTTCCTTCAAGTAATGAATTGAACATCAACACTCACGACCAATATGATAATCCACAGAGTCATAAAAAGATGGCACCGAGGAGTAGAAATATAACAAAAGTAAAGGCTTCCAAAAGATTTCCAAACTCAAAACTCCTGTAATTCACTGAGCGCAGTCTAAGAACTTGAAGATTATCTCAACCAAGTGTGTTAGAGTCATGCTCATCACTATGCCAAACCAACTCCAGACCTACAACTATGGCCATGAGCATCAAGTCCAATAAACGTCAGCTTGCTACACCAGTCTTCCTTATTAATCTAATGTGACTAGGCTAGAAAGTGTATCTATTACACATTGTCTGCCTGGGAATGCAAAATGTCTGTCCGTCCACATACACACAAAGCCAAACACACACGTCAGTCAAAACGAAAGTTGCACACACATGTTAACATACTAAGCCAAGTGCCAACGACAAAATGCAGAAATAGTGTGGTTTGGGTCAAAATTGAAAAATCGTGCGCATGCGCGCGCACACTTTAGCATAGTAAGCCAAGTACCAGCAACAAAATGCAAAATCGTGTGGTTCAGTTCAAAATTGGTATATTCATGCGCTCACACACACAAATACAATCAATCACACACACCTCATGGTACAGAGCCAGCCGCAAAATACTGAGTTAGGGTCCACTAGTTTTTTCTCGGCCAAAACTAATGAAAGACTACGACGAGCAAATTCCGAGATAATCGGAACAAATTAGTGCAATAAATCAGTTCATTAAGAGTTAAAACACACCTAGATGTATTTTGATGCACTCGTTGGCTTCGACTCCGGCATCTGTGATGAAACAGTGAAGTCAAACTGAAAGTAAATAAGACGGTAAAGGCGAGCTGAATGCGAAGACGAGTTGACGGATCGGAGGCAACTCACCGACTTTGGAGAGGCCGACGCGGCGGCGCTTCTTGGGGTCGGAGATTGGGTCGGCGGCACGGTTCTTGGTGCCCATTTTTGTCGGGTTTCGGGGCGGGTTAGGGTTTCGACGGGAGCGGGAAATGTGGGAGGCGGGAAACACTATCAGCTATTCCGTTCAGCTGTATGTGCGTGTAAAGTGTGTGCGCGCAGGCAACTCGTGCTCACTCGGTCACTTGCCACGCTCGTGGCAAATGACAACTCAGTCCTTGCTTACCCTTAAGTCCTTCCTTTAGTAATTTGCCACCAATCTAGCCATCGACACAACATAAACCAAAAATATACATGCTATCACGGCCTTAGCAATTCAATCGAGCCCCAAAATTATTTTATATTACTCCAAAATTCTCGCCCACAGCCAAGTCTGCCATCCCTGTTGCAGTCGGCCTCTCGACGGCACAGTTGTGCATGAGGGTGAGAGCTCGAACTCCCCACTGCACATCAACTTTGGTAGGTGCTTGATTATTTTATAAGGGTATGTAAGTCATTTTGCTAAAAAAAGGTAACATCATTCTCAAAAAACTAACGGTAGGTGGTGTTAGCGTAATTTCTTATATTTGAAGTGTGACGATAGTAATAAAGTCAAAATCGGAGAGAATGCAGAGTATTTTGTAATGTGTAACTTATATTTTGATTCGACCACCATAAGGTTTGAAGTGCCTTTTGCTAGACCGGCACCAATCCAGTCTTGGCAACACGCAACGGCGGGGTAAATAAGGATATCACTTTTGCAACCTGGTCGTTGTTTGTCTGGTTGCATTATGTAAGCTTGCAATAATCACGAGCCAATGGACAGTCGCACACAAATACGGCCAATTATACCTAGATGAGACCTCGTACTCCTCCTATTAGATAACTCAATGTCAGTATATTTTGCTATAGCATTACACAACAGACTCGTTTTATGGTCCACGCTTCTCCCACCTACGTATTGTGATCATTTGTCTGTGCAACAACGAAAAAGGGGAGTAACTAATTTTACAAATAAAAGATGGTGTTTAGGGGCCCAAAAGCAGCACGAGTTAGAGCTTGGGCCCAAAAGTAAGAGCCAAGATTATGGGAAACAAACTGATACTCGTTGGTGGTAAAGCTTAGGAATGGCAATTAGGTCCGCAACCGGCGGATTTCCGCCCCACCCTGCCCCATTAGGAACAGGTTATTTGACTTTGACCGGGTTACGGGACCGGTAAGTTAATTTTTTTTAAACTTGCAACGGTATGGTATTCTGTCCAACCCGCTCCAGTATTCGACCTGCGCCCGATTAACCTTATGCATCAATAAATCTCAGCCGTCCATCCTACCATATATATAGTTTCATCAAAACCCTAAATGTTCTCTCACTCTCTCATGCAGCTGCTTCTTCTTCTGATCTTCTCTCTCTCTCCCTCGCGTCATCAGCCCCCCCACGGCCCAAAACCTCACAACCACTTAATCGGCAGCCATCCACCACCGTCACCACCATTTAACACTCGACCAAACCCATTCGCTTCCACCTCGGCTGAAGATTGTAACCATCACCTTCAGTCCTCCACGATCCATCCATCCCATTATCACCATGTCCATGAAGACCGGAGTCTGAAGATCACCAACCATCGTCCACCGTCCATCATCGACTGTGTCCACCACCTCCACTACATCCAGTATGATTAGCTTATCTATTCTTTTCTTGCCGTCATTTTTATTCTGTTTTCTTCATAAATTGAATTCACGTGATGCAAAATTACTGGCCATGGGTAGTAGTCTTGAATGATGATCTGTAACAGTTGGGGTAGATTTTTGCAACACATCTCGTTTTCTCCTTCGTCTCATCCCAGTTCTTTTCTCAAGGCAAATGCAGGACACAAATTGAGTACTTCTTTATCTTAATGGGGCGGGCTGAGACAAGTTTCCTAAAATATCTTAGGGTCAGTTATGGGTAGCAGGGCAGGTTTCGGTAATACAGGTACAAATCTTTTAAGATCCGCATCCAACCCGCCCCATTACCACCCTAGTAAAGCTATTGTGACATTGCGATAAAGCTTTATGAAGGGCTATCTGCACTCCTTTCAAATGTTAATCCATCCTCCTTTTTGTCGAAAAAGTAAACTTTTTAGCAACACAGAGTTACTCAATTAACACATAACGGGGTGAAAATAGCATTTTCACAAAGCCTTTTCCTAAGCAAGATACCGATGTCATTCTTTTGCTTCTACTTCAGCAATAGTCAAGGTTTGCACTTGATCACGACAATGTGATATCTAGTATGATGGACTCTATTTGCAAATTCTTTTGCTTCTGCAATGGCACCATTTGAGATAATCACTGCTGGTTTGAGAGAGAACGTATCTCACACACCCTTCTTCCCTAAACCAGTGATCAACCAGTGCAAGTCAAATAGCACACCACGGCTAAGAAGATACCCCACATGAAAACAGATTTTCAAGTACATATTGCAAAGCAAATTCAACTCAAAAATACTGTCAAATCCATAGGTTCAACCGCACTGGCATTGGTGGCTGCGAATGGTTGAACGTATTTAAGGGAAGCGTTCCACCAAGTAGTCAAAAACTTAATCTCTCGTTCAGAAAGGCAGAGCCAGAAGGAAGGAACAATGCCTCGGCCCGACTATAACCTTAGGATCTCACTTTCGACCTCAGATCTTCGTTGCTTGTCTGTTCTTCTTCTTGACACCAGACTTGGCAACCTTGAGACTCCTGTTAACAGCACTAAGCCTTGCAAGTGCTGCGTTTTTCAAATCCGGCCTGTAGTGGTTATCTGCAACCTGGAATTGTTCACAAAGCCAAGGATTATAATTTTCCCACTCGAACAGACATATAGGTTCAGGTGTTTTGGGGGCAGCGCAGTAGTGCACTTCACGAGGACGCCAGGGGATTTCCAGATGTAAAATGCAACCACAGATGAGAATAAAGTCAATATGATCCTTCTATTACATCGTTTATTGTCGTATTTACTAACAAATAAGTCATCGTCTCTCAAATAAAAGCCACAGTGATGAGAAACGGCAACTTGTATCCACTGGAAAAAGTAACAAAGAACTAGCGCTGTTTCTGTGATCAGCTACTATAGGCATAACATGCAGTGACTACGACAGATAAAAAGGTGCAATGCAATAGAAAACAGGGATTCAGAGATGTTTACGCTCCTTTGAATGCTCAAGCTTGACTAAAACAAATGACGATCTAACATAAAATCCTCCACCACAAGGGGGAAAAAAATTCTAAGTGGAAAGGAGGCGAACATGGGGAGGGGGAAGCTGACATGGCCAGTGAACAGTATGGAGGCACAGTTGAGAAAATAAAATCATTATACACAGACAGAAAGCTCAGAATCCAAGCATAAGAAGTAGATTTTGTACAAGACACCCTTCAAGATGGACATTTTTACATAACAATGGCTTATTACGCAAAAGAAGACCAAAAGATTCTTGTAATAATTGTTTGTTTCGTAGTTGTGTCCTTTCGTGGATGCATTTAGGTGACGGCAGAAAATACTCATCAAGGCAATATGATATCAAAGTGCCCCAGCAAAAGCAGGATCATCCCAGCAATGGGAATCTCAACCGCTGTATTACTGAGGGGGGCTTCATTTGTGACAATATAGCACTGGACTTCACGAAAGTGAGAACTTGCACCAGACCACAGTTATCGACACAAACAATCCTAGGTGTCAGAAAACACGACACTAAGTTCAGGCCACCTGTTATACTAACTGTAAAACTGAAAAACTCATTTCCCATCAATTATAGATACTAGAACCAAGTAAAGTGCAACTGATTCATCCCAGTCAAGCATTATTGGTGAAATGCTGTTGTGAACCTATGGAAAATCTTTGATACGTGAAAAACTAGCAGAGACTCAGTACTTGTTTTCTTCAAATAACAAGTCCTCGTTACTTTCTAAAGAAAGTTGTGCAACTTTCTACTATCAGATGACACGGCATGAATAAGGCATCACATATGCTTATTCTCTGTATCTAAGGCCTTGATTCAACTTGCAATAACTTATCCTAACTAGTTCATACTAACTCATGCTCTACATATTCTCCATGCGCAGGGATCTCTATACTGCATTAGCACTTATAAGTAAACAAGTTATACCAGTTCAATCTTATCCCAAAACATTTATGATTTACCACTTGTCGATATTTGAACTGCTCCAATTCGGGTTCATTGCCTTAAACAATCAAAATGCAGAAATCAGTAACATGATGCCACCTCTTTTACTTTGCTTAGTGAATACTTCAGCCTTAGATACTAAAGTCTTCTAAGTCTACTAAAAAATGGAGTCATTTAATTCATTTGCGGAATACCTAACAATCTATCTCATGTATTGATAACCTAGCTTCTTCACAAATAAAACACTTTTTACAATCCCCCGACAACTTACTTGTAGATGTAATTTCAGTCTATTGGGTTATAGTTCACTAACTACTTAAAACAACTGCACCTCAAGTATTGTTAAATCGCGTAATTTCACACCCGATACAAAATACGCTAGGTCTAATCTTAATCCTAATCCGAGCTTGTAACCTATTTACCTCACATGAACTTGAACTTTTGAGGACAATAAACACGTAATTGTTGTGTCACACCTGATTACAGTATTAAACCCTCCCAGCTAACAGCTCTTTATCTGGTGAAGCTACCCCTAGATTCTACCACCACTCGTCAGATTTAGTACATTCATTGCATACTATTATTAACGCTAGGAAAAGAAGGATAGGAAAATAAATTGCAAGCGAATTCACTATTCTAAGGATCTCTAATTCAGAAAAGGGCCTCTACTAGCGCATTTGATGATGAACCACCATATTCAAAACATCAAATTTGCCCTCACGAAGGACACAGGGCACATGCACGAGCACAATTCAAAAAACCAAACCACAAAGCTTAAACAAGTCATTTTAACAAAATGAACATCATCCAATACCTGATTGGCAACAGATTTAGCCATCCTAGGAAACTCCTTCTTCATCACCGACTTATGAAGCAAAGCACCAGGCTTATTCTGCTTCTTTGTCTTTGTCGTCGCAAGCAACACTGACAAATCCTTACCCCCAGGCTGAATTGTAACTGTCTTGTGGTTCGCTAACCCTACATTTTCCAACATGATCAAAATTCATATTAGACTCAACATGAAAATATTAGCCTCATACATCGTATTCTTAGCTGCTTGACTAGTCCAATAATGCTTACTCAAGTTTCAATCACTATTCAAGTTTGATCCAATGCGTTGCTGTTCACATTCTTCTTTAGAAATTCGCAAAAAAGTAGTAAAGACTCTAATTTGAACAGAGGGCTTATAATGTTCCCAATGTAGACATTCACCTTTACTCAAAGTCTACATATTATGCTGGTTACGTCCCTCACTTGACATGTTAGCGAGTTCCTCTATTCAAATTTGAAAACCTGAAGATTCATTTAACCAATCAAATAATGGCATTCACATGTGGATTCACGCTTGACTTTTCAATCAACTTCCTAGCTTTGAATTTGAACACCTAAACATTCACCTCGCTCTGGTTTACATCCTCATTTGACTAGTCAAAACAATGCATATTCATTTGTTGAACAGAAGGCGTATAATGTTCCTTTTGCATACACACTCACATATAGCTTGACTTTTCACCGAATTCCGAGGTTCAAATCGAACACCTAAACATTCGTCTCGTTCTGGCTTCTATCCTCCTTTGACTAGTCAAATATCACTTATTCATCCACAATCGCCATGGAGGTCCGACTCTAACCTAGTAAATTGCAAAAATCACTGATTTTCCGACGGAAGGCGTATAATCGTGTTACGTATACGCACGCATTCTTTGCAATACGCATCTAGAAAATAATATAGACACTTAGTAAACCTGAGTGCTTGTAGGAGTTGAGATTGAATAGATTATTGCGCTCCTTGCTGAACCGGACGCCGGCGGTGCCGTTGCCGAACTGTTTGACTAAAAAGGAGTTGTTCTTCTTCACAATCTCCCAGATCAACGGACCAGGAACTGTCGCCATTTTCACCTGTACAACAGATTTATTACACACAAAAAACAAAAAAAAAAGCACTTCAGATCAAGCAAGGTTTGTAAGTGCTAACACCGTTGAGATTGGAAATTGGCAGACGGAAAAAGGAATTGATCGGAGTTACGGCGACTTACAGCTGGTTATAGCACAGGCCACACAGAGAGAGAGGAAGGGGCAAAAGGGGCTGGGGAGGTTTATACTTCAGGCGATGTTGCAAAACCCTAGAAAATGCGAGAATTGTTATGAAATATGTTTTTATATGTAAGTGATCGAAAGGATGGGCGTTTGGTCTAGTGGTATGATTCTTGCTTTGGGTGCAAGAGGTCCCGAGTTCGATTCTCGGAACGCCCCCTTTTGGTCTTTCTACTATTACCTACTCTCTTTTCGCTCGAGAAATCTTTTAGCGACAAAAATAAGGAGTTATGATAGCATTGTTTTTGCTAACTATTTTACTTTGCTTCTGTTTCTACATTTTTGAGACGTGGAAAATAATGTTTTTCTAAATATCGAAATTTGTTTCGATGTTTTTGTTTCGATATCGCTTTCACGATTACGAAATTAATTGAATCTGATTTTGAAAAATATGAAATTCACTTACGTTGTTTAAATTTAACCTAGTCATATGCAAATATGAGTGCCCCAAAAATCGAATAGTATAATGTTTGAGTTTATTGTGTTCAATAACCGATTTTGAAAATAACAATCAAACGAGAAAATTTAAATTGCAAAAAAGTAAAATATTAAAAAAGTGAAAACCGAACGCGACTTCCAAAATGAAGTAGAGCTGAGCTAGTAATTTTTTTGCTTAAAGTCTTTAGTGTTTGGGATGGGGTATTCTCAAGGTTATATTCATGTTGTCCGATTGTGTAAAATATCAAATATATTTTTTGACTGGACGTCGTACGATCGAATGCAACAGATTTAGTCGAATGACCCATTTAACTGTCATTTTGTCTTGATTTTTCTTTTTCTCTCTCCCTACCACCAATCTACTCCGTCAAATTCCTCTCTTTTCCACGTTTTTCTTCTCTTATTTTTGTTTGGGTGAATTGCACTAAACCCCCTGAGATTTACACCCGCGTCTCACAAAGAACCCTAAGGTTTCAATTTCAACAACTAACACCCCAATTTTGCATTTTCGATCCAATTGGACCAAAAATCGATTTTCCGTTACAAGAGCTGTGAATGGCCGTCCACCTTGAGGGGCATTTTGGGTAACCAATATTTGGTGGTCTCTCTCTCTCTCCATCTTCTACCTTTTTCTTCCATGAACCCACTTCACCCAAAGTCGCTTTTTTGAAATGTTGTTGATCTTACTGGCCAAAGGAGGAAGAAGAAAAAGAAGGGGAAGAAAGATGAAAATGAAGAAGGGGACGATTTGCTGAAAAAATGAGGATGAAGATTCTAGCAGTAAAGTTACTTTATCTGGGCTATTGAATTTCATCGATGGGCTGTGGTCGGCTTGTGGAGAGGAGAGGATTATCGTGTTCACGGCGAATCATGTGTATAAATTGGATCCCGCTTTGATTAGGAGGGGGAGAATGGACAAGCATGTTGAGTTGTCCTACTGTTGCTTTGAAGGGTTTAAGCTTTTGGCGAGGAATTATTTGGATGTTGGTGCACACCATGTGTTTGACAAAATTAAGGCGTTGTTGGAGGAAGTTGACATGACGCCGGCCGATGTGGCAGAGAATTCAATGCCCAAGTCGGTTGAAGATGATGCGGATGCTTGTTTAGGGAACTTGATTAGAGCTCTGGAAATGGCAAAGGAAAAAAGATGGAAAGGAGGAAGAAGGAGAAGGGGCATTGGGGCGACTATGAAGGATGATGAGGAACTTGAAATGTTGTTGGGTGAGATCCCTCATGCAACATCACTCAATCTTTATAACCCACATAGCAATGGTCATGGTCATGATCATGTTCATGGTGGCACGTTGTCTGGCGTAAACGATGATGACTCATTGAGTAATTGAAAGTTTACATGTGCCTCCCCTGCGAGTGGGTTTTCTCTGCAGTATAATGGTTCCTCCTCGAGCTTGTTTTCTTGTGGGCATTCATGGTCTGAAAATCGATCACCACCATCTCCATTGGAGGAGCTTAAATCCCACATATCATATGGAAATACCCAATACCCAAATGGAATATCCAAAATGCCCCTCAAGGTGGACGCCCATCCACAGCTCTTGCAACAAAAAATCGATTTTGGGTCTAATTGGATCGAAAATGCAAAGTTGGGGTGTTAGTTGTTGAAATTGAAACCTTAGGGTCCTTTGTAAGATTCAGGTGTAAATCTCAAGGGGTTTAGTGCAATTCACCCTTTTTGTTTACCGTCATCACCCTCTCATTCTTCTCCCGCGCTTAGCATTTTGCCGCCAAACCACAAATCAAATCTTATCTTCAATTGAACATTACCCATTTTTCCCACATATTTATGTGTACATAAAAGGAAGATGAAACCATAGCCATTTTCTTTCCAATGCAGAATTTGTTTTCGTCAGAATTTGTAAAAGGAAAACATTGGTACGTGGTGATGTGCTCTTTGGTGATGGGTTATGGACTTGTGGTGGATCTCGATAAATCTGATGGATGAAACAATAGTAAAATTATAGGTGATATAAGTAGTATGTGGCTTAGCTTGGCATTAAGAGGTACGGTGATGGTGAGAAAGATTGGTACGGGTGGCGAGCTGTTTTGTGGTGAGTTTTACAGTAAAGGGTGACAATGAGGGTGGGTTGTTGGCATTGGCGGGTGGTTGTGATGGTGGGTGTATGAGTGGCATGGTGTTTTTGGCGGGCTTCGTAAGGTGATGCGGGAGTGATTATGAGTTGGTAGTGAGGGGTTGGAGTGATGGTGGTAGAGGTGGGTATGGGTGGCTGGCAGTTTATGGTGGGTTTGGGGAAGTGATGGGTGACAATGATGGTCGGGACGCGGTTAGGGGTGGGGTTGGGTTGGTACTAAAGGAAAACTTGAAGGGTGGTGGCTAACATTTGTTTTTACCTTCTTTTCCAACTTCTTTTGTTAAAACAAATTTCGCTATTGTTGTTTCAATTCCATCCCCCAAAATCTCACATGAATGACACACAATTTTAGGTAGCGTTTGAAATCACTTCCAGTTTTAGTTTTCTATTTCTAAAAAAATAAAAACCAAAAAGTGTTTAGTTTTTACTTTTGTTATTTTTTACAAAAATAAATAAGTGTTTGATTATCCAGTTTTTATTTTGAGTTTTTTTTCTTTTGGGTGTATGATTACCCAATTTTTATTTTGAGTTTTTTCTTTGGTGGTGGAGCGCGGCGCCGGCTGTGGTAGTAGGGGGTGGTGGTAGAATGGTCTTAAAATAAAAATCAAAACTGGAAACCAAAACTCCAAAATGTTTAAAAAAAAAACAGCCCTGTTTTAAAATTTGGTTTTCAAAATTGAAAAAAAAAAATAAAAACTGTGAGCCAAAAATGTTTTCTTTTTTCTCTAGTTTAAAAAAATGGAGAAAAAACTGAAAAACATAGCCTTAGGTAGCGTTTGGTAACACTTCCAGTTTTGGTTATCTGTTATAAAAACAACAAAAAAATAAAGTAGTTTAATTTTTTTTTTACAAAAACAAATGAATTTTTTATTACCTAGTTTTTATTTTGAGTTTTTTCTTTGATGGCGACGGTGGTGGGGCGTGGATGTGGCCGGCCGTCGGTCGCCGGTCGCCGCCTGCAATGGCTGAAGGTCGTCGGCGGTGGCCGCCAGCAGCTGGAGGGTGGTGGTGGTAGTCTCAAAATAAAAACCGAAAACTCATTTTCAGTTTTGATTTTCTGTTTCCAAAAAAATAAAATCAAAACCAGTCTAATTTTTTTTTTTACAAAAATAAGTGGGTGTTTGATTATCCAGTTTTTATTTTGAATTTTTTCTTTGGTGGTGGTCCGCTGTGGACATAGTAGGGCAGGCGGTGGCCGACGGTTGTGGTGGCCGGCTGCCGGTGGTGGCAGGCTGTGGCTGGTGGCTGCCGGCCACCGGCGATGGCTGCAGGTCTTCGGCAGTGGCGATGGACGGTGGGAGGGTGGTGGTGGTCTCAAAATAAAAATCAAAACTGAAAACCGAAACTCATTTTTGAAGTTTTTAAAAGCAGTCCTGGTTTAAAAACTTGTTTATTAAATTGAAGAAAGAAAAAAAACGAAAACTATACGTCAAACGCGTTTATTTGTAAATTAGAAAAATAAACTGCGTCAAACGGAGCCTCATTTTTTTAGTTTTAAAAAACAGTCATGTTTTAAAACTGGTTTTTAAACGGAAGGAAAAAAAAACAAAAACTGTGTGCCAAACGCATTTATTTTCTTCAGTTTACAAAATTGGAGAAAAAACTGAAAAATAAACTCTACCAAACGAAGCCTTAATTTGGGTCCAATGTTGTGAAAGTTCACGGCATAGCGGAATCAGATCAATCATGTGCACAGCGGAAATAGATCAATCATCTTAAAATCTTTACTGACTCAAAATTTCTTATTTCCCAGATGACAAATACTGAAGATGTAGCAGATCCAGTGGCACCGGTTTTATATGACGTATGTTACATAATGAACAATTTGCACTTTTGTAGTATTGACCGAGCTTTAGCCATGTAGTTAAAGGAGGCCAGATCACTCGCATTTTTTGCATGTCACTCCCGCATTATAGTCTATCAGGATTGGGTAAATGAGGGTTCACTGCATTTCTGATCTAAATCCTTCTTTTGATTAATATGTATTTTCTTTTGCCTGCTTTTGGTTAACTGTATTTGGGTATGCACTTTAGTTGATGGAACACTGTCACCTGTCTATTATTTCCAAGCCGGAATGGCTTCTTGGAAAACCTTGTAACCTTATGAATTTTAATGCAATTCTCTTTTTCTACCCAAAAAAAAAAAAAGTGATCGATTCAGAATTTTAGGACTTTATGTGCCAAACTTTAGAGAGTAGAGATATCAAAAGGGCCGGGCCGGCCCCACCTTAAATAAGCCCGGACTAGCCCGGGCCTAAAGGTGAATAGTGCTGGTCCTAACCTGTAGGGCCTTGGGCCTGGCCTAATATTTTTTATAATTGGCCCGGCCCTAAAAAGGCCCGAGTCAGGCCCGGCCCTTGGCCCGTTTCTAGCCCTCTTTTCGGCCCTATTTTGGCCCATCGCTTTGGCCCTAAACCATTTTGAGTCATTTTTTTCCTTTCCCCTTCTTTCTCGCACCCCTCATTCTCTCTACACCTTATATTTTACTCTTTTATTTTAACTTTTTAGACATGCCCATTTCTTTATATTTACTCATGTGAAAAGATTGTCTTTTTGCAAACAAAATTACTCTTTGTTGCTAATCAATATTCTAAAATAGAGTAAACGTAAAGTTCTAAGGCACTTCATTAGTCACGAGAGATATCTTGAATGGTTTAAGGCCTATCAATTGTATTTATTTTGTGAATTAGTATTTTTGCAACATAAAAAAGAAAAAAAAAGGGCCTAGGCCCGGCCCTAAAGTTAGGGCTTAAGGCTTGGGCCTAAACAGGGCCTCCATTTCCAAGATTTGGACCGGCCCGGCTCCGGCCCGATTTACAAGGCCCGAAGCCTTAAAGGGCCCGGCCCCTTTTCTAGCCTGCTGCTTGGCCCAAGCCCGGCCCTTTAACATCTCTATTAGAGAGTCTATTGCAATTTAGCCTTTGACAATTTGCCCGAACAGAAACATCAGGATTAGTTTCAATTTTCTCTCCTCTGAAAAACGATGACTCAAGACTAAAAGATTGTCGAACACGCCCTTATATTTTTCAAAGCTACCTCCATTTGACAATAGGTGCTGCCTCTATTTTTCCTCTCCAAGCATAGGTCGACAGTGGTGAGCCGCTGGATTAAACTACACCGTACAAGGGAACTCACGAGGAAAGCACGCAATGAAATGGACAAAAATTTGGAGAAGATTGCAAAGAGACTGATTGCACCCAGACAACCCTCACTAATGCAAGGCAGGCAGTGTTGTTTTTATTGGGTTGTTTATTTCATGTTCTGCACCACGTTTCCTTTTGAGATTAGTGGCTCATATTCAATTCTCTGATAGCAAGACCAAGACGAGCACATTATTCAGAGACAATCATCTTGTCTTGGCTAATGATTTTCTACAAAATAATGATTCATTTTTTGGTTTATGTGGGGGAGATATTATGCTTCGGCCCTATTGAGGCATAAGTCCTTCGCGTCATTGACCGTTCATGTCAGATCACCGGACGAAAAGCTGTCTAACCTCGTTGGTGGAAAGATTCTCTAGGATCGGGGTCAGACTTGAAAGTACTCAGATTCGAGTTCTTGTGAGGGAGTGTCCAACTTCAAAGCATCCAAGATAGGTCTCCAAGGTCATTCTCCTTATTCCATTAGAACAGTCACAGCCTCATGGCTACAGCAAAACATTCTTTCGCACCTAAGAGGTGAGGGCGGAGATGTTTAATGTCGTCCTCTATCAAACATATTGGCGCTATATTCTAGTAGTTCGCTATAGTTTAGGACGACGGGTTGTATACGATCATGATTTCTAAAGAACGCGTATTACACTTCACAGTAGAAGAACTGGTAAGCCAGGTTATGTACACAAATATTAAGGACGTACGACCCCTTCAAAGGCAGGACAAAATGTGGAGCAGTCGAGCATTTCGAAACCCAGCAACCCACAGTTATAAAATGCAAGATACGAAATGTGCAATGTGCGATAGTAGATTGGGAAGAACAGCACTACTCCATGCCAATATATGAACGGCATAGTGAGCAACAAAGCCACAGATCTGTGTTCTAAGGCGCGCCTAGTAACATAGCCAGACCTGTATAAATGAAAAGGGCAGCTCACCGTGTACTGCATGCAGGATACTGCAAAGTTCAATTGCAGCAATGAAACTATGCACATGATACATTCAATACACTGAGTACTATAAACCTGTTGGACCATTTTGCATCACAATCACAAACGAAACTGTACACATGATAGATTTGATAAACAGAGTACTACAAACCCGTTGGAACATTTTGCATCTTACTAACAAACCAAAATATACACATGATACATTTAATAGACAGACGGTAACAACAATGCCTGGCCATTTTGCTTCTTACTTCTTTATTCCATTCCACAGAGTAAAGTTCTTGGGGTGTTGAGAAAAGAGAGGGGAAGAGGGCATCTGGGGGTTAAAAACCAGAACAAGATGATATGGTACAACAAATGCTACAAGGTAAATAGAACAAATTCTTCTCCCCGCAATTGCATAGTGCTAAACAACCTCTCGATCTGCAGCAGCTAGTCAAAAGTCAAACTTCACTGCGATCTTCCAAGATTCGGGTCAGTCGTACTTTTCCCTTATCAGCATTCTTGAGAGATTGCTTGCCAAATTCAACACTAGAATTTTGATCCCTGGTACGAGAGGTAGAGAAGATGAACCTTTATTTTTCAGATAGGGTACAACAAAGATTACCGAAATGCTTGCCATCACCGAACCTCTACAATAAAACTTAGGAGCTCCGGTGACTTTTTATTGAGGCGATAGCTTCAGTAACTTGGGTTCTATACTTGTAGGCAACCTGGGTAGACAGATTGGACGCCGTCGGAAACCCAAGAATCTTTCATGCCTTCTTTCCACATTCCCCATCTCCATCTAACTCTTGAGCAATGAGCCACACACCTTGAGACGAGGCTGCTCACAACAGAAGAATCAACATCTCGGTGGACAAGGAATTCCACATCCGATAAGCTTGTGCATTTCTTCAAGAGGAAGAAGATGATAGAAAGTGTTCTCTCAATATCAGGTAGCATCAGATATGCACTAACTTCTTTCAACCCCTTCATCACACTCCCAACTTCCAAATCTTCTTCCCCACGACACATCTCAAGTTCCGACCAGGCCCCGGAGCCCAATGTAAGAGAGCTCGCATTCGGAAAAGTCTTGAACAACTCCTCGAGGCTAAACTTGGTCATTTCAACTGATTGTGCCCACCTCGGCGAGTCCACCTTTAGATTTGTGATTGTTTTACCAAATCGAAATGTGCAAAGTAGGTTGCAAAGATTTGTGGATTCGAGCCAAAGAGTTTTCAGACTACAAAACTCTTTCATTACAAAGTCATTTGCCTTCTCGAGGGTAAGATGGAAATCAGACAGCAGTGGAGCTTCAATAACTAGTGCCCTCGGCTTTACACATTTGAGTTTGAGGTTGACAAGGTTAGGTGCAACAATAGTCAGAGACACTGGAGCATTAGACACAGTCCAGTGGCAGGTCTTCAGCTTCAGGAGATGAATCCTAGGGTCTATAAGCCCTCCAACCCCTAATAATTTGAGAACTTGAAGAGAAGGAAAGCAATCATTCACCTTGTTTAGGTCCTCGTCATCTAGTCTAACGAATTCTAGGGTCAAGCTTGTGAGCATAGGCATCGGGTTCAATCCATCCACAGACAGCCACGCATTTTTAACCTCTAGTTCGAGAAGCCCATGACCTGCACATAGAAGACTAAACTCAGTCCCCGTTCAACATAGTATATATTAAGCAGGTGAGCTTACTAAGCACCATTTAGGTTCCACATTCAAGGTAGCAGCTCTATCTAAGAAGAGAAATATCTAGGATGAGTAATCAAGAATCATCTAAAACCAGCACCAAAAATGACATAATTCCAAAACCATGCAATCAATTACTCAGGCCCATCTAAAAGCAGCGGCAAATAATATCACCTCAATTAGAGATCAGTCATATCACAATCATGCAACTCGGATTGATGAAATCATCCAGGAATGAATTCATGGATCCAGTCAGAAACTGAAGTCATAGCTTGGAACTCAATTTTTTCCAAAAAACTGGTGCCCAATTTGATACCCCAAATCCTTTAATTTGTCACAAAACCACCACCTTTTCGAATTATGAAATTTAGTCGGAGTCAAAATCATGCAATTCACCCCACACAAAATGCCCGTGAATGAATTTATGAAAATGCCCACTTCTCAGAACTCGTGGCTGATTCTGTGAACTCAAAATTTCTCCAAAAATATCCTCCCACATCCCCATAATTTCTAAGTTCGCACCTAACAACCCTTTTACCAAACCCTGCAAAAAAGAAAAATTCTTTGCCATGTCTTTCTGCCCTCACTGTCACGTACTTACGCATCAGGACCAAGAGCACCAGAACACACGCACGCACGCACAGCATCTGCAGGCGTATCAACGAATAGGGTACATGGAAAGACTAAGAAGTGCAAGCATGAAATCTGCATAACTAACTGGACCACAATATCTACATAAACTGACCACAGCAAAGACAGAAAATGAAATGACCAAACATCATTGATGGTAAGACGGACAAAATGGCCGGAATACAGATAAGCGAATCAAACCCAAACGGCGACGTTTCGGAGCGGCGCCGCGCTAACTTACAATAGGAAGAGATGAGCGACAGCACCTCGGAGCGCCGCCAGCACGACTGCACCCAAAAGTCCGAAATCGAGACCGATCTCAGCCGCTGAGAGACCTTCGGGAGCCACTCGCCGACGAACTTCACGTCCGTCAGGTACAGATCGTCGGACTCGTCCTCCATGTCGTCGGACGACACCGCCCGGAGCGGCTTCTCGACGCCGATCCGCACGGACTCGACGACGGCGGCGTGCCCCACCAGCCCGTTGAAGATCGCCTTGAACGGCGTGATCGCCGGCGGGGCCTCCGGCGACCGGGACCTCGCGTACCGGTCGAAGGAGCACTGCAGGTGGACGGACCGGACCTCGCAGGACAGCCCGTCGAGGGTCCTCGAGACGACCCGGCAGCGGGCCAGATCGGCCGAGTCGTCAAGTCGACTCAGTATCTCGATTATCAGAGGAGGGGGAAGGTGGCTTAGATGGTCCATGAAAATGAAGCCTTCCTAGGGTTTGGCCATGGTGGGCAACTATATATATATGTGCTTCAAGGACTTCTCCAGCCAAATGGGACTAAAGTATGGATATAAATTTGATGGTTGGGTAGGGGCTTACTCCTTTGGGCGGTGTGGGGGTGGTGGGGTGTGCTGAGGGGGGAGAGAACTCATCATGTGACTGTGGGTAACAGTGCTTCCATGTCTAGGGAATAGGGATAAGTTTTAACATATCATCTTGCCAATTTGATTGCAGAGGTTCCAATAATTGAAGGTGGGTGTCCATGGTGGACCGAGTCCTTGGCTCGGTGCTTGGAGCTTTATCATTTGTTTATAACAATGGATAGAACATGATATTCCTGGGCAGGTGATTGTCAACAACCTGCTGATGGACTTTTGCTCTTGCCAGTAACTGAATTACTATCATTCTTTTTTTCTAGCGGGTTCATGGCAATCAATTCTTTAGGTGGAATTTTGTAGCAATGATGGAAGTAGTGACAGTACGATTGGTAAATCGACGGCACGCACGCGTGGGAAGGAGCAGCGCTGTTTGGTCGAATATCTCGTTACTAGAATGCAACTCATAAACGTCCAATCCTTCTCATTTTACTTCTATTGATTAGTAATGTCATCGGGAATGTTAAGCACATTTGAAAGAGCAACGGTGTCTCGTCGAATATCTTGTGACTAGAGTTTGAATCATAACCAATCTAGCCTTCTCTTTCACTTGTGTGAAAATTGTCGCGCGATGCATCCATTGTCTTCTACTCGTGTTTCACTAAAATTCAAATCATTCATTATCTTTTACCGAAGACGATGTATCCATTGTCTTTTACGAGAGTTCAAATTATAGCCATCGTACTGTTGTTGTCGGGGCAATGCATTCATTGTCTTCTACTCATGTTTTACTAAAATTCAAATCATTCATTATCTTTTACCGAAGACTGTATCCATTGTCTTTCACAAGAGTTCAAATTATAGCCATCGTACCTTGTTGTTGTCGGGCAATGCATCCATTTTTCCTTCGCCCAGCCCCACCCCAGTCTACCCCGCCTAACCTCGTCAATCAATAACTCTTCTAGAGGAGGTGTTGATGCTCGAGGTTTCTGGTCGTTAAGCATAATAGCTTCATTATTCGAATTCACGATCCAATAACAACTTACTTTTTGATCGTTTCAGTCGATGTGAGGATCAATTTGAGTCACTTTTCAACAGTCAAATGTAAAAGTTTAATTTTGACAGAAAATCACCTCCTCAAATAATTTGGAAGCGGAAATTACATTAATCATGCTTTAACAAAAGCAACTTATTGCGTTTGGAAGTACTGCGACACTTTTCCATAATCTACAGCAAGGTCAAACTTTGTACTTTAAGCTACTAGTGTAATGCTTAGGTAAGGTGGGTCTTAGGGATTGCATTATGGGGCTCCCTGAGTGAGTACCATTTGCCTCATCCTAGGAGTGAGTACCATGTTGCTCAAACATATTTGAACTACTTAAACTGAACTCATTCAATTTGAATAGTTCAGAAATCTAAACGGATCTGTTTCACATTTTACATATATATTTATCTCGTTTGGTTCGATTGACGTATCAATTTGTTAAAACAGATCATAAACCAAACCGAGCGGACTTACGATATACTCAATCAGTCCCAAACTAATTGATCATATTTTTTTTTAGCTGTCCCAAAAAAATTGTTCACTTTTCAAACTAAGAAAGATATTATAAGTATTTTTTCATGTTTACCTTTCTTATACCTTTTTTATTCTATTTATTTCTCTATCTTTAATATTCCACCAATCCATTTTTTTCTTCCTGTCCCACTTTTTCATCCCTATCTTTTTCTTTCTTGGAATAAAATGAGAAATTCATAAAATACAACTCATATTCTAAATAACGTGCAAGTCAAAGGTGATCAAAGAAAAAGGGACGGATGGAGTATAATTTTATTACCAGCATATTTGCTCATTATTCTCGTACACATGGTACTAACCAAAGTCAAATAAGCGAACATTGAAAGTTCAAGGAAAAGATAGAGTAATGAAAGCACTTATAACCACAAACTCTAGCGCTTAATTTTCTGTTACACACTCATTGTTTCTCGTACATCAACGATAAAGTCATACTTGAGTTATCTTTGTTATTCATATCCCGAATAATGATCATGTTTTATGTTAACATAAGCACTTAAATATTGAGCGCACAACAAATTTGAGTAATATTTGGATTGAATAAAAGGTATAGAAATGGACAACATTCTTAAAATAGGCGTAAACCCGCCCAAATTGATAAAACCGAACCATGGAACCGACAATGCTTTCCTTGGTTTGCTTCTAAATTTTTTAAATTGATAGGTAACGACTTGGTTTGTGATTTGACACCTCAATCGAACCAAATCAAACCATGTTCATCCTTAACACATCTCTACACTGTCCCACTTTTAACCTAATAAGTCCCGCCTCATATAATCGGACAGCAATACGAGTCAATCTGTTTAATTTCTAAAGTTTTTGTTTTAAATTTTCAATTTTTGCAAAATTCACGCATGGCTGTCCGATTTGACTCCCAACTTGCCTATCCCTACATGGGTCTGGCATATTTAGGACGAAGCTGGAGGGTGCGTTTCGAGTTTAATATGAAAGATCAGTCAGTTCCCAGTGGACCAATGTCTGTGAAGGACGAAAGTGACGCACACTATCCCCACCTGAGATCCTCACGTTCGTTCAAACGGTGCTGTCGGGTGTCAAGCCCAGTACTGCAACTGTGTTTTCAATTCATCTAAGGTGATGTAATGCTTGTGTCCTCACCTCCCATGGTGAACAATGGCTTCTCCATCCATCCTTCTGCAACCATGTGTGGCTTTCTGGATCCAACAGTCACTGTTGGGCATAAAGGTTTGATGAGTTTGGTTTAATTCTGGGAAAGGTAATCAATCACCTTAGCTCTGCATAGGGGAACTTTGACTTAAAACTGGAGCAAGTACAGGAGTTCAAGTTCTCTGTTGGGCGGGATCTGAACATGTAGTAATAGTACTATGTTGTATGGGAGATCATGTTTGCCCGTTAGTACGTCGCAGATTTAAGTTTGTTGCTAAAGAAGTTTAGCGAGATAATAAAAGGCGACATTTCGGAAAGTAGTTTTAGTAACAAATGCCGAATATTTGTCGCTAAAAACTCCTTGAAACTATATAAGGAGTGCATGCAGCTCGTGGAGCTTGAGCGCGTATGCGTGTTAGACTTTTAGGACGTGGCATTATGATGTGCATAGACATTTAAGTTACAGGATTGGATTGCAATACCTTTGGTACATTTCGTTTTGAATAAATTTTAGCTGATATTGGGCTGAAGTAACGCAGCTACAACCTTACGTGTAGCGGTAGTTATTATCTGCTAAATATAATTAGTGATATTTTTGTTAACACATTTAGCGATACTTCTAACAGAATTTTTTGGCGTTACTAAATAAAAGTCATTTAAAACGCCGAATGACGATCTATTATATTAGTACATGGGATTGTATATATCTTCTTATAACCTGCAGAGCAATCAAATTTTATCATTTCCTATAAGGCCGTTTCCATTGCCAAAGTAACAGCCACTTTGGCCAAAGCAATAACCTTCTAGAGAATTGATAAAATCCTATCTAGACCAACCCCATCTAGCATTGGAATTTCTCTCGATCCTCCATCGCTTTCCAAAGATTGGCAACATAAACAAATGCGACAGCTATGCAAAATTGTGAATGTCACTAATTTCCTATGAACACATGCCGGCAAATTCTGGCAGTTGCCGCTATTGACCACACCGACAGTTATTACTGAAAAACTTCGTTGTATGTTGTCGTTGACCACCTCCGTCCAACTATGGCAGTCATCTCCGTGCACCGTCACTACCAGAATAAATAAAATGAATATTTGTAAAATAAAGTGATCAGTTTCAAAGAAAAAAAATAAAATAGAAAGTAAACAAGTTGATCCATATAGAATCGGGTTATGTGGAGCTATTTGATTTAAGTGGGATGGGGAGGGGTTGGAGTGGTTGTAGAAAGAGGCTACAACATTTGGTATGAAATAGTGAAAATGGCGATTGCCAAATAGAACCAATGACATTTTTGAAAAAATTTACAACGATAAATATTAGTAGTACTTTTTTGATGTTATTAACTAAATGCCGCTAATTATATTTAGTGATCATTACCTTGTCGCCATGGGAGGAATTAAAAATTCACTATGCAACCCAAATTTCAGCCAAAAACTTGTTCTTTCAAAAGACTATCCAAGAGGGGTAAAAGGCTGGAAGGGTGGTTTTATGATATATTTATTCGCTTCTTGCTCTAGCAACGGTTCCCATTATTTTGGTGACACAATTTTTCAAAAATCAGTGAATTCTTATCATAATGTAATTATCATGTTGTATCCCACTATTCTAAAGCGAGTCGTCAAAATTTTTTATACAAAACACTAGCTCCCACATGATTATCGTGAAAAACGCTAAGAAAAGCCTATTAATAACCTTGATCAATCAAATTTGTTTTGATTAAATAACGTAAGTGGATATAAATTGAGATACTTAACAGTTATAAGCAGCAACAAAAATGACAAAAAGAATGTCAATTATTGTTATTAATATATAACACAATCATGGCCCATGGACATGTTATGTGCAAATTACTTTTTTTTTTTGGTAAAATACGAGAATTTCATTGATAATTTAAGTTACACAGTCGCTCGTTTGTAGAACTTACAAATAAATAAGTCACGACATTCCCGTGACTCTGAATAACAACAAACCTAATAAACTTATACACGTTACAATTAAGTTAAAGTAGAGCATATCCTACACTTTAACCCAACTTAAAGTAACATACAATTTCTAGAACAGAAAAAATTATAATAGACAAAACACAAGGTGGCACCAATAAAGCAGACTATCGAGAATCGCACGATCCAAAGGCAAACACAACCATCGAAGGAGGCGCAACATAACCAAAATTTTCAACACAACAAATTTTATCCTTCGGCTATCACTTATTCGAACGAACTTCCCCCAATACATGGTGGAGGAACAACAAATCACACACCAAATTCCAACAGTCGAAACCAAGGATGCTCGTAGAGGAAGCACAAAGACCCCCCCCCCCCCCCCACACACACACACACAGCACAGAAACAGATTAACCCCAAAACCCTAGTCAGATCCCCCCCCCCCCCCCCAAGGATTTTATCCCCTCTACCCCCACCCTCCCAAGACCCCACTGATTCCTAAGAGCAAAACCCTTCCTAAGAGCAAAACCCATCCAAGGCTAACCCCTCTACGCCAAAGCACCATTGATTACTACGTACACCAAAGCACCACAAGTAGATTGCACTTCTCACCAGATGTGCAATCTACTTGTGGTGATAAAACAAAGCTACGTGGGTCCATTGCAAAGTTATTGAAGCAGACATTAGCGGCAATATTGCATACTCTTTCTAGATTGGAAAAAAAAAGCATGAAAATTGTGGCAAACTTTCCCAAGGGAAATATTTAAGATGTACTCATTGGGAACTATCATTGAGATGTACCCACAAGGAAAAATAAACTTTCATTATGGACAGAGGTACAAAAGTTTAATGGAAATGGTCCTCTTCAGTGAACTGTCGCTAAAACTAGTTACCGATAACCACAGCAGTTGAGTGGGGTGGACCAAATAGTAAAATCCAAGTGGAATCTGAGTGTGCGTGCCATGCTCCCCATTGAAGCAAGTGGCCCGCCGTTGCCCCTAAAACATTCTCTTTTTATACGTTAGGACAAATTGAGCCCACTTGATATTTCTTGGATTGATGTAAGTGGCAAAACATAATGTAGGTGGGTCACTTTTACGATAGTGGCACATATTCTTCCTTCGTGCAATCAACCTTTCTTTCCTACACTTTGAGAATTACGAACAACTTTATTTAATTATGGCGAACGTGTATTAGAGCGGTGAAAATAGCCTTTCACTGCATCGATGCATTGTTAAATGTGCATTTAATATAACTTTTTAAGATTCACCGTTGATGAACCAACTCTAAAGCACTGCGAAGAGTACAAGATACTAAAACTTTAGTCAATGAAATGAAAGCTGAGTGCACATATGTGACTATTAAATGCCCTCTCTCAATTATCTAAAGCATTAAAGTGAGATTGAAACTATGTTTCATCCACGGATCAGGATTCCTGCTGTAACCCTTGGGTTATAGCAGGGGATCCTAATCCTTCGCCCACAATTTTGTTCCGTTGTCATTATCAGTCTGCTTACATCCACTCGTTTCATTAGTTAATTAATCTGTTATGGTACATTGTTGGCCACATAACATTGTGCTATAATGTTGTCCCCATCTTCATCCAAAGGCATAGGTGGATAAAGGTAGCTATAGCCATGATTAAGCACAAGACTTTTGAGGTGCAACACTTTAGCACTCTGTACTTACACAAATGTGCAATTTTGTCCCTTCATGTTTACAACGTGCACTTAATTTATGCCTACTTTTAGAAATTGTGCATATTAACCGTTACGGGATTATAGAAAAGACATAATCACCCTCGTATTTGTTCTATTCACTTTAAATATTTTGAAGTCTTTACTTCCCATTTTCTCGTCAATCAACGTTCTACCACCTTGATCCACCCCATGGCCATGATAGCCACCCAACCCCATCACCATAGCACCTGACCATTGCCACTGCGATGCCACCACTGCCTCATGCAACACCACCCTGATCCACCAGTTATCTCAACCCATCGTCACATATGCCAACCACCCTCATCACCATTGCTAGCGCCCGACGACCACCACTGTCGATGCAACACTTAAATTAGTATTTAAGTGAAAAGTCTTCTACTTTCTTAAATTAATGTTTTGATAGCAAAATATTCTTCCATTTTTCTTAACACGAAATCGCCTTCAATTTTTTGACACTTTCTTTGCTTACCATTTTTTTTTTGATGCTTCTGAAAATGCAAAAGAAATACTTTTTTAAATAATTGTAAAACATAAAAACTCTAAAGCATGTATTAAATCGTGTTGGTTACCATGTTAAAAGTATTAAAAACATCAAAATATATTTAAAATCAACAATTAAAAGTATAAGCAACTCCTTTATTTTATCTGAATCCCATACTGAACACAATTATATGTCCAAAGGCGGTGAGTTTTAATTATACTTGCACAGAATGGATGAAATGCGTTCGCAAATGATTGCCAAAAAACACTGCAGAAAAACATGAAAATCAATTCTGAGAAATCTTTAACCAAATGGAGTATTAGGATTTGAAATTAAGGGGGCAAAAAAATGAGAGAAATCTGGATGATTTGTGGCAATTATTTGAATGCATTTGCTCTTTTAAGCGAGATCAAAATGGTATTTTTGTCTTTAAAATATAAAATCGGGGTTCAAACAATTCTTGCCCAAAACTAGGCTCAAGTCTTAATGGCTTCTAAAGGTTTGAGGGGTTTGGTTGAATCTTAAAGGCACTGTGACGGAAAACTGGAGAAAGTACAGTGGGAGCTCAAATTTTCTGTTGAATGGGATCTTGACATGCAGTACTAAGTTGTATGGGAGCTCATGTTTGCCCCTTAACATGTTGCCTATCTAAGTTTGTTGCTAAAGAAGTTTAGACGGAAAAAATGGTACGATCAAATTTTGTCCGAGAAAGCGATTCCATTTAAAGAAAGTGATAAAGTAAGGGCTTAAAAGATTCGATACGAAAAAAACTAAAGTAAGATTCCATTTCATTTACTTTTATTTGGTTTGAAAGCTCCATTCTATTGTCACGTCAACATACTTGGGTCTTTTTTTATTCCAGCGAGTCCTGTTACTGAAATGACTTGCTTGATCTAAAAATATAAAAATTTATCATAAATAATTGAAGTAATTGGACGTGAGAGCCAAGCCAACGTCATCAAAAGATTTTCTTATCCTGAGTCTTTCCAAAATACTTTGAGTATTCAACTCAAGAGGTTTCGATTAGTTAGACGAAGCGAATACTTAATTATTAACCCATAGACAAGGATGTATTCAGAATCGTAGTAAATAATGATGCATATCGAAAGACTTGTACAAACCACCGAAGTAATCCCATTCCCAACGGTTCAAAGATTATAATCTTTGCAGTGGTTTTAATAACAAACATTAATTAAATATTTTGTCGCTTTTTAACTTAAACCATTGAATGACCATTTATTGTCTCTATACGAGAAGCTGTAACAATCTTCTTACAATCCGAATAACAACCTAAATCTCTGGATCCGGCTTTAACCTTTTTCTAAAGGGCCGTTTTTGTTGCCAAAGTAACAGGCACTTTAGCCAAAGCAATAACCTTCTAGAGAATGGAAAAGTCCTAGATCTAGGCCAACACCATGTAGCATAGAATTTTCTTTCATTCCTCCACTTCTTTCCATGGATCGGCAACATGAACACATGCGACGACTATGCAGAATTTTGTGAACCAACTAGATATAGGTCTACTAGGGAGGTTGATTAAAAGGATATCTTGACTGCTCATGAAATGTTTTGGACGGAGTGGATACCGTAAGGGTGGAAAGATTACTTAGGATGGCAATTTAAGGGCTTAATAACAGTTCCGTTCAGTCCTGCTCTATATGTTACTTATTTGAGAAAGCCTTAAACAGACATAGAACTAATGAAGAATCTTAATCCATTTCACACAGAAAAAGCCTCAGTTAGCACCACCAATAACCGCCGATTGCCTTCGGCTACTGCTGTCAGCTCTTGCCATTGGCTCTCGCTGAAAAATTTCGGTAGCCACCACCACAGCCGCATTGTCTGCCCATAAAGTTTTGGTAGTTTTTATTGCTGGCCGAGTCGACTGTCATTATTGAAAAACTCAGGGAACTACTGCCCCGAGCCCCTGCCATCCAACTTCGGCAACCAACCCTGCCCACTACCACTACGGAATAAAGAAAATAGATTTTTTGTAAAAATAATGTGATTATTTTTATTTTTTTTTGTTTAAAGTTAGAAGGTGAACGAATTGACCAGCAAAGAATCGGATTAAGTGGATCAGGTTGGATCCAAATGAGATGGGTGTGGTGGCGTGGGGCGGGCTATGGGGCAAATGGTGATAGGACTGGGCACCCATATTGTCATCCCAAGGTTATTGACATGGCAACTAAGGGATGGGAAAATTTTGAATGTAAGTGGGCTGTAGAAAGGGGCAACAACCCTCCATATGGTGTAGTGAAAATTATGTTTGCTAAATAAAATTAGTATTATTGTATTACAAATATATTTGCTCATAAAATATCTTAAATAACGTGCAAGTTAAACGTGATCAAAGAAAAAGGGAAGGAGAGAGTATTACTTTATTACAAATATATTTGCTCATTATTCTCATATACATGGTACTAACAAAAGTAAAATAAGCGAACATTGAAAGTCAAAGGAAAAGATAGAGTAATGAAAACACTTATAACCACGAACTCTAGTGCTTAGTTTCTGATCCACATTCATTGTTTCTCGTACATCAATGATAAAGTCATACTTGAGTTATGTTTGTTATTCATATCCTGAATAATGATCATGTTGTATGTTAACATGAGCACTTCATTATTGAGCATACAACAAATTCGAGTAATATTTGGATTGAATAAAAGGTGTGGAAATAGACAACCTTTTTAAAATAGGCATAAATCAGCACAAATCGAAAAAACCGAACCGTAGAACCGACGATGCTTGTCTTGGTTTGCATCTAAATTTTTTAAATTGATAAGTAACGTCTTGGTTTGTGATTTGACATTCCAATCGAACCAAACTAAACCATGTTCATCCCTAACTCATCTCCACACTGTCCCCCTTTTAACCTAATAAGCCCCGCCTCATCTAATCGGACACAATGCGAGTCAACCTATTTAATTTCTAAAGTTTTTTGTTTTAAATTTTCAATTTTTGCAAAATTCAAGTAGGGTTTGTCCAACTTGCCTATCCCTACATGGGTCTGGCATATTTAGGAAGACGGTCGAGGGTACATTTCGAGTTTAATATGAAAGATCAGTCAGTTCCAAGTGGACCAATGTCTGTGAAGGACGAAGGTGACGCGCGCTATCCCCACTTGGGATCCTCACGTTCGTTCCAACGGTGCTGTCGGGTGTCAAGTCCAGTACTGCAACTGTGTGTTCATCTGATGAGGTGATGCAATGCTTGTGTCCTCACCTCCCATGGTGAATAATGGCTTCTCCATTCTTCTGCTAGTGTATTGTAACTTCTGGATCCAACAGTCACTGCTGAGCATAAAGGTTTGATGGGTTTGGTTTAGATCTTGGAATGGCGATCCCCTTAGCTCTGCACTGAGGCACTGTGACTTAAAAACTGGAGCAAGTACAGTAGGAGTTCAAGTTCTCTGTTAGGTGGGATCTGAACATGTAGTACTATGTTGTGAAGTATCAGAACTCGTGTTTGTCCTTTATTATGTAGCGAATTTAAGTTTGTTACCAAAAAAGTTTAGCGAGAAAAAAAAGGTACGATCAGATTGTTAGAGTAAGCGATACTATCTAGATAAAGCGATAAAGTAAGGGCTCAAAAGATGCTATATGAAAAAATAAAAATAAAGCAAGACCCCGTTTCTTTAACTTTTATGTGGTTCGAAAGCTCCCCTTTATTCTCACGACTTGGCCTAGTCAATGCTTACTTTAGTCCTCTATTATTTCAACGACTCGCTTAACTATATTGATTTGAAAATATGAAAATTTATCATAAGTAATTGACGTAATTGGGCATGAGAGAAAAATGAATCGAAAGATTCTCTTAATTTGAGTCCGTAGATACTTTGGATATTCAAATCAAGAAGTTTCAATCAGTTGAGCGAAATGAATACTTAGTTATTGACTAATAGCCAGGGACGTATAGTAATTATCGAAATGAAAAGACTTGTACGAACCATTGGAGTAGTCCCATTATCAACGGTCCAAAGATTAAAATTTTTGTAATGGTTTTAGTAACACGTTAAATATTTGTTGCTAAAGCTCCTTAGAACTATCTAGGGAGGCGTGCAGCTCGCGAGGCTTGAGCGTGTAGTTGTTCAAGAAGTGGTACCATGGTGTGCACATCCAAAAAAGTTACATGCTTGGATTGCAATACATATCGTGCAGATTGTTTTGAATAAGTTCTAACTGCATTGAGGTTAATTATAAGGCAATAGTTACAACCTTTCATGTAACGATAATTAATAGTTGTTATATGTAATTAGTTACATTTTTGTCAACACATTTAGTATTAATTTCTAGTAAAACTTTTTAAGCGCTATTAAGTAAAAGTCACCAAGAACGTTAAAGGGCCATCTATTTTCTCAATATAGAAAGTTATAAGTATTTTCTTACGGCTCGAATAATAACCAAATTTTTTCGGTTCTTCGTCTTTACCCATTTCCTAAAGGGCTATTTTCTGTTGCCGTGGTAACGAGCACTTTAGCCAAAGCAATAACCTTCTAGAGAATGGAAAAGTCCTAGATCTAGGCCAACCCCAAGTAGCATTGGAATTTCTTTCTATCCTACACTTCTTTTCATGGATTAGCAACATGAACGCATGCAACGACTATGCAAATTTGTGGAAGTCTCTAATTTCCCGTGAACCAACTAAACATAGATTTACTAGGGAGGTTGATTAAAAGGATATGTTGACGGAGAGGCGAACAGGGGGTTGCACGGATCTGAAAATTTTAGCCTCTGACTGCTGACTGCCAATGAAAAGTTTTGGACAGATTGGATACTGCATGTAATGCTCCTAATTTTCGGAGCGTCAATATCAAAATATCACAAACTCTCCTAAGTAGTTACTCAGAGCATCTACCAATCAATTCCAAAAATACAACAATAAATGTCATAGCGGCCTAAATCATTTATATAATCCAAATTACTCTGACACGGAGTTCCAAAATAAATTCTAAACAAATTCAATTGTCTTAATTATTAATCCAAAAATACTAATACTAACTCTGAGATAAAAATCACTAGCTCTCAGTCACACAGTTAGCCCTGTAATCCGATCCCACCTGCTGATCACCTGAAAGGAAATAATAAGGGAGTGAGCCAAATACTTGGTAAAGTCGCTCAATGGACCAACCAAAAGGAAAACAAAACTATCCGGAAAAAAAAAACAGAATTCCGGACGTCCAGAATATTAAATAAACTGATACAAAATAGAAATTCAAGAGACGGCGTATATTTTCTTACAAAGAAAAAAAATTTCAAAATACCAGGATATATTATTGTACATAGACAGACATTAGAGAGTCATTTGGAATAAGGTCACACATGCCATCACTGACACGTGAGATGAGATTCAGAAAATAAGATCGCGATCTTTAACTCATTCAACTGAGTTAATTCACATTTTAATAAATAAAAACAGAAGCGTCACCACATATATCGCGATGTAACCGAACACCACGTGAACATGAAGTGGACATGCACGTTATTAGGTAGAAAACCAGTGTGGACAAACACATTATTGTTAGGTAGAAAACCAGTGGCTGTTCTCTTTTCCAATGAACCATAGAATCAAATACTACATTTGATGGAAATCACGACACACGGCAGTGAAGACAACTAAAAGAAAAAGAAAAACATGATCATGCAAAGCTTGTTAAACCAGCCATGAAGACACAGTAACAAGATAAATGAAGACGCCCCAACGAGGAAGAAAGCCGATGAAGACTGCAGACCCGGAAAAGAAAACAACGAACGACAATGGTGTACTTTAACGCAAGTCGACAGCCGCAGGTTATGGCTAACGGTGTAAGGCACGGAAATCAAGGTAGCAAGAAACATTACAATCTAATGGCCAACGGTGTAAGGCGCAAAAAAAAAAAAAAAATCGAGGCAACAAGACACGCTAGAAATTCTACCCAAAATTGTACAGCGACGACCAGAAAATCGAGATAGCTAAATTGAGAATTAAATTGTTCAACGGATGATCGATCCAACGCCGATTTAGATTTTCAAAAAGTAATTTCTTACCTTTGATTGCACAATTTAATCCAAAGTCTTGATCCGTTCAACCAAACTGTATCAAAATTTCAATGTAAAAATACCCAAAATTTTAATTACAACTCTATCGATCACAATAATTCATATGGTTCCTATTTCAAACCTCAATTTCAAAATAAAAAATAAGCTTACCTCAAAGTGATGATCAAAACCTTCAAAAGTCTCTTCCTAAAGATTCTGTGGAGACTCTAAAATTTCTTCAAGTCATACGAATATATTGAAGTCATCATATATTATATCTAAAAATATAAACTTATATTCCTAAAACAATTAGGATTTTAAAATACCCATTACGTTCCCAAGCTCTCAATTTTTTTTTCTTTTCTATATGCATTTAAATATGTGGGGTCTAACATCCTCCTACCTTAAATAAAAATTCGCTTCTCGGAATTAAAATATACCTGAGGCACCAAAGAGATACGGATAAGGACATCACAATATATTCTTCAGATTCTCAAGTGACCTCCTCAATTTAGCGACGTGTGCTTAGAATTGTCAAACGGAACAGGTGGCCCACGGCCCGAAAAAAGCCCGGGCTGACCCGATCCTGGTATGAACAGTGCAGGCCCAACACGTTGGTGCCACGATTTCGATATCTATGGGTGCTTGCACCTAATATCTTCATCAACAGTGGATTTCATATGGTGTAATTGATGGGTTGGTAGTGGCAGTAAATGTTTCGTATCATATATTATGACCACCACCTCGCGAACCAACGAGCTTGGATAACGATAAATTGTGACTTTATACACTGGGAAAAAAAATAATCACGCTATCATCGATATCTTTAAAGCTCAAAGCGTTAGAGAATGAAGATGCACGCATTCACTTGTATAAAATCCAGTTCTGTCTATCTCTGTTTCTTATCATTGTTCTTTCCTTGTTATTGGTTATGAAAAAAGAAAAAAACATCTACTTTTACAACGCGCATTGATTTGTCACCGATACGTGAATTCGCAACACAACATTTAACTTTCAAGATTGATCTATGAATGATATTTCCTGAACTGAAAAGTGCGTAACAATTTTGGAACATCCAAAAAGAAAAGATTATCAAGTATTTTAGAACGAAGAGAGTATACCAAACCGGAAAAAAAAAAATAGACATCAACGGTACAAAAATGACTAAATATTTGGTTGAGATTGACCGCCATGGTTAGCCCCTCCATAAACATCACCAATCTCAATCGCAATAGTGTACATGTTCTGAAAGAACAAGAAGAAGACATTTCATGGCTCCATCAGCTACGCGCCAAAATTGATGGGCATGCTTGGATATTTCACAAGATCCAAAGTACTGGAATTGATGCTCTGTTCAGTCTCTTGATAATGCTTTATTCAGTCTTTGGATTGGTCTAGACTCTAGATGAATGTTGGGTTGGTTGGTTGGTTGGTTTTAAGCATTATGTCGGTATTGAATGGTAGATGCAATGCAGAGCTCTGGGCAATCTTCAACATCTGCAATTGGGATTAAAGAAATTTGTTAGGTGGTGCCATGCCAGAATCCGGAGGCCCCAGAGGTGATTGAAGCAGTCTCTTTGTAATGGTAGAGATTGCGAGCGTCGTTGGGTGGATACAGATTTTTGTACAGACAACCTGAAAACACAACTTGAGATGCGATAGTTGGGGACCAAAGAGTGTCCGTTTGTGAATATCCCCATCGTCCTCGTAGTCTGAAATAATTGGATCAAGATGTTTGTGGTATCTAGCCTCCACGAATGTAGTTTTGCTTTTGTTTTTGTTTTATAATTTCAACCTCAACCACAAAACGAAAAAAATAGATTGCAATTGTTAAAGCATGGTATCCAGGGTGAAAGCATGCTAACCCCGACCCCGGTGGCTGACGCAAGAGGACTAGAATAGAAATAGGTATGAACCCCGACCCTGGTGGTGGCTAACGCAAGAGGACTAGAATAGAAATAGGTATGAGCCTGACTCAAATATATACGACGTTAGAGCGTGATGTCTGATAAAAAAACATGCTCATAGGAAGGATGAACCCATCAGATATACAAAATAGTTCTATCACTTTTTTTAGTCGATGTGGGATGTAAGTTACGAGGAATGTAGACGAACCCATATATAAGTACATAAAATAATGAAAAGTTGGTTAAAACCTTGGAGATCATAAAGTTGTCATTACCGCTTTAAAATTGAACCAACCAACTTCAACCTATCTGACACACACATAGTTCTTGAGTTGAAACCGTCACTTTGCGTTGCATATCTAGTGCTAAAAGTAAATTTTTGAAACGTGCGTAATCTTGAATAAGTTGAATCCTGGATATCAACAAAAAAAATAATATAAAATTCAAAATGGACAAATTGACGGGCTATTGAAAAATATGCAAGGGTTTCACTTGCGTTGAGGAACAACCGAAAAATTTAACCCCATATATGCTTACAAAGTAGAAAATGCTTTGTGGTTTGGGACCATCGATCCCGACCAATTAGGATGATTGACTAAAATAATTTTTTACTTCGTTACTTTTGCCTCTCTCTCACGTCACACTAGCCCTCTAATTTAGCGATCCTAGGGGCCGGATATAATGATCCAAAACCATTCATTTTGACTAGCATACAAAACAAGACAATATTAGTAAAGAAATTTAGCTCCCATCACTTCATAATAGAGTAAGTAAGTTGCATCAAGACAACATTGAACATTCAAAATAAAGAAATTTAGCACCCATGACTTCATAATAATACATTAATTAGGTTGCATCATTAGGATAAATCATGAAAACTGATGGATCAGTCAAAAAGCAAAACTTGAGGGGATATTGGAATATTTGTGGGGGCTTCATATTTGTCCGCCACTCTTCATACTTGAAACATTCATTGCAGCCTTTGAAAACAGAGATTATTGACTAAATTGCAGAAAATTAATGAGAACCCCTAAATACCTACTTAGGTACTACAATTGTTTGTCCAAAAAAAAAAAAAAGTATAAGTGGATCTTTAAAGTTATGTGGGCCACCTAGGGAACTTATTATTCCCCTCATTTCATCCTCAGGTCGGCATTAAGTCATAGCATCAAATCTCGTGGCTGAATTTATTGTCAATTACTATTACCCAATAGCAAAGCAAAGATTTACTATTACCCAATAGCAAATCTCGTGACTCGGATCGTGCTTGGAACTCTCAAGCGTCAGCCAGCTAACCTTGTTTGGTTAACATTTTTTTATACTTTCAAATTCATGTTTTTGAGTTTTTTTTTTCTAGCTACCATTTTCAAATTCGGTTATCAAAAACATTAAATTCGAACACCATTCACCCACCATTTGCGAACATATGATTGGAATTCTTTTCACTCATTTTGACATTATTCAAATTAGTAAGTGAATTTTTAGTTTCTTAAAAAAAAAAATTCTTCATACACGAAAAACATTACGAAGTGCTAAGACACTGGCGTGGTTAAAACTGTCTCTAATGGCCCAACGAGGAGCCATTGGAGATCATGCACGGTTCTGTAGAGTGACAGTAATCACCGACTATAATCTATCAACTTTTTTCAGTATAAATATCAAACAACCAATCTATGGTTTATGCAAAATTGTAGAGTACGATCAACTTCTGAGTTTGATATCACTGCTTATATACCTGGTATTGACGCTAATTCGTAAGAACATTATGTAGTATAAGTAAGAGGGGAAGGCTTACATAAAGGCCCAAAGCTCAGTTTGAAACCTGACCTGAGGTTCGGCCCAAATCCAACAGGCTCAAAACGGGCCCGAATCTCGTCTACTTGGGCCGATCTCATGCAACCCCAAGGCCGACTCACAGTGGCCCAACCCCCACCCAAGAGGGGTATTTTAGGTAATTGTCAAGGGCAAACGCAAAATGTAAACACTTTGCGCCGCCGTTCGCCGGAACTTGAAGCAGTGAAAAGAAGAGGGACAAAAAGATATGGGACAGGCAACGAGGGAGAGCCTGATGGACTCGGTCCGGGCGGTGGTGTTCAAGGAATCGGAAACCCTAGAGGGATCGTCGTGCACGAAGATCGAGGGCTACGATTTTAATTCGGGCGTCGATTACTCGCGGCTGCTCAAGTCCATGGTCTCCACCGGGTTTCAGGCCTCCAATCTCGGCGACGCCATCAAAGTCGTCAATCAAATGGTCAGTGGCGTTTTCTTGTTAATTTGGCGCTGATGAATATAGACATGACGTGGTATAACGCTGTAAGATACTCCTTCCGCCCTAATGCAATATATTCCATCATGTGGTAGATTTAATAGATGTAAGCGTCAAATATCAGTGCTTTTACCTTCGCTTGACCTTTTTCTTGTCCTAATTTAGCACTAGTAATAGATACGACGTGTTGCAACGCCGTGATGCGAGTAAAACGGTAATTTGCTCCATCGTTCTTTTGAAATTTGTACTTTTTGACCTTTTTTTTTTGGTACCAAAAGTTGAATTAAACGCGAATAGCAATTGTGGGTTAAATAAATGTTGTTAGGCCAGTCGAGAACAAAAAGAATGTGTGAAGTCGAACGTACTAAAATGTATCCTAGCTAGGCATATAAAGTCAGATGGAGAAAATCGAAGGTCACGGATGGTGTATTGAAACTTGAAATGACATACTGGTTGGAGCAATCCCATTCAACCGTCGGATCATGAGTTATGCAGATGTGCCCATCTGTTATGACATGTCATATCTATACTTATGATTTTGAGCACCCCTCTTTGCGCTATGATTTCTACTTTTCTTGTTTGCCTATGATTATGATATTTGGAGTTGGTCTGTGATTTGGTTTTTTTTTCCGGGATTTGAAGCTAGACTGGAGGCTTTCGGACGAGGATCTGACGGAAGACTGCAGTGAAGAGGAGAGGGACCCGGCATTTAGGGAGTCAGTGAGGTGCAAAGTGTTTCTGGGTTTTACTTCTAATCTTGTTTCTTCTGGTGTTCGAGATACAATTCGATATCTTGTTGAGCATCACATGGTGAGTGATCTGCACATTTTGCAGCGTTTAATGAATTTTCTTTCATAAGCGTGCAATTGTTTTTGCTCCTATTACATACAGCTTCAATGCAATGAAAAAATGGAAGAAACTGAATCGAAATGGATGAAGCTGCAGTAAGAAATTTGACCTTCGTAATTCTAATTGGACTAACCACTGTGTGCCCGCTATTTGAGTAATTATTTGGTTCAAAATGATTTCAGTGGCATTTAATCTAGTCTCAGGAGGGGTGGGGGTGGGAATGGTTTTGGTATAGTATTAGCATAGATGACTCTCGACTTTTGCAAAGATTGTTCATTTTTAAAACCTTGATGTGGTGGATAATGGATGGTAAAGTAATTGGCTCGATCATTACGTAAGAGATGGGCCTGATAAAAGGTTTACTATCCGATTTGATCCTCTTGTAATAAGGATTGGGGAGGATCAACTATCAGATGCCTCGGTGAGGAAAAGTGATTTGTATGAAGTTGATGGGGTAAGACAAGGTAGAGGTAGAATAGAAAAAACACGGGCAGAAGTAGTGAGGAAAGACCTCATTGCTATGCATTTATCAGAGGACGTCTACTTGGATCGGGAGACTGGAAAAAGTTCTCCATTTAGCCAATCCCAACTAGTTCGGGACATCGGCTCTGAGGTTTGCACCAGGTAATAGGGAGATTGGCTAACTTCAAAGTGACAATGGCATATATTGCAACAGTAAATATCTAGGTCAAGATTTTTGAAAGATTGAGGAAAGCGGGATCAATGGTTTTCTATGCCTTGCTTTTTTAGATATGACACTTATGATAAAGGATGTTTTCTAGTGCAGGTTGATGTGGTGGTTACAACGGCTGGTGGTGTAGAAGAAGATCTTATAAAGTGCCTCGCACCCACGTATAAAGGTGATTTTTCTCTACCAGGAGCTGCTTTACGCTCAAAAGGATTTAACCGTATTGGTAATTTGCTGGTTCCAAATGACAACTATTGCAAATTTGAGGATTGGATCATTCCAATATTTGACCAGATGTTGGAAGAACAGACCTCAAAGGTATCTTTCTTGATATTTTTTGCCATGTTTTTGTCCAAATATTGCGTTGAAGTATATAAGCATCCTAAACCCTGTAGATTTGCGTTGAAATAGATAAGCTTTCTAAACCCTGTAGCTTGTTTCTATTTCAAGCATTTGTCTTCCTGGATATATGGAGTCAAGCTTTTGGCTTAATAACTGTGCTAGTCTCCAAGTCTTAAGTGGGAAAGTTTGACCTTGAGAATGGAAACATTTATGTCTTTTTTGATAGAACTCCATTTATAAATGTCTACTGAAGTTATCGAAAAGTATTATTTTCTCGCATAATCCTTTCGATAACAGAAAAATATTGTGTTATAATCATGACGTACTGGCTCAGCCCGCAATACCGACATCACACAAGTGCTTATTGTAAATGTTGGTTGAACTTTTCTACCTCACATCCAGCCTTTGTATGTTTTGTCTTAGTAATGTTTAGAGCTTTACCCTGATTATGTTGCTTTCTTTACCTTTTCTTTGACAGAAAGTATTATGGACACCATCTAAAGTAATTGCTCGTTTGGGGAAAGAAATAAACGATGAGAGCTCGTACCTGTACTGGGCATATAAGGTAGTCTGTCCCATTTAGCTTGATTTTCCCTTGAATAAGCTTTTCAGTTTTATGATTATTTTCCAAAATGGTCTAATTGTTCTACTCCCGTTTCTATTTAAGCTTTTGTGTGTGTACGGTTCCCCTTTGTTCCACATGCACTTTCAAGGTTAAAAATGTGTGATAGTTTTGGGATGAGTAGCAACACATGCTTCCTGCTTTCCCCTTCGCAGACCTGCGGGTTTTGTGCTTGCTTCTTGCATTGATGTCATAGAACCTTGTACAGTTGTACTAGCTTTAAAGAAGAGAAAGGCTTAGATATTTCATACTTATAAATATAGGACCATTGAAATCAACCATTGGGTTGATAGAAACTGAAAATTATGAGCTTGGTATGGGTATGGATAGCATATGAAGAATGTTGAACAGAAAAGAGGCTACTTTGGCAGAAGAGAACTTAACTGATATTTTTTTATAATTAGTTGCTTGGTTTTGGCTGCTTGCTTCTAAAACCCTTCTTGAAATCCTATTTGCACAGTAACGGCGACACAGTACTCCATTCTGAGGGTAAGGGTAACCAGCTGAGAGAATTAAGGATGGGTTTGGTGTGGATCAGGAGGGGCAGTGAGTCGATGTTTATAAAATATAACTTCTGGAGGAAGTCCCCCCTTGTCCCTTCCTGATGAAACAGTGGAGGACTCCATTTGTTTAAAAGAAGTTCACGACAAAGATGGTGCGTAATTGGTAGGCCAGCCATCATATTGGGGACCGGTATAAACCAAAACAGCGATTTCACTTATTCATTCTTCTTTTCTTGGGGGTGGAAAGGAGGAAAAAAGCGGTACGAATTTTCTACTACCGTAATTTACAATTGCCAAACCATGCAGCGTGTGTACCTATCAAATATCTTTGAGTTCCATGCTTAAATTACTGATTGTGCCACAGGTTTCTATTTCCTAAAAATTTCTTTGGCGCCTCATGATTCAGGATTAAGTTTAGCATTCAGTTTTACAAACTGGATTTTTAATGTTAGTTTGTGCAGTTTCCTAACTTGCGTTGTTTTAATTTGGATTATTTGCATTGCAGAACGATATACCTGTCTTCTGCCCTGGCTTAACAGATGGCTCACTTGGGGACATGTTATATTTCCATTCTTTTCGCAGTCCTGGTTTAGTGGTTGACATAGTGCAAGGTAGCAAATTGCCCTTTCATTGTCGCTTAGTCCCTGCATATGGTTGTTTACAAACATCTACTCTGAGTTACACTGTGCGCAGATATTAGGGCTATGAATGGTGAGGCTGTCCATGCAAGTAGCAGGAAGACTGGGATGATAATTCTTGGAGGGGGACTGCCCAAACATCACATTTGCAATGCCAATATGATGCGCAATGGTGCTGATTTCGCTGTCTTTATCAACACGGCACAGGAGTTTGATGGGAGTGATTCTGGTGCCCGTCCTGATGAAGCTGTATCATGGGGGAAAATTCGAGGTTCTGCAGAGACCGTTAAGGTTCTACTTTCTTTGTCCTCTGCTCTGTTTACTTTCGGTGTATATGTACCCTTTTACACCATAGAGCAAAGAAGCTTGTCCAGATCTTTCCCATTTCAGTCTTGTTTTTTGGTTTCTTTAATCACTCGGAAACCATCGATCTAATTATTGCACTTTTGATTTGTCCCAACCAGGTGCACTGCGACGCAACTATTGCCTTTCCTTTACTGGTTGCAGAGACATTTGCTGCAAGGAAAAAGTAGGTCTGCAGACCGTAACTTCCCAGTGTTCAATTATTGCGGATGCTTCGAGCATAATTATGACGAGCCAGAGATCAATGATGTAAGTTTAGACCCACCGATCCCCTAAATCAGATTTCAAGGGGCTCGTATGGTAGGAGATTGCACGCTGCACCATTTTTTGGCCAAGGACGGGGCTCATTACCAGAGATGTATGATTGAACTTAATAGAAAGTAGATTTCACTTCTGCTATGACGGAAGTTATCTTAAATTCACTTGAATAACGCCTGAGCTGCCCGAAGTACCCGATTCAACTGGGAATTAACTATTTGTTCTTTATTGAGCTAGGAATTAATCATAATCAGGTTTGCTTTGCACTCAAGGAAGAAGTTCAGTAGATGCGCCTGCAGATAGTGATACCGTCACCTAAGGGAGCATGAGAAATTTGGATGCGAGGATCAGCTGCCAGCGAGTTGTTAAGCTCTATTATACAGTGCCTGGAAGCTCTCATCCGTTCTGCGACATGTTCCTCGGGCATCACAACACTTCCTGCCCAGAGTGTGTTATCATAAACGACCAACCCACCAACCTTCACCAGTTTCAGAAGTCGCGCGTGATAATTCAGGTAATTTGTCTTATCCGCATCAACGAAAGCATAGTCGAAACTTCCTTCATTATCATGCTGCAACAGAAATCCAGAAACGAAGAACGATCATCAAATGCGTGGAGGCAGGCGGATAGACGCGAGGTACGAATATTTTAAAGTTACTGGGGTAACTCCATATGCACGGCAAACAAAATTGAGCTTCAAAAAGCTACTTATTAGTTGCTAATGCTAATAAATCGAGGTTTGGCTAAAAGGAACCAACGATATCATACATCTTCCAAGAGTTTATCGAGCACTGGTAATGCCTTGGAGTTAACGAAATTGATTTTGTGTTCCACCCCAGCCTTTTTGATGATTGGCAACCCCATCTCGTACGTATCTCGATTCATACCTATGGCTACAATCTGCAATAGGCATCTCAAATTCATGAATAGTCTAGTGGAAATTAAGCAAATTAGGGTACACTTGAGATGGGAACTGAAACAAACCTTGCCATCATCTGGAATTGTAAGAGCAGTTAGAAGCAGTGAGTATCCAGTGAAAACTCCAACTTCAATTGTCCTCTTGGCATTGACTAGCTTCAAGAGCATGGCCGTCATCTGACCTGCGTCCGGTGCCGTACCCATTATGGCCCTGGAAATCGTAAAAAAGGGCCGGTTATCTTCCCGAGTTCAATGTCCTTTCTCAGCAAGGTTTGTCCAATAAATGCATCCGGTTCCAAAAGTTACGTTGATTGCCTTAAGAAACTAATTAACAGGCCATCTCAAGGTTTTGCCCAAGTAAATGCATTTCATTTCATGTCAAGAGACGATACAAGAGGAAGTCAATGCGCTAGGTTAGCACTAGTTTATAACACTTGAGACTCATGTTCATCGGTTTTCAACTTGATACGTTAGAAGTCCTTTGTGTGAAAGTATTCAACTCAAAATATCAATTGACTGTTTGCTAAGTCTGAATCGAACAACTCTAATACCATGTCCAGGTACAGACAATTCAAAAACTAATTTGTCCACCACCGCACAGTCTGACTCTTCATATGATGAGCGCACTGGAAAATCAGTTGGGCCACACGTGAAGGTGTGTTGAGAGAGAAATTCTGCATCGGGCAAACGATGTATAATGGTTCAATGCATAAGTCTTGTATATCATTGCCAATGGGTTTGGAGTCGGAACACCGTTTTCGTGGACAACCCAACAAATGGAAAAGTTCAAACCTCACCGTTATGCCGAGGAAGTTGCAAAAACTTTAAATGGAAGAGGGAATGAGCAATCACCTCGGATGGCAAGCAGTAAGAGTCCTGAGCTCCTTGAGAGGCTCTGGCTCTCGAGGGTACACACTTGTCTCAAGGATATACTGCACCAAGTTGAAAGCACAAGTGGAAATGGCTTTCAAGCAATTGGAAGACATGAAAACTGGAAATCAGGGTGTAGGAGGTATCTTGTACAACTCTTCACTCTGTAGTAGCCCTTTGCTAGGACTATGTACCCCCTTTGGTTTGTCTTCCATTGCAGTCCAACTGTTTGATAGAAGGATTTACAGAGAGAGAGAGCAATTAGCAATGTCTTTGAATGAAGGAAAACCCAATTACAATGGGAACATGGTCTATGTGAACAATGGTAACAACCCAATTAAACATATTGAAGAAATCATGAATGAAAAAAGCTTAATGGCACCATGCATGGACAGGTCCAATGTAAGTTCCCTGAAATATGAGCTGTTGAATCTAGGTGACCAATTTTTATATTTCAAAATCGAACCCCAGAACGAGCACCATCAGATTTCAACAGCCCATAAGTACTGTTCTTCACCTCTGTGGGGTGCATGGTTTGAAGTTTCGACCTCAACTGAGTAACCAATTAGCTACTACCTCAATGCAACATCATGTCTGAGTATTAACTGCTATGCATGTTGTGTGTGTGTGTGTGTGTGTGTTACACACAGAGAGAGAGAGAGAGAGAGAGAGAGAGAGAGAGAGAGAGAGAGAGAGAGCATATATACCAGTCAATCTGGCGGTGGTTCTGAAGCAAAGGGTCATGGTTCCAACTTCTTAAACTACTCACTGCATGTACATTTGGCAGTCTCTTTTAGATGAAAGGTGACAACATGCGAAGAGGTGACAACGTGGCAAACAAGCTAAAGCTATTTGCTAAATCAAATGCTACTAAAGAGTGAGGAAATGTAACATCTGTTGTTCTTTTCACCCTCACATCTACCTTCGAATCGCTTTGCTACGAATATGCATAAAGTGATTATTACATTTACGGGTAAAGATGAGAACGTACTCTAAGTATTTAACCCAATAAGAAAAGAAAATTGACCATTTGAGAGACAAGTGAAGTCTTTAACCTAGTAGAAAATTACTATGTGAACTGCGAAAGTTGACTATTAGGGGGAAGCGACATCTTTCAGAAGAGCATCATCAACTACCATTAATGCAAAAAAAGTATTCAAACTTAGGCCTACTTGTTTCACGGAAAATGTTTTCCAGAAAAATGTTTTTCAAAAAATACTTTTTGAAAAATAGCAATCTCCTGAAAATGTTTTCATGAATTAGATAGAAAGCAAATAGTATAAACATAATAAAATTATCAAAAACATCAGTAAACAATACGACCTTATCCAATTTAATTACATACACATTCTTAACAGAAAAGCAAGTACAATAAAAATGTCACAAGATAAAAGTAAATAAATATAGAAGTAAATAAATATAGAAGTAAATAAACAAATTCCTAAACATTTTTTCTCGTTCTAAGATAATCATTTTGCATTTCCCTTGTTATACGGACCGTTTTCATTGCCCATTCTCTAAATTATTCCTTCTCTTCCCGTTGAGTTGACTCTCGTCGTGTTTGGTTTCGTCCACTTTGCCGTTGGGATTCTATCTCTCGAACAACATCTTGAGTAATTTGGTCATTCGGATCCACACCCTTATGGATGATACATCCTGCGAGTACTACATCCACCTGCGTTTTGAATGACTAATGTGTAACAACATTTAACACGCGAAAACGCCCCTTCAATACTTCAATACCTCTTTCAATAGTTGTTTGCAAAGAAGCGTGGCGGAGGTTGTAAAACTCTCTCTCATCTTGAGGTGAATGCTCACTAAACTCTTCCAAATGATAATGAACACCACGATAAGGAGAGAGCATCCCATTTCTGGTACCATAACCAACATCTTCAAGATATTATTTTCCTGCAAATATGAATAAAGATATATTACTTTAAGGCACACTACTTGTTAAAAACAACTGAAATATTTTGACTTTTATTAATATCTTCAGAAATGCTTAAACCTCTCGGTCTCAAAAGTGCATTAGTTACAATACGAGAGTCATGCCCACTTATTTCCCATCCTGTGAGTACATAAGTGAAGTTTAAGTCAAAGTTGATGGCACATAAGACATTTTGTGTCGTTCTTTCCTTTCGACCACGAAGCTTTCCTTGAATATCTTGGAGAACCTTAGCACAAACGTGAGTTCTATCTACAGTCCTATTATTGCTCATAATAACATTACAAACAGTTAAATAAGAGCATGTGTTTCTAATGTTATTTCACGCATGCTATAGATGGTAGCTAACCTTAAAATACGGGAAAACCTGCGACTATTCCTAATTTTTGTGGGAATAGAATCTTCAGGTTGTACATTAAGATTTTTATATAACTTCAATGCTGCTTCGAGGACAATCTTAAAATATCTATGAATTGTCTCTGTAGACCTATGGAACCCCCCACCTATCACCCGGAATCTTACGTTGTGTCCATGTACGTGTAGAAAAATTAGAACTTGTTCCTTACTTGAGATTGTAGCTGCATGAACTAATTTTTTCTTGGTTAGAAATTTACACAATCCAAAAAATACAGAAGGCCTCATACGCATTTGGCTTATACAATGCCGATCACCTCTTTACAAAATGGTGTTCATGTACCTCCCTCTCGCAACTTCATCGTTGACACGGGGCTCCCTTGGTATATAATCCTTATTCTCCTAGCAGTTCTCTAACACAGCAACACCCACAGACATGACGGAGGTCATAATTATGAATACTATACCGAAGTGTGTATTCTTTTTTTTCTTCATAAAATACCATGTACCGATACTGGTACTAACTCAGTATCATCTCAAAATTTTTATCATATTAAAACATTTGTAATATTCATTCATTGGTTAACTAACAAAATATACATTTTTTTAACTAACAACTCCTCTAGAACGAACTGTTTGTCCTATACAACTTGAATTATGTTAATTTTCAAATAAACTAAATAACTTATTCAATTGAATTACTTCCTCTAGGATTATCTCCCACTTTTCAACGATCTCATTCGCAAATTCTTATGTAAGAATATGACGTGGTACAATAATGTGATATGACTAAGCAGTTATCCACTCCCTCGTTCTATTGGATTTGCACCTTTTGACTTTTTCTTTTGTAATCCTAGGATAAATTTTAGTACAATGCAAAAGTTGAATTAAACGCGAATAACAATTGTGGACTGAATAAATGTTGTTTGGCAAGTCAAGCAAGGACAAAAACAACGAGTGAAGTCGATTTACTAAATCTTCCTAGTCGCATAAAGTCAATTGGAGAAAATCCAATGACGCGAATGCCGTATACTTAGGGTGTGTTTGGATATAGGATTTGAACTGGAGATTTGACTTTAGAAGGGTATTTGTAAATCACTTGGATAAAATATATTGTTCGAATAGTTCAAAAGGAAATTTTCTAAAGATTTGAACTGTAGATTTAGGGTCTCCAAATTCACAGAACAAATCATTAGTTTGAACTAGTTATTTGCCAAATCCATTTTCATCTGTAATTTACTAATCCACGATACTTCATCCCTATTTTTTATAAGAACCCTACCCCCACCTTTTTCAACAACCTTCTACTTCCTTTCTTCTTCTCTCCAGCTTCTCTCCCCTTCATCAGACGTATCTGCCATCGGCTAACATAGGTGTATCTTAGGAAGGCAGTCTGAAAGAAAGAATGATTTAGTGTCTAAGAACATGAATCAAACCCAAACATCGATCTCACACATGCACCAGCAGAACCAAACCACGTCATGCCTTCATCAATCAGCCCACCAACAGCTACCGTCGGTCAAGTCGCGCCATCAGGCGTCTGTCCACGCTGTGCGGCGATTCTGTGCCACACCACCACCACCACCGCAGATCGCTCAGCAAGGGCCACCAACTGCCACCAACCAACCACCCATGTCCGGCCTCCATCAATTGGCCCACCAACGGCCACTGTCGATCAAGTCCAGCATCCAAGTGTCCATCCACGCCGCCGCGGCAATTCTGTGCCGCTTAACCACTGTGGCCTCTCGCATGCTGAAGGCCACCAATCGCACAATCACGTCCACCAATCGACCAGTTCCTCTGTAAATCACACACCCACAACCTCTAACGGCCACAAACATAACATCCATCTCCTCTGTTTTCTATATTTCCAGGGTCGTTAAGGTAGAAGGGGAAATGCAGAGAAGGGAAAGAAATGAAAAGGAAAAAAATGCACTCACACACTACCATCTGTGAGAACGAAATATTGATTGCTTGGGTTTGTTTTGTGTATTCTATAACCTGTGCTTCCTTGGTTTAAGACCTGTACAACAAGAAGTTGTTGATTATGAAAATTGCACACATTACAGAAAAATGTATTGGTACTGATCCAAACAAAGAATTTGTAAATACTCAGTTAGAATTCACAGTGTAGTAAATCTCATATTTAAACACACCCTTAAATATTTTAAAATGATGAAATTTGTAAATACTCAGCAAGAAGTTGTTGAGTAAGAAATATCCAAATAATATATTTTAAAATGATGAAATTTATAAATCAGAAAATTCCGAGGGGATTCTAGAAATACTCAGTATTTATAAATCTCATATCTAAACACACCCTTACATAGCGTTTGACAACATTTAAGTTTTTAATTTTTCTCCATTTTTGTAAATTGAAAAAAAAAACGCGTTTGCCAGTTATGGTTTTTATTTTGAAACTATCACCACCACCATTGCGCCCCCCCCCCCCCCCCCCCCCCCCGGGTTAAGTGATTTAAAAAAAACCCTGAAATGACTTACTCGTTTGAGCGATCCCATCCAGCCGTTAAATCATAAGATGCAAGACATTGATTTTTATTTTTCTGTTTGGCTATTATTAAGATTTATGAACTTGGTTTGTGGTTAGAGGTTTTTTGGGGGTTTTGAAGCTAAACTGGAGGCTTTCGGACGAGGCTTTGACGGAAGACTGCTGCGAAGATGGGAGGGACCCGGCATTTAGGGAGTCAGTGAGGTGCAAAGCGTTTCTGGGTTTTACTTCGAATCTTGTTTCTTCTGGTGTTCGAGATACAATTCGATATCTTGTGGAGCGTCACATGGTAAGTGATCTGCACATTTTGCGTTGTTTAATGAATTTTCTTTCGTGAGCGTGCAATTGTTTTTGCTCCTACTACATACAGCTTCAATGCAATGACAAAAATGGAAGACACTGAATCGAATGGATGAAGCTGCGGTGAGAAAGTAGACCTTTTGTAGTTCTGGACTAACCACTGTGTGGAGTAGTTATTTGGTTCAAAATGATTTTAGTGGCATTTCATCTCATCTCAGGAACGGAAGTGGGAGTGGGAATGGTTTTCAAGGGGCTCGTATGGTAGGAGATTGTAAGCTGCACCATTTTTTGGCCATTACCAGAGATGTATGATTGAAATTCATAGAAAATAGACATCACTTCTGCTACAAAACGGAAGTTATTATCTTAACTTTACTTGAATAACGTCTGAGCTGCCCGAAGTATGTGATTCAACTGGGAATTAACCATTTGTTCTTTACTGAGCTAGGAATTCAACATAATCCGGTTTACATTCAAGGAAGAAATTCAGTAGATGCGCCTGCAGATGGTAACACCATCACCAAGGGAAGCATGAGAAATTTGGATGCGAGGATCAGCTGCCAGCGAGTTGTTAACCTCTATTATGCAGTGCCTGTCAGCTCTCATCCGTTCTGCGACATGTTCCTCGGGCTTCACAACACTTCCTGCCCAGAGTGTGTTATCGTAAACAACCAACCCACCAACCTTCACCAGCTTCAGAAGCCGCTCGTGATAATTCAGGTAATTTGTCTTGTCCGCATCAACGAAAGCATAGCCGAAACTTCCTTCATTATCATGCTGCAACACAAATCCAGAAACGAAGAACGATCATCAAATGCATGGAGGCAGGCGAATAGACACGAGGCGCGAATATTTTAAAGTTGCTGGGGTAACTCCATATGCACGGCAAACGAAATTGAGCTTCAAAAAGCAACTTATTGGTTGCAAATGCTAATAAATCGAGGTTTGGCTAAGAGGAACCAAAGGTGATCATCCTTACATCTTCCAAGAGTTTATCGAGAACTGGTAATGCCTCAGACTTCACGAAATTGATTTTGTGTTCCACCCCAGCCTTTTTGATGACTGGCAACCCCATCTCGTACGCATCTCGATTCATATCTATAGCTACAATCTGCAATAGGCATCTCAAATTCATGAACAGTCAAGTGGAAATTAAGCAAATTAGGGTACACTTGAGATGGAACTGAAACAAACCTTGCCATCATCTGGAATTGTAAGAGCAGTTAGCAGCAGTGAGTATCCAGTGAAAACTCCAACTTCAATTGTCCTCTTGGCATTGACTAGCTTCAAGAGCAGGGCCATCATCTGACCTGCGTCCGGTGCCGTACCCATTATGGCCCTGGAAATCGGAAAAAAGGGCCGGTTATCTTCTCGAGTACAAGGTCCTTTCTCGACGAGGTTTGTTCCACAAATGCGTCCAGTTCCAAAAGTTATCCTGAGGTCTTGCACAAGTAAATGCATTTCATTTCACGTGAAGAGACGATAAAAGATGAAGTCAATGCGCAAGGTTAGCACTAGTTTATCAAGTCCATCGGGTTTCAACTTGATACATTAGAAGTTGTTTCATTGCAGAAGTATTCAATTCAAAAAACCAAAAGACTTGGGTTTGAATCAATCAACTTTAATACCATGTTCAGGTCATCAGACAATTCAAAAACTAATTTATCTATCGCCGCGCAGTCTAACTCTTCATGTGATGAGCCCACTCAAAAATCAGTCGGACCACACGTGAAGGGCGTGTTGAGAGATAAATTTTACATCGGGTAAACGATATATAGTAGTTCAATACATAAGGCGTACAGCTCAAAAGTCAGTCGGACCACACGTGAAGAGAGTGTTGAGAGATAAATTCTGCATCAGGTAAACGATAAATAATAGTTCAATACATAAGTCTTGTAGGCCTCCACAGTCATTGCCAATGGGTTCGGAGTTGGAACACCATTTTCGGGAACTCTTTCATAACCCAACAAATGGAAAAATTCAGACCTCACCGTTATGCCAACGAAGTTACAAAAACCTTAAATGGAAGAGGGAATGAGCAATCACCTCGGGTGGCAAGCAGTAACAGCCCTGAGCTCCTTGAGAGGCTCTGGCTCTCGAGGGTACACACTTGTCTGAAGGATATACTGCACCAAGTTGAAAGCACAAGTGGAAATGGCTTTCAAGCAATTGGAAGTCATGAAAACAGGAAATCAGGGTGTGGCCTATGGGAGGTACCTTATACAACTCTTCACTCTGTAGTAGCCCTTTGCAACGACGGGGTGCTCCCTTTGGTTTGTCTTCCATTGCAGTCTAACTGTTTGGTAAGAAGATTTACAGAGCAGAGAGAGAGAGAGAGAGAGAGAGAGAGAGAGGAAGAAGAAGAAGAAATCATGAATGAAAAAAGCTTAATGGCACCCTGCATGGACAGGTCCAATGTAAGTTCCCTGAGATATGAGCTGTTGAATCTAGGTGACCAATTTATGTATTTCAAAATCGAACCCCAGAACGAGCACCATCAGATTTCAACAGCCCATAAGTACTGTTCTTCACCCCCGTCGGGTGCATGGTTTGAAGTTTCAACATCAACTGAGTGACCAATTAACTACTACCTCAATGAAACATCATGTTTGAGTATCAACTGCTATGCATGTTGTGTGTGTGTGTGTGTGTGTGCGTGTTTCAGAGAGAGAGAGAGGGAATAGCAATCAATCTGGCGATGGTTCTGAAGCAAAGGCCAAAGGGTCAGAGGTTCCAACTTCTTAAAAACTACTCAATGCATGGACATTTGGCAGTCTCTTTTAGATGAAAGGTGAGAACGTGACAAAAGGTGACAACGTGAAAAATGAGCCAGAGCTTTTGCTAAATCAAATACTACTAAGGAGTGAGGAAATGTAACATCTCTTGTTCTTTGCCGATAGATCACCCTCACATCTTCCTTCGAATACACTTTGCTACGGATATGCATAAAGTGATTATCTTGGGCAATTGCATTGAGCTTGACACTAATTTAACATATTGGTACAATACTGTTGGTTTCACTATTTGATTTCATTTATGTATTTAATAAATTTTAGTACAATGAAAAAGTTGAACTGAAATACTAATCTTGGACTGAATAAGTGTTGTTAGGCAAATCAAGCGAGGACAAAAACAATTGAAGTTGGTTTACTAAAGTAGCGTTTGGAGTTTCGTAAACCGGAGAAAAAAACCATTGATAGGTAGTTTATGTTTTTTTTTTCTTTATTTTTAAAAATCAGTTTTTAAAATAGACATGTTTTCAAAAACTCTTTTGAGTTTTCACTTTTGGTTTTTGTTTTAGGACCACACCCACCCACCCACTCACCGCACGCCGCCGCCACCGGTACTTTGAGGAGTTCTAAGAAAATGATGAAAAAAATTTAAAATAAAAATTAAATAATTAAACGTTTATTTAATTTTTTAAAAAATATAACTAAACTGATTTTGATTTTCCTACCCACCCACGATGTCAAATGGAGAAAGTCCAGTGACAGGGATGGCGTATACTTAAACTTGGAAATGGCTTACTGGTTGGAGCGATCCCATTCAACCGCTAAATCATGAGATGCAAAATATGCCCATCTGTTATGACATGTCATATCTTTGCGCCCGGCGACGGGGTTATGATTTTTGTTTCTCTGTTTGGCTATGACTATGATTTTTGAAGTGGGTTTGTGATTAAATTTTTTTGGGGGGTTTTTGAAGCTAGATTGGAGGCTTTCGGACGAGGGTTTGACGGAAGACTGCAGTGAAGAGGAGAGGGAGCCGGCATTTAGGGAGTCAGTGAGCTGCAAAGTATTTCTGGGGTTTACTTCGTCTTGTTTCTTCTGGTGTTAGAGATACGATACGATATCTTGTGGAGCATTACGTGGTGAGTGATCTGCACATTTCGCGTTGTTTGATGAATTTTCTTTTATAAGTTTGCATTTGTTTTTGCTCCTATTACATACTACTTCAATGCAATGACAAAAGGGAAGACACTGAATCGAATAGATGGAGCTGCAGTAAGAAATTTGACCTTTCGTAGTTCTGGACTAACCACTGTGTGGACACAATGGAGTAGTGATTTGGTTCAAAATGGTCTTAGTGGGATCTCATCTCATCTCAGGAAGGGAAGTGGGAGTGGCAGCGGTCTTTGGCATAGTTTTTTAGCATAGATATCTCTCCGCTTTTGCAAAGATTGCTCGTTTTTAAAACCTTGACTTGGTGGATGGTAAAGTAATTGGCTCGATCATTAGGTAAAAGATAGGCTTAATGTAAAATTTAGTATCCAAATTGATCCTTTGGTAATTAGGGTCGAGAAGGATCAACTAATAGATGCCCCATGAGGAAAAGTGATTTGTGCCAAGTTGATGGGAGGTAGGGGTAGACCTGAAATAACGTGCGGAGAAGTAGTGAGGAAAGACCTGATTGCTATGCATTTTAGCAGAGGGTTTTTGCTTGGATCGGGAAAACTGGAAGAAACGTATTCCATGTAGCCGATCCCAACTAGTTTGGAACATAAGGCTTTGAGGTTTGCACTAAGTAATAGGGAGATTGGCTAACTTTCAGAGTGACAAAAGCAGATGTTTTATCAGTAAATATCTAGGTCAAGATTTTTAAAAGATTGAGAGAACTCGGGTCTAATATTTTTTATATTCCCTTGCTTTTTTAGATATGACACTTAAGATAAATGATGTTTCCTACTGCAGGTTGATGTGGTGGTTACTGCAGGTTGATGGTGTAGAAAAAGATCTTAATCAATGCCTGGCACCCACACATAAAGGTGATTTTTCTCTACCAGGTGCTGCTTTACGCTCAAAAGGATTGAACCGTATTGGTAACTTGCTGGTTCCTAATGACAACTATTGCAAATTTGAGGATTGGATCATTCCAATATTTGACCAGATGTTGGAAGAACAGACCTTAAAGGTATCTTTCTTTGTAGTTTTTCCCTTGTTTTGTCCAAATATTGCGTTGAAGTATAGGAACTTGGGGACATGTTATATTTCCATTCTTTTCGCAGTCCTGGTTTAGTGGTTGACATAGTGCAAGGTAGCAAATTGCCCTTTCATTGTTGCTTCATCCCTGCATATGGTTGTTTACAAACTTTTACTAGAGTTACGCTGTGTGCAGATATTAGGGCCATGAATGGTGAGGCTGTCCATGCAAGTAGCAGGAAGACTGGGATGATAATTCTTGGAGGGGGACTGCGCAAGCATCACATTTGCAATGCCAATATGATGCGCAATGGTGCAGATTTCGCTGTCTTTATCAACACGGCACAGGAGTTTGATGGGAGTGATTCTGGTGCCCGTCCTGATGAAGCTGTATCATGGGGGGAAATTCAAGGTTCTGCAGAGACTGTTAAGGTTCTACTTTCTTTGTCCTCTGCTCGGTTTACTGTCGGAGTATAACTCATGTACCCCTTTACGCCATACAGGGCAAAGAAACTTTTTCATTTCAATCCCCTTTTTTTGGGTTTGGTTAATCAGCTGGAAAAGTATGGTTCTAATTATCGCACTTTTGATTTGTTCCAACCAGGTGAATCGCGACGCAACTATTGCCTTCCCTTTGCTGGTTGCAGGGACATTTGCTGCAAGGAAAAAGTAAGTCTGCAGACACTAACTTCCTCGTGTTAAATCTTCCTGGTGTTAAATTACTGTGGATGCTTCAAGCAGCCTATGACTAGTTTTGACGAGCCAGATCAATTCTGTAACTTTAGAACCACCGATCCCCTAAATCAGATTTCATGGGGCTCGTATGGTAGGAGATTGTAAGCTGCACCATTTTTGGGCCAAGGACGTGGCTCATCTATACTACCTTTAAAAGTACGAATATTGTAAATCATTTCTGGACGATTATATCTTTCGTTAATTACGCCAGTAACAATTATACCCTCCATTTATGACTCCTTTTTAAATTCAGTTAAAATTAAATGAGCATTGAATAATGAACATGTTCCAAACATTGAAAATGAAAAGTCTCATGACAAAAAAAAAAAAAAAAACAAAGAAATTTCTTTATTAATTCCTTTCTAATTTGGTTAAAATGAAATAAACATTGGATAATGAATGTTCTCTAAATATTGGCTAATGAGAACTGTGATATATTTTCTTTTTCTTATATTTTGAGTTAGTAAACCGGAGAAAAAAACAAAACAAAGAAAATGAAATGCATGAAAAATTAGTTAAGAAACAAAAAATTGTTAAAAAAAAAAAAACAAGGTTAATATGCATAAAAAAGAGGGGAAAAAAACAAGGCTTAAATTAAAGGTGTCAAAAGGGTCGGGCGGCTCGCGGGCTGGCCCCACCCGGCCCTCCACGTGAACAATGACGGCCTACTTCTTCAGGGCTCTGGACCAGGCCACATAATCCCAAAAAATTATCCAAGCCTTGAAAAGTTCGGGTCAGGCCCTGAAAAACGGGCTGGGCCGAAATCGGCCCGTTTTTGGGCCCAGACCCGGTTTTTAGGGTTGGCCCGGGTTTGGCCCGAATTCGGCCCTTTTTAGGCCCTAAAGTGGGCTGGCCTCATCAATTTCAAATCAGATCCCCCCCCCCAATGGCCATATTCCCCATTATCTCCTTAAATTTCACTTTTACCCCCCAACAACAATTGCTAGTTTGGGGGGTATTTTGGTCCAACTTAATTTTTTCAACTCTCTTAAGGTTTTTTACACTCTTACCCTCTCCAACAACTATAAACAGATAGTTTTAAGGGTCATTTTGATCTTTTGTGAACTTTCAAAAATTTATAAATTCACACCCTTTCTTTTTAATTTTTCATACCAATCTTCTTACTCTCTCTTATCTAAACATTTTACATTTTTACAAGCTTTGTTACTATTTTCCTCTCCAACTATTACTCTTGCTAATTACTACTCTCGTTTACTAATTACTACTTTTCCTATGTTTTAATTTCTAACTACTTCTTTAATTCATTTGTTACTTTCTAATTTTTTTGGTTTATTAATTAGTAATTTGTGCATTCTTATTTATTAATTACTATTTACCAAATTCTTTTTAATTACTAACTCTCTCCAATTTTGAGTTACTAATTACTCTTATTCATTAGTTACTCTTTAATTCTTTTTAATTGTTATTTCTAATTAGTAATTACTGCCCTTATTCCTGCATTTAGTTTACTATTACTAGTTTTATTTTTCAATCTAGTAAAAAAGTTTAACGTCAAATATGGCTGGACTACTGAAGAAACTGAATCGTGAATCATTATCACGAAAAACATCATCATCATCACAAACACCACCACCAACACAAGCTCCACCACTACGGTCATCACAAACACCAATCCAAGTATCACCACTACCATTCATTTCTGGACGAATGAGTACAGGTTGTATGATAGATACCCAAGCCAATTGGGAGTTCAATCAAAACGTTCTAGATCTTGAATACACGCCTTCACAAGACCCCACGCATTATAGTCAATGACGTAACTCGGTTGGAGAAACTACTTTTTCATGGCATAATCTTAACCCGATGAGCGGTCATGGTGGAGAAGGGCCGAGCAATGCCTCCAGTAGTGAGCCAGAAGTCCAAAAGGAAAAAGAAGAAGAAGAAAGCCGAGTGTTGGAATCATTTTGATGAAGTTATGGTGGACGACGTCCGAAAAGCTCGATGTAAGTATTGCGCTAAATTATTTTCTACTGGTAGTAGTAATGGATATCTTAACATGCATTACCCTCAATGTGCACCTCGACAAGGCCACATCGAACCTACCTAAACACAACTATCTTTTGACGGTAAGTTATTTGTTTATAATCAGCGAGAGCAAAGAGACGGTCTCGCTGAATTTGTTATTCATGATGAACAAGCCTTTACTTTTGCTGATAATCCTAAGCACTCTAGATATATGAACATCTACGTGAAACCTTTGTACAAAAAGGTTACACGAAACACCACTAGATCCAATGCACTCCGACAGTATTATGTTGCTAAAGAACGCTTGATTGATTATTTCGTGTAGCCTTTTATGTTTGATAAAATTCACACACACACACACACACACACAAAGTACCAATCAATCTGGCAATGGTTCTTTTTTTAATAAGAGAATAGCATTGAAAATTAAAGGTTACAAAGTCGCCTAAAGGGTCAAAGGTTCCAACTTTTTAAACTACTCAATGCATGGACAATGTGACAAATGAGCTAAAGCTTTTGCTAAATCAAATACTACTAGAGAGTGAGGAAATGTACACACAAATTTCGTGTCTAAAGCTGTGAGATAAGAAGTAATGGACAAAATTTAATATAATGATTTTAAGAAACAAGGTTGCACCACTCTGTGATTTTTATAAAAAACAAAATGTAAAATTGTTTGATTCAATCTCCGATTCAGTTATGATCCAAAGGCTGAAATAATTTGATTTTGAAACGTAATTTTCGTCTTCTTCAATCTTCACGGTTGAAAGAACGTCGAAACGACGCTTACTCGAGGACTTTGTAGCTTTATCCCGAACAAGTACGACGATTGTTGACTTGTAGAATCACTGATGTCGAAGGATATTCTTATTGGGTCGGAGCGTAGACGAGCGAGCAGAGCCCAGGCACAAAGCAGCTATCAGAGTTCCAATTAAAGAAGAATTCGATCTTCTTCGATTTGAGGCGAAAGAGAAACCGATATCGTAACTTTGAAGTGCTCGATTGAAGAACGACACTAGATTAGTACGTGTTGTTCTTCAAATGAAGCACAATGTGGGAGACAACAGAGTTTCTGCGGAGCTTTGGCTTTGATCGCGAAGATCCTATATGTCCTTCTTCTCTACCCTAATCCCTCTATTTATAGGCAAGAAGGCAGGCTTAGATTTAGAAAACCCGTAATTTGAGTTCTGACTTTGTACTTAAGGAGATTTTTGTCCCCTTAATCATCTGATCTTATCAATGAAATGGATATTTGTCTCCATTTAATTTTGAAAATGATTTTAGTCAAATTTGACTTTTCTGGTAACATGACAGTGGGCTGGACCACATAATTTTATCTGGACTGGTTCTTCAAATTTAACTTTGGTTCGAGCTCATTCCTTTCCTTGGCCTCAAGTCAGCATCTTGGCCGGCATTTTTCATTGCGTTGAATAATTGACTAGATACTGAATTATTTACTGTTAATCAGTAAAATAAAATTTTCGTTGTCTACAGTAACATCTTTGCCGATAGATCACTCTCACATCTTCCTTCGAATACACTTCACTACGAATATGCATAAAGTAATTATTATGGACAAAGACCAGAACCTACTAAGTATCCAACCCAGTAGAAAATTACTCTATGAGCTGTAAAAGGTGACTATTCGAAAGAAGTGAAGTATTTGATCCAGTAAAATATTACTCTGTTAACTGCTAAAGTTGACTATTCGAGAGAAGCAACATCCTTTGGAAAAGCATCTTCAACTACCACTAATGCAAAAAAATTATTCAAACTTAGATGTAAATCCAATAGAAGTAATAACAATACTATTGTAAATCAAGGGGTAAATTATTCTCGGCACCCCTGAGGTTTGTCCTAAATTACACACGGCTCCGCCTATCTTTTTTTATTACACTCCACTCTCTGACTCTCGATTTTTTTTGACGATATTAACGGTTTGGACCAAAAAGACATTTTTGTCCTCACAAAATTTGATCGGTCATTTTTTTTCTCTTCCTCTCCCTCTTTCTATTAGGTCTTGAACCTTTGACCTTGGGGCCAGAGCAACACTGTGTAACCCACCAAGGAGCAAGGTGTGCGTGTTTTGTGATTGGTGGCTGTTGGTGGTTGTGGGTGTGACGGGATGACCGTGGGTGGTCGTGGGTGGGCCAGATTTAGATGTGGATAAGCCGGCGTTGTTGGGCCATGACGGGGCAATATGGTGGCCATTGGTGGGTCTGTTGACTCTAGACGGGATCCGTGGGTGGTCGTGGGTGGCCCTTGGGTTTTCTGATTGCTGGTTGTTGGTGTGACGGGATGGCTGTGGGTGGTTGTGGGTGGGCCAGATTTATATGTGGGTTGCGCCGGTGGTGGTGGGTCACAGCGGAGCAGTGTGGTCTCCACTACCCATCTCTTTCTCTTTTTCTCACTCACACATCACACCGATCGGCGACCACCTACAGCCATACACCACACATATCATATAAATCGGCGACCACGACGATTTGGTGGTCTGGTGATGGGTTTTGGTGGTCGTTAGTGTGGCTGTTTGGTGGTCGGCGGCGGGACGGTGTGGTGGCCGTTGCTAGGGTTATTGGTGGGTATCTTTGGGACGCCGCAGGGTGTTGCAGGATGGTGTTGCCGGATGATGGCCCGTGGTGGTTGCAGTGGTGGCCTGTCAGTAGGTGGTGGCGCAAGGCAGTGTGATGGCCGTTGGTGGTTCGCGATTGGTGGGTGTTGTCGGCGTAGCTTGGTGGCCGTGGTGCTAATTCCAGTCGGATTGATGGCGTTAGTAGTAATGTTGTTGTACAACATGCATTATTGGTTGTACGATTTAAATTCTCAAATATTATAAATATTATATGGATGTTTAAAAACCCAGAAAGACAAACTTGGTTTTGACTCAATAAAGGAAGGGTAATTTGGGTATTAAAAAAGTAAAAATGATTTGTTAGAGAATTTCCAAACGGAGTTAGGTTTGTGTAGTCCCATGAGATACGGGTGCAAACCACAAAGAACGGAGTGTAATAAAAAAGATAAATGGAGCCGTGTATATTTTAAGGTAAACTTCAGGAGTACCGTGTATAATTTATCCTAAATCAAGGCATAAGCTCAGTACTGTACACAATCTTTAGAAACGAGCATGTATACAGTAAAAAATTGAACAGAGCCATGTATAAAAAAATTCACTTCTCAATCTCCAAAACAAAACCTTTGCTTTTAATGTACAGGCTGGTGTATCGTCGGACAAATCAAATTTGAATGCTATATCAAAAAAAATTCGTTCGCCATCTATCGCTCACAGATAAAATTGAAGTATAGTCGGTGTAAAAGGATGTCCGATAATGTACTATATCCATGTGAAGAAAAGAAGCAGATGCTCATTTGCGATTTGCACGAAGAGACTGAAACTGGGCAGCTAGAGTCTCGTAGTCAGGAAGCTTTGGATGAACATGACTAGCCCTTTTATCAGTGTTCTCTTTGATTGAGGTGCTCTCACTCAAAGTTGATCTCTTTGGATTTTCAGAGTTACCTGGTGATGATGCCTTTCGCTGAGGACTGGACGTTTGATCGACTGCCGACTTCAAACTGCCTTCCCGTGATGGGAGCTTTGACTCTGGCACCGGCTTAGTAGCCACTTGTTTTCCTGAGCTTGACTGCTCGCGACTTCCGAACTGATCTGCGCCCCCCTTCTGGGATCGATGCTTTGGGGGAGTTTCAGCACCGTAGGAGCTGGGGGATATTCTTTCCGCTCGGGAGTTTGAGCTCACTGAAGTCACAGACTCGGAACTGACCTTAGGCTTAGGCTCGTCAGCTGAGCTTACCTGCTTACGACTTCCCCACTGATCTGAGTTCCCTGTCTGGGATCGATGCTTTGGAGGAGTTTCCGCACCATAGGAGCTAGTGGATATTCTTTCCGCTCGAGAGTTTGAGCTCACTGAAGTCACAGACTCAGAACTGACCTTAGGTTTAGGCTCGTCAGCTGAGCTTGGCTGCTTACGACTTCCCCACTGATCTGAGTTCCCCATCTGGGATCGATGCTTCGAAGGAGTTTCAGCACCATAGGAGCTGGTGGATATTCTTTCTGCTCCGGAGTTTGAGTTCACTGAAGTCACAGACTCGGAACTAGCCTTGGGTTTAGGCTCGTTAGCTGAGCTTGGCTGCTTACGACTTCCCCACTGATCTGAGTTCCCTGTCTGGGATCGATACTTTGGAGGAGTTTCAGCACCATGAGAGCCCCTGATGGATGATCTTTCTGCTCCAAAACTAGAATTCGTTAATGCCACGGACTCATCTCGAACCTTAGTTTTAGACTCCATTATTGGCTTAGAAGCTACTTGTTTAGCTGAGCTTGGCTGCTCACGACTTTCCCACTGATCTGAACTACCTGTCTGAGATCGATGCCTTGGAGGAGTTTCAGCACCATAGGAACTCCTCGTGGATGCTCTTTCCACTTCAAAGTTGGAAAGCAGTGATGCCACAGACTCGTCTTGAACCTTAGGTTTAGACTCCGGAACGGGCTTTGAAGCTAGTTGCTTTGCTGAGCTTGGTTGTTCACGACTTCGCCACTGATCTGACCCTCTGCTGGACCGAGATTCAGCACTGTAAGAACTTCGGGTGGGTATTCTTTCATCTCCAGAGCTGGAACTCACTGATGCCTCGGACCCATCCAGAAATAGAAAATTAGACTCCGGCATTGGCTTTGAAGCTCTTTGCTTTGCAGCACTTGTCTGCTCATAACTTCCCAACTGAACTGGGTTTTCTGTCCGGGACCAAGGGCCAAGTGGAGTTTCAGCACCATAAGAACCCCGAGTGGGTTTTCTTTCGGCTGCATACTTGGAATCCACTGATGCCTCGGACCCATCTTGAACCCTAGAATAAAAACTTGCTACGTTACTTGAAGAAGCTTTTGTCCTTCGAGAAATTCCGCTTCCCAATTGATTTCTGGTGGGGAGAGGTTTTTTTGGAAGATCCTCCTCGGAATCACCACTATCAGGATCCAAATAAGTAACTGGATGTCGTATGCTAGGCATTGCACGTACTTCCTTGGTTGCCTTTTGAGCATATAATTCTTGACTGTCGCGAATAGTGTCTCGAGGAAAAGCCTCCATGGAATCATCAGTATCTGAATCAGAATGTGAAATAACAGCACCTGGTTTAGATTTCTTATCTGAATGTGTGCTCACGCTGGAATTGAAAGAACTCTTCACATTGGGCACAATGGTCTGCTCAATCACTGTAGAACTCTCCTCGTCCTCATTCTTTGAAGTAGACGAGACATCACCTGATGGTTTCCCAGTATATGGTGGATGCCTATAACCCTTATTCCGAAAGCCACCTGTTAAAGTTCCAAAATTCAACTCCTTTCCACTTTCTGAACTAGATTGTTTGAGAAATTCTTTGTCCTTCATTGTATAAGGTGACACTGGTGTTCGATCACTGTCCTCAACTTCATAGACTGAATCTGTGACCAAATCATTCAACTCTACTCGAGATTTCCCACGGCTGGGAGATGGTCGATTGGCAAACGACTCGACAAAATTAAACTTCTTCGAGGAATTCATAAATAACCGTGTTACTTCCTCGTTCTTTTGCTGTGCTTCTGTGGAGTCCAAGTCACCAGAAGGAAGTAACCATGCCATTTTATCAGTTCCTGAATGGCCCTCACTAGAATCCGTTTTTCCACTAAGCATAGATTTCTCTAGCTCATCTTCACTTTCAGACCCCGGGGCATCTGAATCATCGAAACTTACAGGCACCAAATCCCCTGGTGGTGAAAATTTCAGAGAAGACTTTTTCAAGCCTTCAGAAAAGGTCGGAGAGGAGTGCTTTTCTTCCGCAGAAAAATGTGGTGGTGAAGTGGATTTCTCCACCAAATTGTTCATGTTCCTTCCGGGGCTCCAAGAGTCTGTATCTATCGAAGGAGGAGTGGGCGATTTTCTAACTGGTGATGAGAAATATAAGTTAGACTCCCCTTCATCATACTTGGCCCCTATGTCAAATCTAGAGCTCTCATCATCTGAGCCAGATCCATCAAAAGCGACAGCATCAGCATCATATAAGGTTGTCGTTGTAGTATCTCTATGAGTGCTTACGTGGTCAATACCAACAAAAGGATTCTCAACTGCATTTTTAGAATTGGAAGCACTATAACCATCATCGAAATCGCTTGTATGAGAGTGGGAGGATCCCGAGCTTGATTGCCTTCTCATTCTTTCTTCTCCGAAATAATTGAAGTTTGCAGATTTGAAACTGTCTTGCCGGTCACTGACATGTTCATCCTCGGATTCTCTAGGCTGTTTTTTCATACCAACTTCAGAAGAGAAGAGACCCTTTCCTGCTTTTGTGGTCTCCTCTTCAAATGAGCTCTCTCGAGAATATCGATCTGCCTTTTGGACGCTACTCGTCAATTTGTCATCATCCATCGAAACTTTGCTAGACCTCAAGGAAGATGATCGGCTAGATCTTTTTACAATGCCATGACCATCCGAGTAAAATCTATCAGCAGTTTCAGCCAGCTTGTCACGTTCATTCCCATCTCTTTGCTCATTCTGTATCTTAGGATTTCTTCTATTTGCTGAATCTTCAGGAATGTGTTCACTGGGAAACTTTGAAGCATCATGGACATTAGACTTGTATGATTCTGCAGTAATTTGCCTGCTATTCTTTCGCCGACTTGAAAGTCCTGCACCAGCCATACTGTCCAGTTCAGCAAAATCCATAGCTCTCGCCGGTTTTTCATGTTTCCCATCTGTTTGCTCAGTTTGTAATCTAGAATTTCTAGCATGGAAGGAGTTGTTCACCGAATTTTCAGGATGATACTCCCCTGAAAATTTTGAAGTATCATACTTTTGGGGTCCCCCATCTCTTTGACCATTAATATTTGACTTCTGTGATTCTGTGGAGTACTGCCTGGTAATCCGCCCACGGCTTGAAAGTTCTGCAGCAGCTCTAGCAGCCATACTAGCTCGTTCAGCCGACTCTGCAGCTGCTTGTGCTGCAGAGGTAGCATCAGTAAATTCCATATTCCAATTCTGTTTAACCCGTGAAAATGTGTTGTCATCTCCAGCAAATGATTTTCTGACTTCCATCCTCTCAGAACCCATACCTGAGGAAATGAGCACAAGTTGTTTTGAACTTTTTATAAGTAAGCATCTAGTACTAAGAGAAGGAACCAAAAGGTGGCACCACCCATGTACATAACATAGTCGTTATTTCTATTATCAAATGACTGATTTGTTTACCTGAATATTTCGTGTCATGAAGTGTAGCAGAGATTGTTTCACCACCACCAGTATCTGCAGAAGAAAAGTTTTGGATGCCCACTGAGGACCTTATGCTCTGCTCAGATAAGTTCGTATGTTCATCATGCTTCTGGTCATGATTAGCTGGAGCCTGAATATTTGGAACTTCAAACTTCGGAGGCTCAGAATGCATGTTACTGGCCTTATCAAAAGTGTTCGGCCCACTCTGTTCAGTCGAAGAAATCAACTCAGTAACTTTCACAAATATGCAACATAAATCTAGTTTTGGCGGATACCCATGTTGTTTTTACATCTTAACTTTTCATAAAGCTGTATCAGTCAACGAGAAGTGCACTTGGAAGCAATTTGATCTTACCAGTAGGTCATCAGGAGGCTTTGAGTCTTTCTCCCCAAAAGCTTTAGGCTCCCATTTAATGTTGTGTTCATCTGCTATTGCATTCAATACTTTCATTTTTGTCTGCCCATCAGGTGCCACTGCAGACAACTTTTCAACCAACTGAAGAAACAAGAGAGTATAAGATGATCATGATGGGTAATACATTGATGAACGTATACAAGGTGCATCTTCATAAGCCAATTCAAGTAATCAAGGAGAGGGATGAAATCTATAAAGACTTACCATGCGGCTTACACCACAATTTGGACGCAGCTCTATAGCCGCAGTAATAAACTCTTTTCCATATTTAGCTGTGAAATGCTTCCGGACATCCAAAAGCTCTGGTACGTCAGCACATCTTGGAGATGCAAATATCACACTTGCAATTGCTTCCTTCAAGTCAATTGGGCAATTCCTATCCAGATGTCAAATAAATATATAAATCACGAGTCCTTTAGAAAATAAAGTATCAATACAAGAAGAAAGGTATATTTCAAATTTGGCTTGACTGCCAGACCGTGACTTTATGAGTGATAGACAAAACCAGAAAACCATACGAGGGCAACTAGAGATGTAATATGTCACAAATATCAGTGTGTGTAAAATTGAGACACTGTTCCTTTTCCTCTGAAGGTTTTAAAACTACGCGAGGTTGTCGGTGTACCAGGCAGAAATTTCAACTTTAAGACAAACGAAAAATCTTTTGGCACAAGATTCAAAGAAAATTCACTTCTGCACTCATTTATGAACTATTGTTTCAGCAAGACTATCACAATCATCCGTTTAGACCACAGAAAAATCTTCACCAGAAAAGAAATCTAAGCCATCAAAAGGTCAGAACCCACATTCAAATTCATCAATGATGTTGACTATTACATATATACCACCTGAGAAACCGTGCCAAGTACGGGACATCATATTGATAGCCATTTACTTTAGAAGCTTTGACTTACATAATAAAACCTAGTGCGCAATCTATATTTGAATGATTATTTCATCAAAGATAGTTACATTTAATTTTAAATTGGTAAAATTTATTTTAACAGATTAAGTTTACCTTAACGGTGAAATATCAATACAGAATGTCCTTTTGCATTTTGCTAATATTGATTTGGTACAGTACTTCAAAACAAAAACTCTTATAACTGTAGGCAAGAATGAATTAATGCATGGTAACCATATAGAAGGAAAAAACTTAGAACTTTATGTTGGTGACAAAGAAAGAAATGAAAGTGACTCCACTAACAAGACTGCGGAGAATATATCGAGATTAAATTGTTCCTGTATAGTTGTAAAAACATTTTAGTTTAGTTTTGATAGAAAAGTTTTGGCCTCTATATTTAGTACCATACGATTTATTAAAGTTAGGAGAAACTATACCAATCATCGCTGTACTAATGACTCAATTTCACTTTGGTCATTAGACTATGATTTGGTCAAAACTAATCGCCGGACTCATTCATTGGGCCAATCGGGCCATTCAGTTAGCTGAGGTTAGTAAGGGCCTCATCAAGTCGTCATGTGGGAGGCCATGACACTTAACTCGGGCAAAATCATCATACCCCTGCAAAAATTGATATTAAATGGAAAGAGTCCTCGTCTCAAAAGAGCTGAGAAAAAGAAAAACATCCTGTTCTTAAGCCCACAACCAAAACGCATCCTCCTCAATTACTCAAGAGGCAGAATCATAGTAACTTATGTAGCATATATTGTGGTTACCTTGCAGGAAAGGATTTGGATGCATGACAGACCATGGGCGCTCATTTTTGCACATGGCACTGTTACTGGTTTCCCCACCACTTGGCATAGGGAACGAGGTGTGCTTTGTGGCAGGTCAATTGAAACAAGAAAGGTCCCGTATCTTTTGAGTTCAAGATCGAGATTACCTCAGTTCTCAAAAAATTATACGTGAGGCGTCCAGACAATGGCTTTTTCATAACAATGTCGCATTGCTGAATTGAACTCTAAATATCAGAATAGATTTGTGTTAAGATTGAAAAGGAGTACCTAGGACGCTAGAGTAACTTCAAGTTTGAGCCCTAACAGTGTACAACATATACATCTATATGTGCTGCATCAATAATATTTCTCTCCCTCTCCGTCTTCCCCAGCCTCACCCCCACCCTTCTTCCTCTTTTTAACTGAAAGAGAAAAATATTCCCTATCAACACACACAGTACATAGCCACAAGCTACGACTTCTACTAAACTTTGAGCTGTTGTCAGCATTCAGCAGTAAATAAGAGTGTTGGAACACAAAAACAAAATGGAATACAAGTCTTGCCACAAAAGTGATGAGAGGTGAAAATTGAATGTCAGCCAAGAACTGATGTCCAAATGAGAGCATAAGCTTCAAAAAGGCGCCTCAAGCAGCTAAGTAGAAAATATTTGGAGACTCGTTTAACTACAAACAGGATTTACCTGCATCAGGTTGCTCCATCCAACCAACTTCTATGATAAGTTGCTCCTTACATTGTGCCTTAGTAAGCTTCATAATCCAATTCCGGACATGTACTCGGTCCAAAATCTAATCTTTCATCATTCATTTTTTCAGTTTGTATTCTGATTTGTACCAGAGTTATTGACAATTCTAGAAAAAAAAAATATCTTCATTGAGTGTAATCTGGGTTTTCTTTTTTTTTTTTGGACAAAGCGTAGCATCTTTAAATTGGATGGTTTAGCAAAATATTAAGCAAAACCAAAAAGTTGCAAAGCAGAACCCTAATGATTGTTAAGATTTACTTACTTTTGTGACTCGATAATTGGCAAGCGTGCAGCAATAAGCTCACAATATATCTCAATAAGATCATATGCTGCTATCATCTTCTCTTCCCGAATTACATGTTCAACCTGAAATCAAAGTGCAAATTAGTAAAAACTAATGATCTACATTATCTATGCTAGCATACGAAGTTGGGTTATTATACAAAACACGCCTGTTCTTAGACTCATAAAGTATATGATTGCCATTATAGAACAAGAAAGAACAATTGCCCTATGAACCTCTGACTTGTGGGGAGGACACATTAACATTGTATGGGTCAAATATTTATAGGACGGCGGTGAGGTGAATCATCGTCGTCATTATATAAGCCTTTGTTCGAAACTAGTTGGGGTGGGCTACATGAAACCTTTCCTTCCTAGGATTCCTGTTCATGGGATGGGACTGTCTTACGCTGTTCATCTAGCTATTGCAACCCCCTTCTTTGTCCAGACTTAGGACCAACTAATGGTAAAACATAGGACAACAAAACCTTGAGACCGATGTTGTTGGATGATCACATAAGATAAGTGCCACCATACAGTGGATGAGCGCCACATAAAGGACAAAATAAGAGATGGGAAATTCACAAGGTGAGGGTGGCACCAAATGACAACACAGATGAGAGAGCATTCAAATGAAGGCCTTTATAAGCCCCTGTGTGGAAACAAGATTTGTGTCAAGTTGATGTGATAAGAAAAGGAAAGTATACACCGTCAACAACACGAACAGAAGTAGTAACAAAGGACTTGGCACGCTATCTACCGAAGAACGTTTGAATGGGGGAGACTAGAAGAAACACATTCATATAGCCCAAAGGCAACTACTTCAGGATAAATACTTAGTTGAAATGTACTAGGTTGGTTAGTATACTTGCTAGTCACGTATTCAACTAGTACTGTCATAGGGTCGAGAGACATTCCTTATTTTTACCTAGTTATTCACTGTTAAACGCGTGTCCTTAATACACTTCATAAGGTTTGCATAAAACACATGAGAAGTGCTAAATCATAACGATTAAAAATAGCAGATCATGTACATCTCCCCACCAAAGACAAGTCTCCTAACCAACTACAATTCAGCTGAAATTATTGGTATCCAAGTAGTGGCAAAACCTCTGTAATTTGCTTGGCTGTCATAAGGAGGCACTCACTCCATCTCATAAATTTATCCGCTTTGATATTTTGCAAATTCCTAGCATAGAACCTCGACAGGTAAGTATTGACTTCACTCATTGTTTTTATCCTAGTTTGACTTGCCAAAATATACTTATTTGGTTTGTAAATATTATATGATTCCAACTCTATGTTCACAAGTTCAAACTCTATCCTACAGATTCGCAGTCAAATTGGGCAAAAATTAAGAAACGGACGGTCATTTAACCAAAAATTCATATCACTTCCAAACAACAGCAAAAATAAACGCGTGAAACCTAAGCCACCGAAATCAACACAGAGAATGCGTTGAACTGATCGAAAAAGCGTACCCGAATTCGCGCGGTCTGGTCCTGGCCGGACTCGAGCAGTTGAGCCAGCTCCTTCTTCATCTGGTTCACCTGCACTCCCTTCTTGTTCTTCAACAGCTTCGAGCGTGACGTGGCTAGCTTCAACGACGTCTTGCTGCATCCAAATACCACGAATCAAATCACACACACACACACACACAAAAACACGTAATTTCGAATAATTGAATGAGATTTACCATTTGGCGGGCTTGAAGCTGCGGTGCAGCATTGTGGCGGTAAACTGCTGCAGTAAAACTTGTCGTGATCTAACTGTTCGATTGAGAGATAATTAATCGAGATAAACGTGTCTGTGTGTGATTGAATTTCAGGAAGAAACAGAGAAAGATGGGATTGAAATTTGTTTCGAAGGTCTTGTTATGGTGAGATCGGAGATTTTGTGAACCGAGGAGACCCAGATAACTTTGACCTTCGCTGCTTGGTATGATTGAGGAAACGAGTAAATCAAACGATTCACGAAGGAACTGCGAAAGTGACACAAATTAAAAGGATAGACTTTTCTGATTTGTACAGGAGCTTGTCCACTTTATTATATACGTGATTTTGTAAAACTTATACTAAAGGTCTTTCTCGATAAAAGATAAATAAATAAATAAATAAAGTAAGAACGAAATTTTGATTACAGTGGACGGTATATATATAAGACAACTGGACAAAAAATAACTTTGATATTATCGTAATATTACGTCGCACCGTTGACATGGTATCGGTCGATATGGTATCATGATCCAATTAAAATCAAGTAAATTAACATATGGATATATCTCAAATCTATAACTCCATAGCAACGTAGACGATGACTGACGACAACAACAATAGAACTGACAGTGACAACGGCAAGTCGACGACAATCCCTGTGAGTCCATTGGATTGATGGGCGAGGCGAGTGAAATTCAATCCTTGCTGAGGTAGTTCAGTCCACGATTGCTTCACAGTCTCTCCAGGGCTAGCGAACTTCATAAATGACAGGAACACGGCCATTACGAGTTGATGGAAGGACTTGGCCTTTTAACTGAACACAAAGAAGACGCTAGTGGGGAAGAATTTGAAGCCATGGATCTCGACCATCTAAACAGATCTCGGCACCACCTAGCCAAAAAACCGCTAATCCCAAGCAAGTCCCATCTATTCGCTCTGACCACCGTCCACTCTCATCGCCGCTGGGACAATTCACCACCACCGTCCAACCATCGCTAATCTAGAAAGCGAAGACTGTTTCAGATTGGGTAGAAATAACGAGGATCTCACTGCTGTTGATGTAGACGGCGACGAGAATCCCTAACTAGCAAATTACTCGTATTTAACTGAGTCGTGATATCACATCAGCAGCAATAACGCGACATCATCATTACAACCAAATTTTTCTCGGAAGGGAGGAGAGATAAGAGTTGTTATAACTTGGGTTACAATTTAGGATCGTCACCAGTGAGGCAATGATGCCATTACTCTTCTTTTTTCTTTTTTTTAATATGGCAAAAGGCAAAATCAGCACACTTCATTCCAGAAAATGAAAGACGAGCTGAACTCCAGAAGAACAGAGACGTGTATGGAGCTAAGAAATTAGGTAATACGGGTGGCCAGCTTGACACGTTAAATGGAGGAGGAAAGCAGCCAATTACTGCGGCGGCGTAAAGCGCATGTGAGATTCGGAAATCAAACGTGGACTCCCACGAAGGCTTGCGTGGACTCGGGGGCGAGACATATATTCTACAAAAGCGAAACGACGTCGTGGCGTTTCGTGTCTCTTTGCGTGCTGCCTTCCTTCCTTCTAGAAAGTAACTGTGGCATTATTATTTGTTGACGTTGTACCTTTTTAACGAGTTTTGATTTTAATGAATGATGAAGTGAGGTCAAGGTATTTGTTTAATTGATGAGCTGGAGGGAGACAAATGGTAGGTTTTAACGACTTTTATTTAGTGACTCAGCTTCAAAAGGAAAAGATTTGACTACTACTCGGATTGGAAGAATTTTCTTCCTACCCTATATAGCGATAATCAATCATTTCTAAATGTTTTTAATGATTTTTATTTAGTGACACTAAAAAAATATTGCTAATGATTGTCGCTGATAGTGTTAGAAGAAAAATTACTGAAAACATTTAGAGACTGTTAATTGTAACTATATATGGGGTTTGAGGAATATTCCTACAACCCGGGTAGGGACTACAGTTTGTTCGCTTCAAAAAACACACGTGTTTGAAAGATTACGAATCCACATGTCATGTATAAGGTGTAAACACACGTGTTTGAAAGATTACGAATCCACATGTCATGTATAAGGTGCCTACAGTCATTCTAGACCATAGTCATCAATCCAAACGTCATAGACTAATTTTATTATTTCAATGGGAATAATTTAATACTCTTTTATTTCACATTTTAAATACGATTGTACATTTTGTCAAAACTGACTTATTGACTGTATTTTACCCCTAAACTCAAGAACAACAATGATATTACATTCTTTCAACTAAAAGCCAATTACACCACGTCATTTTCATCGCCTTTACCTCATCATTTCATTTTTACACGCAATTCTGAAGCTAAACCCTTCTCCACCCAACTGTTTTCGTGCATACATTTCATCCAAATAATTTCAATCCCGCACTCGCTAATATGTTTTGCATCGCCATCAACCTTGTTTTTGATTCTTACGAACTCTTTTCGAAAAACCTTGCTTTCCTTTCCACGCATAATAAGTTAGCCGAAGTGGACTCCCGCTGGGGACTGAATTCCCAAGTGGCCCTAGCTAGGCCTAGAAGATGGCATTTTTGCTCTACCATGAGGGCTACCATGGAAGTATGAACATGCTCACCATCAAGTCAAAGAAGCGTTTGTGAACAATATTTGACCAATGCCAAAATTTGGCCTTCGAACACTTTCTTGGGAGAAAAACAGACAAAATCAGAAACTGTAAACAAAATTTCGAACAACAAATAAAGGTGACTTAAAGCATTCTCTTGCACGTGAACGTGCAATCCTTCTCAAGTTGGATGGCTCCTGGTATGCAACCTAACTTGATAAACACCATCTAAGAATCAATACAAGCCAGAATGTAATAACAAATGTCTGAAGGATATTTGTCAGTTTGTTCAGAGATAGCCAACTTCTTGAATAATGCAGGCTTGTAGTTGTTTGATTGCCTTCCACAGGGAAAGGGGGTGGCTGATGGGAAGGAAGTTTTCAGGAAACATAACCATTCAAGATCAAAGTTCATGCAACAGAATTGTAGTTGGTACTTCTCATTCCCATACAGTGCAGAAAAACAAGAAACAATGAGCAAAGCTCCACTGATCGACTCAAACAGTGCAGCAATAACTTAGATGACCTTCGTACATGGTTTCAGGTTTTCTATTTTCAATAATTGCAGTTGAATCAAAAGGGACTGCAATGCATGGGGATTTCAATCTTCATTAAGCTGTCAACTTGTGACTTACACTTGCCCAATTAGAGTTCCAGCTTAGGACCCAGCTGGCTAAACATGATGGCCATGTCCATACCCTGTGTCATTGTGGGCACAGCAGTGTCATAGGGACATTCTTTAGAGAACCCAACCTTTCCAGATCTTTGAACTCTCTTTATGCACCTTTTGAACTTCTCATGGCACTTCACATTAGTCATGCCTAAAAAATCAAGAAGCTTGATTAGTCAATGATTGTACGAATGAAACTCTTAAGATAGCAGATTCAAATCCAAATACAAGCATTCATGAATGGACTAGAGAAAAATATAAGATGAAGAATAAGAAAGACATAAGCAAGTATTCTGTTCTTTTATCGCAACGATAATTCCATATCCAAAAAAAGATGGAGACATACATGACCTCAGGCTCGCGCATACTATTCATACGAATGGAGCCAAAAATATCATTTACGTTCAACTTATGGGAAGTTGATCATTCATGTGTTTACTAGACAAGATTGCTTGAGGCATACAATTGACCTATTTCAACCAAAAACAGTGACTCCAATTCTCTTAGTTTTAGGCATTTAGGGCTACAACCAAGTACCTAAAATAACTTCTAACAAAGTTGGATGCCCACAAATTCAACACATAAAAAAATAGGTGGACCATAAATCCGCCTTTAACTAAGTGACAATAAATCCGCCTACCATGTGTGATAGTGGAATAGAGGTTCTCCACATTAATCAAGTATGTTCTCCCTCAACTACATGGTAAAAGTGCAAATGTATATATCAAGTTTGCCCCTTTAAGTGCAATCTTAGACTTGTTAAGCAACAAACACAAAGAGTTAACAACCGTTTTGAACCGTTATCCATATCTTATCATCCACGGAAAGGTTCACTATCAAAGTTTCACTTACCAGGATGATCAAATTTGCCCTTCGTTATAAAAAATTGACCACATTTACAATTTAAACTAACTCCTTGTATATACTTGATTTGCACAAACACAAAATATAAGAGCAAACAAACGCCACTTTCAAACCTAAACTATTCATACCATCCCAAATTACCTCAATTATCAACTTACAAAACAATGAATACAGAAAAGTATTCATCTAAAGAACTAAATGCAGGCAAGGAACATGTTAAAATTCACTAAGCAAACAAAATCGCCCAAGAAAATGTGGCTGGTCAATGATTTATAGTGCTAAATCCAATTCCCAATCAAGCCCTAACAAAAAGGGAAAAATTTTGCATGCGCATGTGTGAGTGTGTTGGGGGTTGAGGAAGATACCGAATTTCTCTACACATTCGTCGTGAATCTTGCAACAAGCGTCAAGATCGTCGCATGGCTTTTCACCAGGACATCCACTCCACCCAACTCCGCAATACTTCCCGTACCTTATCCCAAAAGCTAACACAGCATCAAAGTTATACAAAGAAATCTATCAAACAGAAAACAAGATATTACTAACATTTTCTCCTCAAAAGAAAACAAAGGGAGCGTTTATTTTCACTTCACGGCTCACGCCCTCGTTTGTCACCCCTAAGTCCATTAGCGACAAAGTACTAGGCTTCTTAGTGACTAATGAGGCGTGAATCTGAGACCGTGAAGATAGAAATTTCCTGTAAATAAATTCAGAAAAAAGGCCTTACAATTACAGTCCTGCACCACGCACGATTTGCTGCATTTCACCTGCAATTTCATTCGGAGAAGTTCAATAGTAGGATCTAGATCCAACGCAATCATTTAGCAAAACTCACGTAATGAAACTCAACATGCTGCTTTGACTCGTCAAACAAAGTATCACTTATACCCATAATTGCAACTCGATATCATTTCTAAGTCCAAATTCGATCTCAAAAAACTAACAAGAAAACGAAAGGGACAGAAATTACGAAACGGAGCGGGTACCATGCGAGAGAGAACGTAACCTGAGAGGCGTTGGAAGATTCAGCGGTGGCGATCAGGAACGAGATGACGACGATGCTGAAGAATGGTTCCGCGAATCTCGGCGGCGACATTTCTGTATGTGTCCGAATTTCACGGCCAGCAGAGAAGGGGAGGAGAGAGAAAGGAGTAGTTCTTCTGCGTCTCCTTCCTGCTGCTTCCTCCGTCGTTGTTTGGTAATATTTCTCGAGTATATGGTGTTTTGCGTGTTCGCTTGATTCTGATTGGTGGTTCCATCTTCGATGACGTCACCCGGTAAAATGTGCGGCGAATCAGAATATATATATATACTAGCTGTTGCATTGGACCTAAATTGTACAAATCCATGTGTTAGTCAATTGCCTCCATATATATGTTCTCATACTTTATCATCAGAATAAAAAATTAAAAAAAAGGTTAGAGATAATTTTTTTTCTTTAACTTATCTTCCGATTCTTTTTCTGTCTCAAAGATAACGGGCTTAGCCTTAGGAGAGGACTCGATTCACCAAAACATCATTGTCCACCAGATTAAACATGGCTACCAAAGTGGCTACCATGTTAACCATCTCTTCATTGCGAGACTTGTCGCGACGACATTTATCAAATGAAGTTTTCTATGGTCATGTTAGCATCTCATTCTGCATCTAAACAACATATGCCGACTCCTTTAGCCTCGTTTTGAACAACCATTGAAGATTCTTTTTTCGAACTCAATCCTATGTAATTAGGCATGGAAAAGTATTCAGTCTAAACACATGCACATGCAAAAGGTTATTATATCATATTGATCACCATTATTGAGTTGGTAGAGATGTCAAAGGGCCGGGCAGGGCAGAGAAAGTGAAAACCGGGCCGGGTCAGATTAATGGGGTACCTAGGCTCAGTCCAAGCCCTGGCCCTATATTAAGGGCCGGGCCCAACGCCTTTTTTTTAAAAAAAAATCTTGTTATTCAAAGTAAATACTTTAATTGCCATAATTTCTTGTTATTATGTAAGTAAATTGTAATGTAATAATGAGCATATACATATTACCACATATATGTCTATACAAGCCAATAAAACAACTAAAAATTCTTTGGCAAGCACACATATATGTAGTAATAGGTGCGTATACAATAAATATTTATTATTATTCAAATTGATGGAGTTAAATTGAAGATAAATTTGTTCATATGCCCTCCTCCTTTTATCCGGGCTTGTGACCGGCTGCTTGTAAACAAACAGGCAAAGTTACCTATTTATATATATATATATATATATGAAAAAATATATGTCTTGCTTGTAAAACCCTATATATATATATATATATATATATATATATATATATATATATATATATATATATATATATATATATATATATGTATGTGAAATAAATTATTTTAAAAACTTGAGAAATGGAAAATAAAAAAAATTACCTAATCATCCGCAAGTATTTCAACGTCCAAGTCACTGCTCTTCCTATCATCAATAAGTTTGTCTTGCTCGTGATATTTTGCGTCAAGATAATCCTTCCAACATACACATAACTCAAGTAACTCGGGGTTAAGACGACTCCTTCTATCATCTAAAATCTTCCCGCTCGCTGAAAATGCCGACTCTGAAGCAACCGTGGAGGCTTGCACCGGCAGTACATATCGTGCAATTTGGGCTAAAGTTTTATACATGTTTTGATTTTTTCTTTAAAAATTTAACAAATTAAAATCAACTTGTTCTTGCATCGATAAATTAGCATAATGATTAAAATTGGAATATAAACCAATCTCATTAGAAGAGGAAAAAATAGACGAACCTGCCATATTAAAAGTACCTTCACCTGGTAGTTGTCTTGCTACTAGATGTTCGAGGCCCTTAAGGTATGGCGCATAATACATCTCACCAATCGATGATGAAGCTCGCCCGCGCACATTTGCGGAACTATTATAGATGTTAAACAGATCCTTAAATTTTTGAGTGTAGTTGTATCCTCTTGTGTGTAGTTCATTAGTCTTGCAATCTCTTGTATCGACACATTCACGCCATACAACTTTAACCTAGGATCTAAACAAGTAGCCACAGCAAAAACAACAGGCAATTTCTTCTAATATTTATTAAATTTCTTATCCATCTCATGTACTATTTGCTGAAAAGGGTCCTACATATCTCCATTTTGTTAATATTGTAACCATCTTAAGGATTTCTATTATAGCGAGAGGAGAGGTGGGATAGTACGTACCAGACAATAAGTTTCTAGACTTGTAAAATACCTCCAAAAATTCAGATAGGTATATAGCCATTTGCCATTCCTCCTGAGTTGGCAAGCCGGCTGGGAACAAGGTTAGTAGAAAATGCATATAGACATCTTTGTATGCCAGAATATGTAAAAGCATATAATATGTAGAGTTTCACATGTGGGGCACATCTGTAAGTGCTCTCCTGCGAGGCATATTATATTGAACACACAACGCTTTAAATTGTTGTGTTCTAGAGCCTGAGCTATTAACAAATGTTGTCATACCCCTCATTTTGAGAAGAATATCTCCTGCAGCAGCTAAACCATCTTGAACAATTAAATTAATAATGTGACAAACACAGTAAACATGAAATAATTCACCATCAAGTACAGGTTGAAGGGTCTTCTTTAAAACTGCAACAACTGCGTTTGGGTAGGTTCTTTAAAACTGCAACTGCAAACATGAAATAATACTAACAACATTATTTGCATCATGCGGAAAAGGAAAAGGAACAAATGCGATGATTCTTTTGTTTATAACTCAATTAACATCAATCCAATGGGCCGTCACACAAGCATAACTAATAAAAGTAAACGGAGATTGCCAAATATCAGAAATAAGACTAACTTTACCGTTAAAATGATCGAAATAATCAATCAAGCGTTCTTTAGCAGCATAATACTGCCGGAGTGCATCGGATCTAGTGGTGTTTCTGTAACCTTTTTGTACAAAGGTTGCACGTAGGTATTCATATATCTATAGTGCTTAGGATTATCGGCAAAACCAAAGACTTGTTCATCATGAATAATAAATTCAGCGAGACCGTATCTTTGCTTTGCTGATTATAAACAAATAACTTATCGTCAAAAGATAGCTGCATTTGGGTAGGTTTGACGTGGCCTTGTCGAGGTGCACACTGAGGGTAATGCCTGTTAAGATGTCCATTACCACTACCAGTAGAAAATAATTTAGCGCAATACTTACATCTGAGCTTTTCGGACGTTGTCCACCATAACTTCATCAAAATGATTCTAACGCTCGCCTTTTTTTTTTCCTTTTGGACTTCTGGCTCACTACCAGAGGCGTTGCTCGGCCCTTCTCCACCATGACCGCTCATCGGGTTAAGATTATGCCTTGAAGTAGTAGCTTCGCCAACCGAGCTGCATTTTTTACTATAATGCGGGGGGGGGGGGGGGGTCTTATGACGACGTGTATTCAAGATTTGGATGTTTTGATTGAACTCTTTATTGGCCTGGGTATCTATCATACAACTTGTACTCATTGCTTGAATTGGTGTTTGTGATGACCGTGGTGGTGGGGCTTGTGCTGGTGGTGGTGTTTGTGATGATGATGATGTTTTCCGTAATGATGATCCACGCTTCAGTTTCTTTAGTAGTCCAGCCATATTTGACTCTAAACTTTTTTACTAGATTGAAAAATAAAACTAGTCATATTAAACTAAATGCAGGAATAAGAGCAGTAATTACTAATTAAAAATAACAATTAAAAAGAATTAAAGAGTAACTAATGAATAAGAGTAATTAGTAACTCAAAATTGGGAAAGTTAGTAATTAAAAAGAATTTGGTAAATAGTAATTAATAAATACGAATGCACAAATTACTAATTAGCAAATAAAAAAATTAGAGAGTAACAAATGAATGAAAGAAGCAGTTGGAAATTAGAATATAGGAAAAGTAGTAATTAGTAAACAAGAGTAGTAATTAGCAAGAATACAAATTAGTGAGTAGTAATTAGCAAGAGTAGTAGTTGGAGAGGAAAATAGTAGCAAAGCTTGTAGAATGTTTAGATAAGAGAGAGTAATAAGATTAGTGTGAAAAAGTAGAAAGAAAGGGTGTGAATTTATAAATTTTTGAAAGTTCACAAAAGACCAAAATGGTCCTTAAAACGATCCGTTTATAGTTGTTGGAGAGTCTAAGAGTGTAAAAAACCTTAAAAGAGTTGAAAAATTAAGTTGGACCAAAATACCCCCCAAACTACCCGTTATATTGTTGTTAGGGGGGTAAAAGTAGAATTTAGGAAGATAATGAGGAATATGGCCGGGGGGAGGGGGGGAATCTGATTTGAAATTGATGAGGTCAGCCCACTTTAGGGCCTAAAAAGGGCCTAAGAATGGGCCAGATCTAGGGCCGAAAAGGGCCAAATTTCGAGCCAAATGAGGGCCAAAATCAGGCCAAACCCGGGCCAGCCCTAAAAGCGGGTCAGGGCCTAAAAACAGGTCGGTTTCTAGCCAGCCCGTTTTTATGGCCTGACTCGGGCTTTTTTAGGACCGAGCCGAGCCTGGATAATTTTTTGGGATTATGTGGCTTGGTCCAAGCCCTGGTCCAGACCCCTAAGGAAGTGGGCCGTTACTGTTCACGTGGAAGGCTGGGCTAGCTAGGGCCGGGTCGAGCCAGCCCGTGGGCCACCCGGCCCTTTTGACACCTATAAGTTGGTGAAGTATAGACATGCTTATTTGCGACTTGTTTACCATTGACCATTCTTTAGTGAAAAAAAAGTTTTACTTCTAAACAAAGCTACAATTTGATTAGCGAAAAAGGAGTCTATTTAGAATAACCTTTTGTCGCTTAGTTTGGTAAGCGAATGATAACTCACCTTCATAATGTTTACTTGAAGTGACGTTGGTTTTTGCGAGTGCCCATCATTTAACTTGAGCTATTTTCCTTACTCCGTTTCTTTATTGTTGTTGAACAAAATTGATTTTCCAAAAGATGGTAGAAAATGTAAGGACATATATGTGCCCTATAGGTGTTTTGTTTTTCTCATTTGCCTTTTTGTAGCTCTTTTTTTCTTTCAAAATACGGATCAGAAATAATAAAATCTCATGGGCCTCTAAGAATTTTATGTTAGTATTACCCCTTAAAACTCTAACATCGTAATGAAAATTGACACTACATGATAATTTTATATTTTTCTTCCAAGAAACAACGGTATCTCGCTTGAATTGTCATATACAGTAATTAAGAGTAATGAAAATTCACTATCTAGGATGCATAAGTGATCCATCAGTATTATGTTGGCAAATGAATCATTCTTTTTTAAAGAATAATGAAATATATACCAACTCAAAACAATATTTACAGCTATCACCGATATTCAAAGTTACATCGCAGAAAGATACATGAAAACTATATAACCGTAAGTCAAGGACTAAAACGCACCGCGACTACAATAGTATCATTCAGGAAGGTAGAACATGCTTAATACCACCAAATCACTTATGCTTCAAACCTTGACATTCTTTCGAAGCAAAATACGCCATCGCCGAGGCTAGTTGCTCTCGTTTAGAACATGGACCCGTGCATAAAGTAACATGAGCTTAAATAAACTGTTTTAATATGGTGATTATATATGAGATTTGTAACCTTTAAAATTCCAAAACGAAAGTGAGTGATTTTGTGGTAGGTATTTACTCATGTTTGAAAATTTACGGATCACTGAAGTTACACTGAAACATTCATCTGAATGCATGGAATGAATGGATCAATGCACGGAATGAATGGATTAAACAGTTGGTCTAGGAGCTAGGTGTAATAAAACTAAAGAGACCCATATCCAAGCAGCTAGTACACGCAGTGAAACAGCAGATCTACGGAAGCCATGCGAGGACAACACAAGCATAGAATCAATGACGAGATAGAGAAGGGAGAAAGACAGGGAGAGATACCTGAGAAGATACTGTCCACCCTCTTAGTCTCCTGTCCTTTGTTTGTTGAATAACTGAAGACCTTACCAAACTCTACACAAACTGAAACTAACAGGGAGGACAGTTGCAGTAATTATTCCTTCCTTCTTCCTCGCGAGTCAGTCGTTCCCACCCTCCCCCACCTCCCACCATCTCTCAGAAGAAGAACACAGAGCTTAAAAATTTTAAAGATTTACAACTGAGCACAGAATCTGGCTATCTATAAAAGGGTTCCTGTCTTACTATCAGCACTTAGGAACCCAAGAAGCAACAACACCTACCTCTTCAGACCCCTCCACACAACCCCGCACCCTACTATCCCCAACCCCCACATCTCCCAAAATCCGATCTCCTCCAGTCTAACAATGACCAGGCTATCGACATCGGCGACAACCTCTCACACCCCTCCACAACCCCACCCCACCACCACATCTTATCAAAGTCCATTGAAGTTGGGTGGAAGCATAACCCGTGTAAACCAATGCTATACCCAATGATGAGTAAAGAAATCATTGCAAAAGGTTTTGAAGGGAAAGAAATCATGCACACAAACATGCACACTGCAGATTAGTCAAAACGATTTGGAGTTAAAATATAGTTACCTTCAAGCCAACCTCTTAACTAATGGTGTTAAGAATGCAGAACAAAATAATTGTCCAGCTATCTAGGTGATTAGCCTGAGCCCGACCATTTTCAACAGTGAACTGAGAATTTAAAACTGTTTGTAAGAGCATGGAAGCGGTGTAAATGGGGAGGAAAGGGAAAGACATTGTAACTGTTGAGATTTGTTGTGCGAGTGGGGATGGGGTGGGACGGGGGAAGTGGAGGATTTTTAGGAATTGTGGGCAGAGGAAGTTTTTAAGCGGTGGAGATACAATTGGAGTTTGACACGTTTTTTTATTCACTAAAATTAAGAAATTTTAAAAAATGGGATTGATAGTTTGCTATCCATTCAGGCCATCAATTGAATCATATTATATATACGAGTTACGGTGGCACACCCGATACGTGTGTAAGAATAAAATTAAAGTGTAAATCTGTAAAAGTAAACATATTTTTATGGGTAGTTAGTTATCAATTAAGATCTTTATTTTGTTAATTTTTATAATTATTCTTGAAATGTCACTTGTCACCACTATAAGTAAATAGTTATGTAACACCAAAAAATGTGTTTTACGATTTTACCCTCATTTTGGACACGTGTCAGTACCACTGACACTCTTAATATAACACCAAAAGGGTATGACACCAAAAAAATGTCTTTTCATTATATACGAGTGATGGTGGCACAAGCGATGCGTGTGCAAGAATAAAATTAATAGTGTAAATTTTGTTAAAATGTAAATTTGTAAAGTTAAACATATTTTTATGGGTAGTTAGTTACCAATTAAGATATTTATTTTGTCAACTTTTATAATTTTTCTTAGAATGCCACTTGTCACCACTATAAGTAGATAGTTATGTAACACCCAAAAACGTGTTTTACGATTTTACCCTCAATTTGGACACTTGTCAGCACCACAAACACTCTTAATGTAATACCAATATGGTATGATACCAAAAAATATCTTCTCATTATATATAGTATAGATATAGATATAAAATATAGTATAGATAGTATAGATAGATAGATACCAAAGGTTCGGAAGATCTTTGTCCTATTAATGTTAAAGGAGAATGTTAATACATACAGACGGAGTACTATTTTTTTGTTTTGAAATTCTAAACGAAGAAATAAATTATGTACCTATGTCCATTTCGCGACAACATGTCCTATTTTCAAAATTTTTATGAGTATATTATAATCTTTATGTTTTTGCCAAAACACCCATCTTCTTAAATTTAAATTTATGTCTGTTCATTAAAACTTTTCGAATATTTTAGACAAGCCAAATATACTCCTATAATTTTTCTCTCTAACGAACATAATCTCATGTCTTAAATAAACATAAGATTACGTCATAGATGATTTTATATCATTCTATTTTCATCTTGGTGGCCTTTATTAATACAAACTTCGCTACTAATTTTGTCACTGCTATTAAACATACAAGTCGATGAGTATATTAATAGTTGTCATTCTCACTCTCATATGCAGTGCACGACATCAAATTAATAAACTCAAAGCATTTTACATCTACCTAGAACACCTATATTTTTTCATAATTACTCGAAAAAGTACTTGCCAGATATTTATTTATATATTGAGATGGAGTAATATTGTAAGGACTCGTAAAAACTCGGTTGGTCGAGGGAGCTGGCATGGACGAGGCATTGGGCGAGCAACGAAGAGGAGATCCGAGTCAAGGGGAGAGCATAGGGATGGCAATGGGGCGGGTCGGATGTGGATTTTCTAAAATCCGAACCCGCCCCGCTAGTCGATGAATTTTGCCCCGCCCCGGACCGGGTTATGTATATAAAATACCATAACCGATCCTATGTGGAGTTAGGAACTCCGAACCCGCCCCGCCCCGCTGTAGAGAGCTGTGCGCCTTGCGGTGGTGGTTCGTCGCAGTAGATCCAAGCTCGTCGTCGCCGTGCGGTAATGCAGTGGAGATCCGTGGGCCTTGCGGTGGTGCGGTGGTGGTTCGTCGCAGTAGATCCAAGCTCGTCGCTGCCGTGCGGTACTGCAGTGGAGATCGCGCCTTGCAGTGGTGCGGTGGTGGTTCGTCGCAGTAGATCCAAGCTCGTCGTCGCCGTGCGGTACTGCAGTGGAGATCCGTGCGCCTTGCGGTGGTACGGTGCTGGTTCGTCGCAGTAGATCCAAGCTCGTCGCAGTGGTGGTTCGTCGTCGTCGTGCGGTACTGCGATGGAGAGTCGTGCGAGGTGCGGTGGGCTCCAATTCGTGAGGTGGATGGAGAATGGCCAAGTCGTGCACCGTGCGGTGGAGAGCGGCGAGAGCGCCGTGGCCGAGCCGTGCGCCGTGAGTGGCTGTCAAGATTGGAGAGGAATGGAGAAATCTCAAATTAGGGCTTGCTGGAAAATAATCATATATATATGGTATAGATGGACGGCTAAGATTAAGCAATCTATTAGGGTAAATATACCGGGGCGGGGCGGGTTGCGGTGCGGGTATAAGTAAATACCATATCCGACCCTAACCCTGCGGGTTTTTTTTAAAAATACCATATCCGCCCCACGACCCGGTCAAAGTCAAAAAAAATCCGCTGCTATCGGGGCGGGGCGGAAATTCGCGGGTTCGGATTTTTTTGCCATCCCTAGGAAAGCTGACCAAGGGTGGTTGACTCTGTTCGGAACTTTTTGCAGATCTCCTTTCTCGTTACAACTCTCTGTCAGTCATCAGTTGCTAGAAAAGCTTCAGCTTCCCGTGAAAGCAAAGGAGCTTTTTCAACTATCTCATGAACTTCCGGCTTCTCCCCTCCTTTGACGACTCCGTATATGGTGAAATTACAACGTAATGCAAATCTAGATTAGCGATAGAGTGGGTGCGACTTCGATCAATTCGGATTTGGTTTCATTTGTCCAAAGAAAAAAATTCAGACAATAAAGTTGGGTTCAACAAAGATACGTGCAAGTTGGAAAATACACGGCGTAGGTGGCGATCCAACGTTGAATTTTGATCTTTCTGATCAATTAAACAGGGATGATGAACAAGAAAAGCTGCTAACACCATTGAGAACAAAGGCATACACATCAGAAATACACACGTATGAATCAGAAAGTGAAGCGACCGTTATGGTGATGAGTGGTCGAGGGTGGTGGTAGTCTTTCCTCAAGGATGCGGTGGTGGTGAATGGTCATGCCTTGTACCCAACAAAAAAAACGTTCACGCACTTCGCCGCACAAGTGCGCGCTTATATCTGTAACAACGGAAATTCCACTGTTAGCAAATTCATTCTACAGTTCGCATACCTCGCCACCTATACTTTCCAGCGACAAACCACCAGCAAACTAGAGACTGCTGACTAACAAGCTCTTCACAGAGCAATCAAGGCATTCAGCAATATCATTAGGCCGCATATAAACTACAGAGTTCAAGCACGCCAGAAAGATGGTATAAACATTCACTTCCACAAGAACACTGTGTCATCCAGATTGCATAGACATAAATTTAGTAGAAAGATTTAAGTCAAGGGATTCGGCCGATAGCAAAAATAGAGTTGTGGAATTATATCGGCAAAGTAGCAACTACTGAGAATTAGGGCCAGAATATAGAGATATTAGTAGTAGCAATAGCTTACAGTAATCAAAGCTCAAGTGGGGAAAGGAAATTACCACAAAGCCGATTATTGAGGCAAACAAATTTAAGCACTGTTCCTCAGCTTCAAAAATATGGCAGAAAAACAAAATCTTGCATATAAAGTGCCAGTGATTCAAATCACTCTACTGATAATGTGAAGTCTTCCCCAAACACTTTTTAACCAAGTGATTGTATTCAAACGTAGTAACCAGTGAATGTGAATCCTCTTCCCACAATCTCACCAGCGCAATACCACGCAAAGCACTCCATCCCAAATAAAGCAGCAATGCCAGCATCCTCGACCTTCAACTCCTGCCTGTTCTTCCACAAGTGCTTGACATAATCTACCTCCTTCCAGAATGACTCATAACGACCAGGAACACTGCAAACGTAGAAATGAATGCCACAACTGATGATTAGCGAACGGTGATTACGAACAGAAACATATGAGACAGATATCTTCAAGCAGAAACACGTGGGTCACTAACAGCCATCAACTTCAGAACAAAGGATAATTCAGAAATCTTACAGTTGAAAACTAGTCTTTCCACATTCGAGCTTCTAGCGTATTCATGTACAATTTACATTCCTACCCACATTGTAACAGACTACAAATTAGCGTACCACAAAAAGTTAATTCCTCTGCCAGTTAGGTGGATTGTTTCAAGGCACAAACAAAAAAAATGCTAGCATCAACAACACTTCTCTCTATGACAAAAACAGTCAACCAGGTCCAACAGCGTAAATGTTTCCCTTCAGCTGGACGGAAGCTCCCCGCTAATGAGGTGCAAGAAAAATCAAATTCAGAATTTCAGTTTTCCTGGTGTACAGGAAATACCAATCAACCATGAGCTGTGCACCCAAATCAGGTAAACCCAGATACTTTCATTTCAACTTGGGCCTTACAGTTAATAAAGCAGTTCAATTTCAACCTTGAGAGAACGTCCATTCAGATACTAGACACAGGTAGGTAGTTGCATGACTGGCAAGTAACCTAGAAGTAATGTATCTCGGTTATTCTACATGTTCAGGAGACAAACTACAATGTGAATGATTAATTAGGTTTAAAATATTGATGAATACTGGTCATCTTAGTGGTACTAACAGACGAGAGATATTACAAAATGATTAATTAGGTTTAAAATATTGATGAAGGGGCTCAAAGATTACAAGTTTATAATGAGGGATAGCTTATTACAATGTATGTCAAGACATAGCTAAGTACACTACAAAATGTGCTATACAAGCTCTATGATATCATAGTTGCTTCAGACATTACAGTAAAAAAAAGTTATAAGTAAGTCCACAGGGACCAATTACGTAAACAATGGTCAAATGCCAGGTAAAAGGGTACAGAAAAATAACCTAGCAAGACGAGTATAGAACAGCTGCTTGGACAACTCGTTGCATTTCTCGACAGTGGGTGGCTCTTGGATGAACTGCTTGTTCTGCTCTAACATCTGCTTGTAGTAGGTGGTGCCATGCTTGGACAAAAACTGTGTAGCTTGACATGCCTTAGATTGCAACTGCTGCAACTTGGACGCCATCAACTCTCAAAATTAAGCCTGCATGTCGTTACCAAAACATCTAAACAGCAGACACTAATCATTTAACTGTTAAGGGACCATGAAATTAACTATTTCTAATGGAAACTGGAATGCAGCCCGAACCCTGTAACAATAAAGAAAACGTTTACAAAACCTTAGTAAACCGCTAATCACTAGAAATTAGCAATGTAGCTCATACCACTCCACTTTAATGAACTAAATTACTAAAGAATGGAACACGAGTGGTTCACACCACTCTCCAACTCTCACGCAATGTTGATCTGCAGCAGAAGCCGTTAGTGTTCCTCTTTTCATTGAGACAGCTAAAAAGCAGTAAAAGGTACCAAAAGCGTAAACAACATCATCCTTTCCACTTATTCTCTTATCTGCTCACTCCCAAACCCCACCCCACCCACGCATTTCCTCCATTTTCCCCCTTCCTGATAATGAGCGTCAAAATTGCGACCAACAGTCCCAGAACAGAGAACGTCATATGGACTAAACTGTCGTGAAAGTGGAAAACGTACTTCCAAAACCCCAACAAATGGCGCACCGTTGAAGCGCACAACAGCTAGGAGCGCAATTTACACGCACAGCTAATTCGCTCGCTACTTGCAATTTCAGACTACTTATTCCTAGCATCCCTTTTTCAGCTAAATCCAAAGACATTACGTTAGCACAATAACGCGCTTGAAACATAAAAAAAAACAGATTAGGTTGACCACCAGTAAAGCAAAAAACCCTAATCACCACAAGATTGACCGCCACTACAACAATCACTAACCCAAAAAAAATCTCAAAAACCAAAGCTTGCATAGTCCTCGTTAAGACGTACAACATGGAAAAAGTGAAGACTTTGGGTGCAGATCTGAAAAAAAAAAACCCGAATCGAAACCCTAGACCTTCGTTTTCAATGGAGAACAATGCATATATAAAAGTAGATCAGATGGGAGGAGCAAAATTGAGTGAAAGCTTCACCTTCGTATGCGAATTGAGTGGTTCGGTCGATGAAAGCAAAGACGCTCGCTACACGGGCCTTTGCTTCAGAGAGAGAGAGAGTTCTGAGAGAGAGATGTGACGAGGGCAATATCGGACTGAATTTTACAGTGAGCCTCCGCGGTAAATTGTGGGGGTAACGTAAATGTGTAGCTTTTTTCCCAAGCCAATAAACAGAGCTTTAATTGGTTTTAAACAGTCAAATTTATTAGGTATTTGGCAAAATAATAAAATATTAAAAATACCTTTTCAAAAATAAATGTTTAAAACCAGTGTTTCACCGTTTTTGGTTTAACATTAGCTTAAAAAAGTACTAGATTATCTTAACATTAGCTAAAAAAGATACTGAAAGTATTTTCAAGAACGTTCATTTTAGGGTTCACTGATCTTAAAAAAAAAAACAAAGCTATTCATACACATTTCTACTTTAACTCTTTACACTTGTTTCAAACTTATGTACATTTATAGGAGATTTAATGGTACAAAAGGGTATGAGCATTAACGACAATATATAGAGTGTTAGACAGTAACAAGGTTTGTCTCTTTGATACTCTCGTTGATCCTTTTCTCACATTAGAAGTGTCTCTCAACGTATCTTATTCATACGCTTTCATAGTTTTCAATAAGATTTTTTGTAACTTTTATCAAACAATAATTAATTCGACGTAAATTTGATAAAAAAAATTTATGAAGATTGTTTATGTTTTAGTCTAAAAACTGCTTTCTATAATCAATCCCAAACAGACTCACGGTGAAATGGCCGAAACAAATTTATCCCAAGCTTGAAAGTGGTATTTGCATTTTTTGCCGGACATATGCAACAATTAATGGTTTGGATTTCATTTGTATTGCGGGAGTAATAGCAAGCGATCCCTGTGAAGATTGTTACAGTTAGTTATTCAAATTTCGCTTTCTTGTCACTGGCACCGCTACTAGAATTTAGCTGTAAGCTCTAACAACATTACAAATGTTATACTTCAAGTTATTTTGTGGCAAAAATTAAGAGTTTAAGGTATTAGTTTGTGTTAGATAAACATCAGGACGTCAAGTACAAGTTTGAGCAAATACTAGAATTTGGTGCAAGTTGTTCTTTTCATAACAAGAAATAAGTTATTAGAATTTCGACAGTACGAAATTTAAAGCTAATCTTATTGTCAAAGCAGATTCACCTTGTACTAAAACGATAATTGCTTTGAGGTGGTTGCATCTCGCCTGTTTCTGAAATTGTACACTGCTTTCACAAAAGTTATATTTGCTTTGAAATGACTCATAAGGGTTAGCCAAATTTAAAAAGATCTATATGCATGGGATTGCTAAAAAGCCCATATGTCGTTTTTAATTTTCAAGAATTATCAAAAATGTTTATTTTTGCATCCTAACATACTTTTTCACACCTCATTTTGACGCCAATAAGCATATGTTTTGGTTTACCTTTAACGATAACTATTAGTGCAAAAAATATAATGACATAAAAATAATTGTTTCTGTAATAACGAGCAAGAGATAGAATTGTTTCTGTATATGGCTTTGTTCGGTTGCCTATTGTTTAAAAGAAATAGAATTGTCTCTTGTACTGAAAATTTTCAAAAATTTGAACTGTATATAAAAATAATTTTCATGCCTTCAAAGGAATTGATTTATGATTAATAACTCGAGCTAACATGCTAAATGCAAGTCAAACCGAGACACAGATATACCGACTCCTACAAAATACCTTACACTAAAATCTGTGGCATCAATCATTTTGTGTATTTGTGAAGAAGAAAAAATAAAACCAAAAAATAATATTATTATAATAACAAAACTATAGAGTATTAACTTGTTTGCAATCACATTATTAGGAACACTAAGTAGATATATTTTAATTACTTATTGATGAGTAAAAGATTACATTTTTGGGTACCAACAAATAAATATAAAAAAAATAAATATAAACAAATAAATTGCACCAAAAAAAAAAAGATAAGAGATTGCACCCAATATATATATATAGGCTAGGCCTGGCCCTTGGACTGATTCGCAAATGTTCGGCCCATTACTGTCCATACTTTCTAGCAACTAGGCCCAGCCTGTGAAATGAGCCACCACCACTATTAAGTTGAGTTCTATTGGATTAATTTTACATTTTCTTTTTTTTTTTCCTCAAATTTTCTAAAAATTAAATGTCGTTTATATTCTAGAGCTTGTAAAAATATCCTTAAGGAAGCGTATGTATATGTGAAAAGTCTAATATATCACTATGCATTAAAAAGTTTTTTAAGCCGTAACTTTCAATGACGAGCTTGAAACAGTTTTAATATTATTTCAAATCAACATAAACAACTGGTCAGTACGTTATTTTTGCTTCACATTATAGAAGATTTTTGTATAATTTATATGCTAATAACGGCTATATAAGACGTTCCTTAGTATAGTCAAAACACAAATACCCCTTTTTTCAGAGGATGTTTGCTTGGGCTTGATTATAGAATGATCATGCCGGATTAAATTCATATCAAATCAGATGATAAAGTGTTTGACATAAAAAATTAAATTAATTAAATTTGCAAAATTCAAAACTGATTTAATTCTCATTCTCATTTTCTTTGATTATGTTTCATTCGATTGTGGAGAATTACGATTGATCAAAAGAATTACCAAGGTATCTCTACATATAGATCGACATTAAAGTGCCCCATTAAATTATATCATGCTATTTGGTCATTTCGCTACACTAAACACTTTTTATAAAAACACGTCCCGCTACTTGTAATCCATTTCGATTAAAATAGATTAAAGCTGGCTTAGAGAACTTATTCATATTTAATAAAAAAAATTATATAAGAATCAATCACAAACGGCTTATCTGTTATACAATGACAAGCAACATTTCTTATTTTTATCAAATACTATATTAGACCGAATAAAAAGCTCTTTCTATTATATCTACCAACCCACCCCGATAAATGGCCAATCAAATGTATACTATCGAAAGATTCAACAATACACACACACACACAAACACAATACGGTTACAATTACTACATAAGGTGAAACGTGAATCTTCAGGTAAATCTGCGACTAATCAGTTACGTTACTACGCAAGGAAGAATTAAAAACTGAAAGAGAATATCAGCAACAAGTGTAGCAACACATGTGCCATGCAAATGCCAACCAAAATTCTTTCCAAATGCCATGCATTACTTGTCTAAAACTAGAATTATTATCCATTTAAAGGCCTTTTTTTGGTACACCTTCCTTCTGAACAAAACATTTTTAAGGAAACCTTTCATGGGAAACCCCCTAGATTGTGATTGACAATGCTGTGTGCGTAGAGATCAGAGGTTGGTTGTTGGTCCATGGCAGCGACGATCACGGAGGTGCAAAATCATCAGTTTTATGACCAAAAATTCCAAATAAGTACCGGCTGGTATGGTAGTTGGCAGATAAGGTGTGCATAGTAATTAATAATTGTCCTCATGATCCACATGGACTGTGACCTGGACGGCTGGGATTGATCCATCTCATTGGGTATGGGCGTTGACTTTGACTTGGGAAAAAAAATATGTGTTGTGTGTAGGTGGGGGATGAGGGTGGGGTACGGTCGGGGTCACTTTTGGGGCGAGAGCTTGACAGAATGACATACGTTTGCGTCTTTATCAACGATGTGTAAGTGTCCGGTCGTTCCCGCTTGCTCTACACAAACATGTTCAAGAAAGACTAACGAGCGAAGGCATGTCGTCGAGAAAGTTGCGTTCTGACTCGAGAGGTTTAGCAAATTTCATTATGTGTATATGTGAAAATTTCGATCGAAGTTCCAAAGGGCTTGGAGATGCTTCTTGAACTGGTATCGAAAAAATAGAATTGGTCTAAAGGGTATTATGAACCGACGCTTAACTAAATGATGACTAAATAAAAGATAGAGAGTTGAATTTGTACATGCACACATAGTATATGTACAACATTTTGGGCTTATCTTGCTTAGAAGATGGAAAAATAAAGTGATGGAAATGTATTACTCCCCCGACTTTCATTCATAAGGAAGAGAAATTGTATTTCGCTCGTGTTGTTTAATTAAGTGAAGAAGTTAATAAACTTGCCACATTGCCCTTCTAATTGTATGAAACACACTTAATTTAAGAGGACAAAAGAGTTAAATGAGTAATTTTACGATGTCTTCCTATCTTTTTTAGCACTTTTGGATTCGAAAAAAACATGATGAGCTCAGAACAAACATTCATCCCTCGTATTTTTCTCTGCGTTCCACTTTCCTCGTACCAAACAAATTAAAATTCTTATCTCTCTCCAATTTTTCTTTCATTCGTTTATATCAGTTCACATTTTCATCATCCCAAACTAGCAAGTGCACGCTTAGTTGTTGACAAAGCATTTCTGAATTAAGGATACAATTCATATGTTATTGTTAATTTCGGTTCTAATTGGTTTTCAGGAGCTCTCATAGGGTCAAACAGTACCATGACTAAGAACTTAAATAGATAAAATAAACAAAAGAGGGGTTCAATAAAAACGAGTTTACTTTTTGAAGAGGTAATAAACTAACAATTTAGACAAGGAAGGATTTATTAAACAATAAAAAAACAAAAATTTATTTCAGCGCCTTAAGCAAGTTGCCGCTTGGATTAACTCTTTAATCGTGTAGTGTCAATTTATTAATCGTTGATACTATTTCTGTCATTCCATTATATACTATTTCAAACTTGGTTTCGCTAGGGCTTTAATGTCAAGGTTGACTTTGGCGTTACTAAAATGGACATCAGCAATGTTTCTATGAAAATGAAATAAATTCGCATACCATAAAAAGTTCAATTGTATGCTAACTCATCCATATAGCTCTTCTATCTCTTGTTGCTCCATCTACGCAACTCATTCTATATCCATGTCATTTAACTTAAAAAGTTTACAAGGATTTCAGGATTTAACATAAAACTTTCACTCTTTTTCCTCCATCAAGAAGTCACACCGTTGCATTTTGTAGAGCAACTTGGCTCCTAACAAGTCCAACAATAGCAATCTCGGAACTTGAAAAAAACTGCCAAGTTTACAACGCAACTCAACTTCCGTTCTTGCCGATTGTACAATCCCCGCGACACGACACACGGCCTTGTGTTGGTCCGTCCTGAACGTGCGCGACACTCAACTACAATTTGATCGTATCCACAGCATCGTACTGGTTTAGAAATCTTTCTCAACATATAAAGTGGCCGAGTTGGTGCACCAATTGATAGTTATCTATAGGGTTATATTCATAGATAGTGATTGTCGAAAAGAATGGCAATACTTTCTCAAACTAATTGACACTGCGCTCTATCCTAACAAAGCTTAGCTACGATGACAATGACACGGCCGAGTTCCATGACATAATCAACTCTAAAATCAAAGCTTTGGAGTAGTGGCTTTGGCAGCTTTTGACTCCACCCCATGGTAAATTATTAGAAAATTGTGTCTATGATATTTTTTTTTTTGGTTTTGCAACTAATTTTTTTGGAAGGCGGAGACTCGCGCTCGAGAAAACTTTGTTGTTAACCGCTTAACTGTATATGCTTTTCGAAAGAGCTAACCCTCCCGCTTTTAATCTTTCCTTCCTTGTGCGTTTGCTAAGTGCTTGTGCTCTTAATCTAACCTTCCTCACTCATGCATCTCCTCCCTTACTCCCGCTCTTAAACATGACGACTTTGCTGCTTAGATTATTCTTGGGTTTTCACTTTTAGCTTGTACTTTTAGCTATTGTTCATGTTTATTCCCACGTTTGCTATGCGTTTCCGCATTCTCAATTTGGAGATTTTCAATTCTAATTTTGTTATTTCTAATATAACAATTGTAAACCGTAAAGCCATCCAAGTTTTTTATATCTTTGTTTTGGACTTTAGCTGCTGAAATAGACACATAGTAAACAAATGAACAAAGGGCACAGGGCAGACATAGGGTGCATGAGAGGACATAAAAGAAGCCATACAATATATGCTTAGACTGTTTAATCTCTTATATTAAGTTTCTGTAAACTTACTGCTAACTTTTGAATCTAAAAATTTACCAATATTTTCTTCACAAAAACCCTAAATTAGGTACTGTCTTCCCCTTTTTCCTTCTAAGTGATCTCTCAGGTATATAGACTTTGCTTAAAGTACATCGAAGATTTGACTTCTTATCAAAAAATTTCATCCATTCGTTACGCCATACAATATCGAGGACTCAAAAAAACGATCGGCGCCCAATGGCCCCAATCCCCAGGCCTTGACATCTGAGGCATATAATTCAAAGGCATGCCTTTGACTTTCAGATTGGACTCTAGCTACCAGAAAGTATATATCTGGTAGACCAAGCATGTGTTTGGTGGAACAAAAAATAGCAGGGCTGCAGAAAGAGCAATAACCACAAAAACTTATTTATGCAAAGCTTATGAACTAGGATTTTAAGGCTTGGACAATAGAAGTATCCATAATTGCAGGGCTTCCTCCAATTATAAAAAAGTAATGCCATGGGAAACTTGCTTAAGCTGCCATGGCATAAAACAAGAACAGATTTCGTACCTAATGTACAGTTTTTGGAGACAAACCCAATTCTTGACAAGGGCTTGTCATCTAAAGAATGAGTATACAGAACCAAAACTGAAACTCAAATCAGTCAAAAATTCAGATTCCCACCATTTGTCTTCCTTCCTTCCATGAACTGGTGTATTCTTGTCAGTGCAACTTCCAGTGTCTGCTCGCTCATGTTGGCAAAGCACACTCTAAACCAACCAGGTTCAGAACAATGGCAAGAAGAGCCTGGAGATATATTTAGCTTCACTTTCTGCAATATAGTGTTCCAAAGGTCCAACTCACACTCCCTTGTGGGCTTCTCCAACAGTGGACTTAAGTTCATCCAGCAAAACAACCCTGCATTTCCTTCTAAGCAGTCGATACCAGCGTTTCTCAGTCCCTCAATGATCGCTTGGTATCGCTTCTTCAACCTTTCTCGGTTGGTCTTGATGTAGTTCTGCGTGAAACTTTTGTCCGATAACATGGAAGCTAGTAGTTGTTGTGTTTGAGAAGAGATCAAGGTGAAGCTGGACATTCTTCTTGCAGTCGTGACAACCTTGTCGTTGTAGGAGTATATGGTCCCTACTCTAAAACCAGGCAGGCCCAGATCTTTCGACAGGCTATAAACAATGTGAACCCTCTCAGAATCCTTGTAGTCTCGTGCTTCGAGCACTTCAGCAATGCTGACAAACTCGGTAGAAGAAAAGGCAGATCCCGAGTAGATTTCATCCGATACGAGGTGGATGTTCTTGCGCGTGACAAAATCAAGAATTTCTCCGAGGACTGACCGTTGAATCGTTGCGCCTAACGGATTTGATGGGTTGGTTATGAGTACCCCTCTTACTTTGATGTTCATGGCTTCTGCCTTGCTATATGCTGCGTCTAAAGCCTTGGGAGTAACTTGAAAATTGTTGGAACTGTCACAGTGGACCGGTACAATATTGACACCAGTTCTCCACCTTAAATCTCTGTCAAATCTGTTAAGAACACACAAAGCATCCGAAACACCACGTTAAGAACGAAAAACACAATTTTTTGGTTAAGGGAAAGGAGCCGTATGAATGGGGTTATGTTCTTACCCTGGATAGTATGGAGTTGGGACAAGCAATGCGTCACCAGGATTGGCCAAAATAAAGGTTAGTAACTCGTTAGCTGCGGTTGCTCCTGCAGTTAGAACGACTCTATCAGGATCGAATTTCGCTCTTTCCCCTCTTACTTGTTCCATGAAACTTGCCATTGCCTGTAAAGACGCCAACAAAAAACAATGAGTTAGAACTATTTTTAGAGTTCACGCAATCTTGGTCTGAAAAATAAACACATGTGCGCATGCGTGGCAGAGAGGATTACGTTTCTGAAAGATTGTAGCCCATGATAATCTTGGAACAAAGCATTTTCTCTAAAGCCAGAAGCCCCTTTCCCCCAGCTAGCCTCTCGTGGGTGGTGTTTCAAGTACTCTTCTAGCAAATCAAATGAAACCTGCGCAAGAAACAACAAGGTCATTCATTGAACAAAAACCTAGTAAACAGTTGTTTCTTCTTCTCTAGTGTTGGATAAGTGGTTACTTGATTTTCTGCCAATCCCATCTGTATGACACCGGACGGGTTGCTGGACTCATGATAAGGATCTTCGTCATACGCTTTCCAACCGGCAAAATATGGAGAGTCTTCTCCATGAGTTTCTGAGACTGCGACTTTCGATAGCTCAACAGAAGGTTGCTCAACCTCTATGGTCATGACTAGCTTTCTTGCAAGTAAAGGACTACCTTTAAAGAAAGAGTTGTGTAACCTGTAAAGAGAATGGGAGAGCTGGATGTGTAGCACTGTTGATTGAAGCATTTGTCAAAGACCTCTTATATATAGGAAGGCTTGGACTAAGAGGGGACCCTCAAATTACATGGAGATTATAAAAAGTCTTTGAATAAAAGCATAGGAAGTACCAATGATTGATTCTGTAGAGTAAGCAAGATCAAAGCTCAATTTTTAAAAATATGGTTTTTATCACTGGTGACAACTGTTGGCTCCTGTCATCTTTTCAAGTGCTTCAATATCTCAATCTTCATAAGATCCACATCAATTATGGTGGTTGATGAGGTGGGTGTTTTTTTCTTCAAAGGTTCCATTTTTGTAAAACTTGTTATGTACTTTCACTGTCTTAGGAACTTATTGTTGGTGGTTGAGTTCTCTGGTCTCCAAGCCCCCACATCTCTCTCCTTATGACTCACCAATTCCTTGCTAATTAAACCTCTCCATCAATACTTAAAAGTGGAAACGAGATCATACTTCTAAAATGAATATTACATGCAAATATTTAGCACATCTAGGAGTAGTTAAGTTTCTGATGACTTAGACAAAGATACCAATTTGCACAAGATTATGATTCTGATATGCATACAAGGCTTAGACAAAATAAAATTTGGGAGAAGATCTGATGGCCCCACACAGTCATCAATTTCAAGCAACAGAAGTTATAACTCCCCTAAGATCAAGTTTTCAGGATTGTATTCACATTTGCTTGATGAGCTGATCACTGCTTACCTCTAGGAAATCAGTATGTGCCCTACACATAATGGGAACTTTCTGTGAGCTCTTAACAATATATGATATGGTCTAATGTGTCAATGGCTACCAATCATGTTACTGGACATTGTTTATTAGCGCATAATTGTGTACGTTAAGCATGGTTAGTCATATTACAAGTGCTTAATACATAATGCGTGCTAGTATTTTCACGAAGACATAAGTTTGAAGCATGTTCAGTGGAGGAGTTGGGATATATCTTGAGATTCTGTTGTTATGTACATTTTAACTAACCGCTCAAGGAATAAATAAACATCAAAAGGAGAAAAGAATGGAATAAGAAACATATATAGGTGATTAGATGATTGCGCTTGTATCTTTTCTGACGCGGGGCTCAACCTCATGAAGATCCATGTGCAAGAACTTATATAACAGCACGAGATTTGCTATTAGTAGACTGCACAATAAAGTGAGAAGAGAACGTGACAGGGTCAACTGGAGACAATTATTCAGGGACTGCACCCTCTTAGGGACAATTATTTTTGTTCTAGTTTTATTCCCTTCTTTTCATTGGTAGAATGATGGGAATAGAATTGTGGCAATTAAGCATTAGTTTTTCTTGTATTCCTCTTGTAAAGTACCAACAGGAGACCCTATCATTGGTCACCAAGGTGATTTTGCTTGAAATATGATCCCTCATGTCCCTCGATCTCCGGCTTACAAGCAACCTAAAACATAGCCTAATCTTGGTCTAAGTGTATGCATCACTTCCATAAAAATTACACTCTTCAGATGTGTGTTCGGGAGTATTTATTTCACCAATTATTCAACGCGTATATTTTTATGCAAAACCATGGGTTAGATAGTTGTTTTCTGTATTCTAAAAGTGGGATTTTATATTTTCTATCGGTAATGTAGTGTGTAGGGATCATCAAAACCAGCCTTATGCCATTAATGTAAGAGTATATTTTCTATCACAAAGATTATTGAATTTAAGAGTGTATTAGGTACCCTAGAAAGAAACGATATGACGTAAAGGTTTTGAGGTGTTTAGTGATGTGTTAACCCCAAAATGGATTACAACTGATCAAAGGAAATATGCAGGGAAGCAACCCAAAGTTTGAACTTGGGGGTTTCGAAGAAGAAGGACATGCTGGGCAATTGGGTATATACAAGGCTAACAAGTGGACTACTTGAAGAGGCTCTTCAGCAATATGCCAAGCTATTTTAAGTTTTTAACCAAAACAGTGTCTCAGGAATCAAACATAAGCTGGACAGGCTTAATTGTAAACAGCTCATGGTGTTGTTGTTTTAGCAGCAGAGGACAATGTGGTTTTTTCATGATGTACATATGACTGCAGGTGAAAGAGACCTTGCTCTTGTATAAATCTCAAAAATTGAATCAAGTAGGGCAGGGTTGTTGCCAGAGATTCTCTTGTTACTTGCTGTGTGGTTTCTGATCAGCGATGCGGTCCAGCCGTGAAATGTTTTAGGAAGCAAAAAAATTGCTTTATCAATAACTTGTCCTCTTTGTGCATGCTACATGACCCTGATCATCACTAGAGATTTTAGTACCATTTGTACTCTTAATCTATCATATATTCTCTGGTGAGCTGAACTATAACTTTGGAAGGACTTCAAAGAGTATCAATGTGGCACGCCCTACCCAATACCTATTTTCTCTCCAAAAGGCATGTTTCATGAGGGCAATAAGATCACATTTTCACTATCCCATTATTGTCTGAGCAGTAATGTCCTTCAACATTTCACAATCTGCTTGCATCAGGCTTAAAGAACATTGGTTGACATCAGTACAAGAAGTGTTTAACCTCCAAATGGTAAAATGAAAATGCGTATCCAAAACACGACTAGAGGGGGTGGGGGGAGTGAATGAGGGATAAATCTTTGGGTACCTAACAGTAGAGGAGAAATTAGTAATGTTTGTACCCTGATCAAAGAGCATGAATCTTCCTAGAAGATACAACACCATCTTAGACAAGCTATGCAGGAATTTTTAAGTCTAATGAAGATAAGATCATGTCAAAAAAGAGAGACTGGTAGAATATTGGGTAGTTCAGATACCAGTACTGACTTTGGCTCCACTGGAATGAGTCTTGTGCAATGAGATTTTCATGATGAAACTCCTTTCTTTCTTCTACTCTTCCTCTCTCCCTTCGTGTTTATATGCCATAGAATATCCATTTCCATAGATTGTGCATACATATTCGTGATTCCCGCGTGCTTGTACGAACACGTCTGTGATCTCATTGAGATTCTGAAAATTTAGGCTCTCCCAACGAGTCATTAGTTCTTTGTTTATTAAGCTCGACCCAAGAATCGTCTTCGTGTTGGAAATTTCCTACAGGCTGAGCAGATATGAATAGTACATATTCTTGACAGTTTTCCTCCACTAGCATTTGTTTTATCATACTTATGTACCTCCATGGTTGAGTATTCCCAGGCAAGATCCTCTCATCTGCGCCAAGAATCGCCTTTTCTGCTTAGTTTTTGTTCCTTCTCCAAATTAATAATGCCACCTCTCCCTCAAAACCCAGGAGTACAACAGATGTTGCTAATGTGAACTTTTGTGGACTAGTTGCCTGCACTGACTCCTGACCAAGTTGTGATCCAAGAACATCCACATAGGCTTGAGGATAAGCTGTTCAATCAAGTTCATTATACAAACTAAAACCCACCTATCTTCCCTTCCTGTCAAACCCAAAAAACTCTTGAGATTTCACATATTGAAGTTTAATATTCAGTTATTCTTTCTCCTACTTGGAATTGTTTCTGTTTCTTTTGTGACTTTGCATATTGTATGCACATTCCAGCTCCTAGACAGCCATGCAACCATGCAAGCTCAGGATAAACAATTACTTGCAAAAGCTGACATTGGAACTCATGAAAATAGACTATATTTGAATGCTGTTTATTGAGGGAGACAATGCCTCGAGAATTCAAACACATGCTTGACTAGATATTTTTCAAAAGGAAAGTGATTGAAAAGGCCTTTCATAACCAGGAAGAAGCATCAGAGGATGATTTTATAAGACCAGCCTGAGAGTGAGTCTGGTTCAACAGTAATGTCGCAATGTTGCTCCATTGACCTCGAAATAAGGAAACCGAAATGGCTTATCTACCGTAGCATTGACGGGAGCCTAGTACATTGGGCTGTCCTTTTTTTTTTCTTTGGCTTCAATAAACGGTGCCCATTTCAAAAAGATAGACATCTACCGACGACCGTGATGAATGAGAGTTTGCCTATGGAAACAAAATGAAACAAGATCAAAACTGAAAGTCCTCACGTGGCAAAACCGTCTCTTAAGTGAGGACTCTAATTGGTCAAGTGAGGACCACCTTATTTACCACGTTTGACATTAGAGCATCACCAGCATGCGAACTAAAAAAGTCTATATTAACACACCATCCGCCACTAAGAAGTACTCCCTCCGTTCCTGATTGATTGATCGTGTTTGACTTGCACGCATATTTAGGATATGAGTTATATTTTATAAGTTTTCTCATTCTATTTCAAGAAGAGAGAAAGAAAGAGGGAGGGAAGAAAAGCGGGTCAATAGAGATAAAAGTAGGTTGGTAGAGGATTGAATGTGCAATAAAAAATAGAATAAAAAAATGTGTAAGAAGTGTAAAAATGGAAAAACACTTATAAATTTTTCTTAATTTAAAAATGATCAAGTGTTTTTGGACAACCAAAATATAATCAGCTTTTTGGAAACGCAGGGAGTATATGACATAAGGTCCTCTATTGTACAACAGATATGTTGTACCAAAAAATGTCCCTAAATATTTTTTAGCGAAAAAAATTCTCATTCTAAATTTCAGTAATTACGACAAAATATTATCGGTGACAATTTTTATCTCTTAATGTTGTACGGCACCTGTGGATCTTTATCCGTACATGACACGATACCAACTTTTTTTAGCGACAAATCACGTTTTGGGCCAACCTAATTACACTGCAATTTCTGATACCCGATCAAAGTTTCGGTTTCGGGTTACCCGACCCATGAACACCACCACTAAGGACTCGACAAAGGCCGATCAGTGATTCTAACGCGAGAGCCATTCCAATGGCTGCTTCTTCTTCACCTCCGCCGGAGGTTCCGATGGAGCTCCACGTGGCCAACCGGGTCAAACTGGTTGAGTCGCTCCGTCAACACCTCTCTCTCTCCTCTCGCCCCCTCCACGGCTTCGTCTTCCTTCAGGTCAAATCCTCAACCCAAGTTCGTTCATTCGTTTCTTTTTTCCCAAATTTTCACTAATTTCTAAACGTTTTTATGGCGGTCTTTTTACTAGGGCGGCGAGGAGAAGAATCGGTACTGCACCGATCATGTCGAACTCTTTAGGTACTTTGATCACTGATCACTCTCTCTCTCTCTCTCTCTCTCCATGTGTGTGTGCGTGCGTGCGTGCAATGCTTAGATGTCGGATGTGTACGAGAGCGAGTGAAAATGAGTGCGTGAGAGTGACCGAATTGACACCATATTCGGTAACGAAGGTCTGAAAGCGCAGAGGAGTGGAAGCGGTAGCGAGTGCGAGGTTTGAGAGCGGGAGCAAGGTCACTTGAGGAGAATTACGTAGTAGGTGATTATAGCTGTTTGTAGGCGAGTGATTAGTTACGTATACATTGGTATGTGATTGATGAAGAAGAATTCTATTTTGCTCTTAAAGCAGTTTGTACTTGTGTGCGTGTGCGTGTGCATTGCCTAAAATGTGTATGTTCTTGAGTGTGTAGGTGTGTGTGCATTGCCTAAAATGTGTATGTACTTGAGTATGTAGGTATGTGATGTGGATATTTATTTGTACGACGAAGAATTGTTTGTTTTGCTGTACTTTTTACTATAATTGCTTTTATGTATTCTGATGGATTTGTGTGCATGGCCTAGAATATGCATGCAGTTGTGGGTAGTTAGATTGTGTATGTGTGATCATGTATGTTTGTTTTGCAATGCAAGCAGTTTTATATGCTTTTAAGAACAATTTCTGTTGTCTCTGTGTGTGTGTGTGTGCGCCGATCAGCAACGCCGAAGATGTTTGTGTGGTCATGAGTAGGTAAACTGATTATGTATGTTTAGTTTGCTATTCAAGCATGTATTCCAATGAGATGTGCGAGTATCTATTTTCCAACTCTTTGTTATGGAGTACTCAAAGTTTCAGTTGTTATTATTGTTTAGTTTGAGATTAACAAATATCACAGCTTCTTCATTTATTATTTGCTATTGTATGAGTTCCTGAGAGGCAAGTTCATGAGTGTGATTAGTTTAAACATAAAGAAGTACTAGAATATGGTCCTGAATCATTAACACCATCAGGGTTGAGTGTAAAGACAAAATCTTTGGATATTGCTGTATCTTTTACTGCTGTATCTTTTATATGTTTCTGAAAGAGGTGGCTGATAGAATTAGAAACCTGGCTTGCTTCAATAACAGGCAGGAGAGTTATTTTGCATACTTGTTTGGTGTCCGGGAGCCTGGGTTCTATGGAGCTATCGTAAGTACCTTCTGTTGAAATTATCACGCTTTATGTTTCCAACAGTAAAAAGAATTCTGGATTTTGAATATCTGTCATTTTGGTACGGCTTAAGAATTTCGTCCATTTTGTCCATGATTGAGAAATTTGTTTGAAAAGGTCTGTACTGCTTGCTCAAGACAACAATGTGAACTTTCTTGCTCCGTTATGTGTGCTTCTGTGAAGAAAAAACCTCTCCCCTCCTCAACCCACAAAAAGAGAGAAGGCAAATAGATAAACAATCACAGAGGCAGACGAGAAAGCTAAAAAATGGAATCTGGTAGGCCTTTGTTGGAATCCGTCATTTTTATGTTCTTGAAGATCTTCAAAGGACTCAGTCTGGTCAATTTTACTAAAAGGCTGTTTTTTATTCAAAAAAACTTACATAAATACTTATTTCTTTTACTTCTAGGCTTCTAGCACATATTGAATCTATAATTGAACATGAACCAACTGGCTAAGAAATTCGTATTTTGAATGCTGATGCTTTGGTAGGACCGTACAATCCTAATTTTTGCTGTAAAAAGCATGTCAGATCCAATTCCATTTTAGTAGCATTTTGAAACCCAACCTTAGTTGTCAGTTGAGAATCAAAAAGTTAGCTTTTGTTTGCAGCTTCTCTGCTGATGGTACTTAGAGCCAATTTTAAATGACAGTTCTTGCACTTTAAGCAATCAAAGTGCCACTAGAAGTCAAGAATGGACTGCTAAGGTCTCAATTGCAACTGCAAAAAGGTTGGGTTTTAGAGGCTACTCGAAATGTTTTTTGGCCTGATGTGCTTTTGCAGCTTCCATTAGGGGTCTTCATGTAAGTAATACGATTAATAGTTTTTTTAGTGTCCAAAACTTTGAAATTAAGCTTAAGCTGCTGTTTCCTCTTTCTCTTTGTGTATGTGAAGGATATAGCAACGGGGAACTCTATTCTGTTTGCTCCTAGGTTATCCCAAGAGTATGCTGTTTGGTTGGGAGAAATAAAGCCCTTAACCTATTTTAAGGTGATGGCACTGTGACTTCTATCTCCTTGATGCATAATTGTGTGATTCCGGCAGGTTTTTACATCTTTTTGTATGCTCCAGGATAGATACATGGTTAGCATGGCATTTTACACTGACGAGATTGTAAAAGTTCTGCACGAACAGTGCCAGCAGTCGGAACAACCACTGTTATTTCTTTTGCATGGGCTCAACACTGATAGCAATTTGTTCTCAAAGCCAGCAGAATTTGAGGTACTTTACGCCATTTATTTCATCTCAATCCACATTAGCTAAGACTTTATGAAGAGAGCAATTCCATTGTGAAATTTCTTCTATTTCTGAAATGTTCTAGGAATCAACATAGATAGCTATTTAAACTTGCAGTACTTCAAATTTCAGGCTTACTGATATTGTATTACCAAATTATACTTATTTGAGTTATTTCACCCACTTGCAATCCTTATGATGGATGTATGTTTTGATAAGTTAATTGTTAAATGGAAAATTTTGACATTCTATCTGAATATGCTTAGGGGATTGAGAAATTTGAGACAGATCTGGGTTCTTTGCATCCTATTTTGACTGAATGCCGTGTTTTGAAGACGGACATGGAGCTAGCTGTCATCCAGTTTGCCAATGATATAAGCTCTGAAGCTCATGTCGAGGTGAGCATTCTTCAACTGTCTAATGCGTGAGCATTGCTCAACTCTTTAAAGACAGAAATCTGTTTGCACGAGATTGAACTTTGTTATTGGAATTAGCTCTCATCACTTCCTCTAGTATGCAATTCAGGTTCTTGTGGTAGTATCTCTTCGTTGATAATTCATCCTGGGTTTTTAACTACTGAAAAAGGGTTAGTACATCGGAGTGAAATATCATAAGCACCGCTACCATATTATTGTGGTGATCAATAGTAAGATCCACATAGGTTGATCTGTAATAAATGCAGCACTATTGAGCGCTATAAGAGTTTGTAGAAAATTGAGGTTAAAAGTCTTGATTCCTCCTAGAGTTATTTCTTATCCGTGTCTTTTCTCACACCCAGAAACATATCTACCATCTCTGTATTTTCCTACTAAGTATAAGTTTCTTTGTTAGTGGTATAGGTTTCATGTTCTCCCTCTAACTCTGCACTGTCTGCAGAGTTCTGCTACATTAGGAAGAACTTCTTGCTTCATGCAATAGAGGGAAAGAAAACAGGGGATACATTATTGTTTTTGCCGGCTTTTTTTGGGCATTGGTTTTTGTAGTTTTCGATATTGTCTTCTTTCTCATTCATCTTTGAAAATTGGAAGTAGCTCCATCTTTAACTGTTAAGTACTTTCTAGAGGAAAGCCTTCCAGGGGTTTTGTTGTGATCATTCTTCGCATCCTCCATATTTATTTGTGACAAACTGATAGCCATGCAGGCATACCTCACAATGAAATGTTTCTTGTTTTATGGAGACATACTATTTGGTTGGAAATTTTCTGTTTTTCTGATTGCTTAGTTTGGATAAAACCTCTTGCTAATGGTGACATACTCCGTCCCAGATCTATTGATCACTTTGCTTTGCACTCAATTTAAAAAGATGGTAAAAAATGGCAAGTTCCCTATACTGCCCTTTGAATGACCCTTTTTATTTTCTGTTTCTCTGTGGGCTGCATGGTTGCCCTCTCTCTTCTTCCCTGAATATCGTAACTCATAACTAGACCTACACATTCAGTCTCCACATTGGCTGATGAAAGTAGAACGCAAGAGAGGACAAAAGCTGCAAATGTTCATACTACCATAATTTTCCGGCAACACACCATTAGGCAACAGCTCACGATTTTAGACAAAGGCTTCAGGCTTTCCTTTTCTGGTTGGATTTCCATCTGAACCTTGACCCCATGTCAACAGAGTTGATGTCAAAGTACCTCTTCCTCGGACAAAGATCATCTCAAACCAAGACTTAGTTTTGCTCTCTTTATCGGTATGTTCGTAACTGATTTTTGTAACCTTTTATGTGATCTAAGAAACAAACAACACATTTTTAGCGAATAAATAAAAACAAGAAGCAAAAACACATTGCAGTCGTTGTAAATCCATTCTACGCCTAGTCACCTCATGGCTGAATGCATCGTTGCATAGTCGAATGCGTTGCTGCATAGTGAAATGCCTGGTCACCGCATTGCCGAATGCCTAGCTTGGCTTTCAATGCCTAGTCCAGGCCTGACTTGCCTTGTTTGAACGCCTCAATCCGCAGTCGGCGCTCCATGCCCAGATTTTCCTTCCAGATCTGGACGGCGGCCGGATCTGTTGTTGGTGGCCTGCACCGCAGGGTTGAGGTTTCACGGGGACGGGACGTGGTGTCTGGTTCAGGAGGGGGCGGTGATTAACAGGATGTGGTGGTTAAAAGGAGGCAGAAGCAATGGCATTCATAGCGCGAGAATGATAGGAAGACTTTTAATCAAAAAAAGAAAGTGAGCATTAATTTTTGGACATCCCAAAATGGAAATTTGATGAATAATTCTGGGATGGAGGGAGTATCTCTTTTAAACAAAATTTCTTCTTGTAACTACTTGTTTGAATAAAACAAAAGCTTGTTTAAATCATTCTGCATCAAAAAAAAAAAAAATTCTGCCAACTAAAAGTCCATGCATTTTTTTTTAGAAGAGCAATATTGTTCAAGGAGTCTGTTGTGCCTTACCACTTCACTGTTGACTCTTGTTTATACGGAAGTTTCTTTCTCAATTTTGTACTTGTTATTCTCCTGGCGAATAAACTTATTAGCCCCTAGAGAGTGCTCTCTCGATTCTCATGTTCTATTATGACTTCATGTTGTCTTAATGTGCATGCATGTGTATGGGATAATAGGATATATTTAATTTTCTTGTGCTCTGAGTAGGTTATGAAGAAAGCAAGAGTAGGTATGAAGGAGTATCAGCTGGAAAGTATATTTCTGCACCACACCTACATGTTTGGGGGTTGTAGACATTGTTCATACACGTGTATCTGTGCTACAGGTGAAAACAGGTGATTTTCATATCTTCTTGTTTTGTTCTTTATCATTTACTAGTCGAATACATATGACCTCGCACTTCTGTAAAAGCAACTGCTAGTCCCCAGCTTCAGCTGAAGCAGGAAGATATATTTGTCCTCTCTCCAAAGAAATCATCAAAGTTCCATTTGCCTTCCAGATTTGGTTGTCATAGAGCCAAATATTGCCTTTTTGCACAAATGCAAAGTACTTTCTGAATGAGAGTCAAGTGGTCAAAACCAACGGAAGATTGAAGAAAAGAGTAAAGAACACGTTCTTTCGGCATGTACTGTCAACTGGCTCGTTTTGAAAGCTATTAACGTTGAATTATCTTCCTGCAGTTCCGTGCTCCACTATGGTCATGCTGCAGCTCCAAATGAAAGGGTAACTTGCTAACCAATGCTGATTTGGCTTTTTGTAGAAGGGAACTGTGGTTCTTTATATATTGGTTCGAATCCAATTTTAACCTTAGTTGTTAATTTTGTTTTCTTTTGTGTCTTTCGAGGACAAAGGTGCCTTTCTGTTGTGTTGTACGTGCATGAGTAAGAGGTATTGCTTGTAGGTACAGGAAGTTTATGCACTCTCAAAGAGTGCATTTTTGGGCGGGCAGGGGTCCCTCATGACCTTACTCCTGTTTTTATTTTGTTTGAGGCAACACTTTTTACAAACTTCTTATTAACCGTCATGATTATGGTAGTATTGAGAGTCACAAAAATTCAAGAACATATTCAGTACTTTCTGCTTTATTAATTCTATTATTTATTTGAGGTAATTTGGTATTGTAATGCAAACTTTCATATCAAGTTTATGGCCTCTGTGTTTTGCCTCTTGTTTTAGTAAGTGTTAGTTTGTGGTGCTTTAATACACTTCTGAATGTCCAACTGTAAGTTTCATGTCCTTTTCTTGTCCCTAGTATAATATTTTACGTGATAACATCTTAAATACTACTGACAGTGACAAATATGTCGTAGTTGCTCACCTGTAACATGTTTCCTCTTCTATTGACAAATGAGTGCCTTGTCAACTTATGTCCTTGAGAAACACCATTCATTCTTTGCAGCTGGTGTAACATGAGTGAAATCATGAATACTTACTTGCCAACCTCTTGCTTTCTCCATGTATCAAATATTTGCATGTTGCATTGAACGTCGAGACTTTTAATGTGAAATTGGGAATAGTAGCCAGTTAGAGCTGGTCTTTAAAGGTAACTGGGAAGTACACAATTAATTGTGACTAGCCCTATTGCCAAAGTATATATGGCTTTAGCCAAAGCAGTGTACAGTTTTAGAAGCAGGTGGGTGTCACCACCCCAAAGCATACACGCTTTGGCAACAGCCAAAACTGCTTCGGCAATAGGGCTAGCCTTGAACATTTTCCACTTATCTCCCCCACAATTGACCTAGTACTTGCCGACATGCTGAGGTACATGTTACGTGTCTCTATGCAGACCTTGCAAGATGGAGACATGGCTCTGTTAGACATGGGAGCTGAATTCAACTTCTATGGTTCTGACATAACGTGCTCCTTTCCTGTGAGTTTTTCACATCTCCTTGTCTACTTCGTTTGCAGCGTTAAATTGAATATGCGCCTA